>PPNF03000008.1:600000-986125 GCA_003708105.3 Middelhovenomyces tepae | reverse complement strand
GGGGGGGGGGGGGGGGGGGGGGGGGGGGGGGGGGGGGGGGGGGGGGGGGGGGGGGCCGAAACAGACGGGACTAAACGTACGGTGTCTGCTTCGTCTAACGCACGGTGTCTGCTTCGCGCCTAAACTTACGTAGTCACTGGCAGACAGAATACTTCCATGCTAGTTATCTGATTAACAACTTTCTTAATCTCAACATCAGTGTACCCTCAAATCAATATATGCCTTCACAAACTCAAGTGTATACCTCAGAGGAACTGTCATTGGCTTAGGCATACTCCACCCCTTAATCTTTATCTCCTTTATCTCCTCCAGATTTAGGTAACTCTAGACCAACTCTTCTAGCAGATAACTTGATCCTGGTATCATTTTCCATGGTCAAACCTGGATTATATCTCTCCAATAACTCCTTATAAGTCCGCTGAGATTTCAAGAAATTCAGTACTTCACTAGCATACATAAACCCCATTTCTCCAGCATTTTCTCCACTAAAAAGTTCTCGAAGTTGTATAGAATCATACTTGTTAACCTTGGGCGATTCATTAGTCGATACTCGGTCCTTGGCCCGACGATACCGATCCAAAGCCTTTTGTCTAGCATCCTGAGAAGCAGTTTGAAGTTTAAGAGCAGCTCGATTCTGTAGAGAAAGCTCTCGATAAAGAGATCGATATAATTGTCTAGCGCTCATAATATCAGCAATTGAATATAATGATAATAAATATTTCAGTGATGGCTGATGCGTAATTTTCAGCCCATTGGCTGGTGGGATTTCCTGGGAATCTCTGCTTCGTCCTCCTTCACACCCACTACAATGTTTTCACCCATTGTTTCAAAGGTAAGTTCAATGAACGAGGATAAATTAATTGATTAATTGATTCAATAATCGAGCAATTAATTGCTTCTATGCTCATTAATGTGAATTCTAATACAATGGTCTAACTAGTCTCTTCGTTCTTTGGTAGCTCCTGCTAGAAGAGGTTTGGCTACGGCCACCTCGCTTTCTCCCGAGTCTTATGAACCGACCAAGTATGGAGGCCGTTACAATGTTACTTTAATTCCTGGTAAGTTTAATAACTGTTACTAGTTGATATTCAACTGTCTATCAATTGTTCTTCCTCGACCCTCGAATCTCGGCCGCCTGTTGGTCGGACTTGGTCCGCGCCATTTCCCAACAGGGTAACTTCTGCTTTGGGTGACCCTGAAGTCGGAGTCGGAGATCTAAGGGAAATATACGGGAAATATACGGGAAATATACGGGAAATATACGGAAATATACGGAAATATACTCTATCTAACAAGGTGACGGAATTGGAGCCGAGATTACAGATAGTGTTAAAACTATCTTCAAAGCCGAGAATGTTCCTGTTGATTTCGAACAAATCGAAGTCACTGGAGTTGGTAATTCTAGTGAAGGAATTAATGATGCTATTTCTTCGTTGAAACGTAATAAAATCGGACTTAAAGGTATTTTATATACTCCTATTGAAAAGTCCGGACATGCTTCTTTTAATGTCGCTTTACGTCGTGAATTGGATATTTTCGCATCTCTTGTTCTTATCAAAAACATTCCCGGAGTCAAGACTCGTTTGGATGGAATCGATATGGTTTTAATTAGGGAAAACACCGAGGGAGAATACTCAGGACTTGAACATCAATCTGTACCAGGAGTCGTAGAGTCCTTGAAGATTATCACCAAGTATAAGAGTGAGAGAATTGCTCGATTCGCTTATGATTTCGCTACGAAGAATAATCGTAAGAAGGTCACTGCTATTCACAAGGCTAATATCATGAAATTAGCTGATGGACTTTTCCGTTCTACTGTCAAGGAAGTCAGTGAGGAATATCCTCATATCGAATATAGTGATATGATTGTAGACAATGCTTCTATGCAAGCAGTTTCATGGCCTCAACAATTCGACGTTCTTGTCACTCCTAATTTGTATGGAACTATTCTGTCCAATATCGGAGCCGCATTAGTCGGAGGTCCCGGTCTCGTTCCAGGTGTCAATATCGGCCGTGAACATGCCGTTTTCGAGCCAGGATGTCGTCATGTAGGTCTTGATATCAAGGGTCAAGATCATGCTAATCCTACTGCCATGATCTTGTCTGCTGCTATGCTTCTTAGACATTTGGGCTTGGATGAGCATGCCAATCGTATTGCCAAGGCCACTTATGCAGTTATTGCTGAAGGCAAGCATAAGACTTATGATCTAGGTGGAAACACTACGACTTCGGTATTTACAAGAGCCGTTCTCGACAAGTTGGAGACTTTGTAGTAAATGAATCATGTAGATAGCGATTAGATATTGCCGATATTACCGATATAGATAACCGATACCGATTACGGATATACTGTAGGGTAGCTTTAGATAACCTCGTAGGGTAACTCCACTACATATCTCCAATCCGATCACTTTACCTCCTATCATCATGTCTTTTAACGCCGATAATACTCTTATGCTGGTAAGTTTAACATTGAATTGTATCGTCTAACATCAGGAGGAATCCCTCCTTAAAGTCCCTTATGAATCTATGAGAAAAACGTTTAAAAATGCCCAGAAAAACCTCGAACGTGACACAAACTATGTCACAACTTCAAGTACAGGTTTAAATAATAATCAAGAACCAGTTCGACAAATCGATGACATGATTAATCGAATGCAAGGTCTTAAACGTAAAATTTCTAGTTTGAAAACTCAACAAGAAGATCATATTCAGAAAACTCGTGCAAGAGTCAATTTCTTAGGAAAGCTCTATGACATTAAAGATGTTGAATCTCCTCAATTTAGAGAATGGTCGAAAACAAGATTGGATTTATTATTATCGGATTATTTTCTACGAAATGGGTTTTCTGAAACGGCAGAATGTCATACAAAATCTACTGGAATTGAGGACTTAGTCGATGATGATATTCTACATCTATGCCTTAATATCGAGCAAAGTCTTTTAAACAAATCCACAGCCGAATGTCTTGGATGGTGTCAGGAATGTAAAGTTCATTTAAAGAGGATTCATAGCAACCTCGAGTTTGAAGTGCGATTACAGCATTTCATTGAACTTGCAAGGTTAAGGAAACCTACTGAAGCTATTGCTTATTATCGTAAACATCTTGTAAAAAACGTAGATGCTCAATTATTGACGATCCAACAAGTTTCGGCACTATTGGCATTCCCTCCTGATACTGAAGTCGGTACTTATAAGGAATTATATTCCGATTCAAGATGGAAATATTTGGCAGAAATGTTTGTTAGTTCATATCGAGAAATCCATGGATTATCAAACAATTCTGCCTTGTTAGAATCTCTTGCAACGGGAATTTCAGCCTTGAAAACGTATTCTTGTGTTCATGATGCGGATATTCATCGACCGAAAACTGATCTTTCAAAAGCTCATATGTGTCCTATTTGTTCTGTTGAATTGAATCAATTGGCGGAAAAACTTCCTTATGCACTTCATGTTCGAAGTAATTTAGAAAGTGATCCTGTTGTTTTACCGAATTCAAGGATTTATGGCTTGTCAAAGCTTATTGATTATGCTGAGAAAGCAGGAGTTGCAAAGGGCAAGATTGTAGATCCTACGACGGCAGAGATATTCGATGAATCAGAACTTCAAATCGTTTATCCAAGTTAGTCAGTGATTGTCAGTGCTCTAGAGCTTTAGAGCTTGTCAGAGCTTGTCAGAGCTTGTCAGTGCTCGTCAGTGCTCCTTCGTCACTTGCTCCTTCTTCGCCACTGCTCCTTCTTCGTTACCTTGTTCATCACCTTGGCTGTCTTTATCACCCTTGTCATCTTTATCACCTTGGTCCTCCTTTTGGAAAATATAGAACCGTGCATCTCTTGATAATGCACTTTTGGTGGTATCTCCTACTCCATTGGTCAATCGATGATTATAACCGGGAAAAACATTCCAATCAAAAGCTCCACTTCTTTGCAATTTCAAACCCGACAATTTGGCCAATTTCTTGATATTCCATAAAGAATAAGGTAATCCTTCAAATAACGATACTACGATTGTACCATTTGCATTTATAACCGATTTTGAAGCTTGAAAAAACTCCAACATTAATTGTTGATGTTGACGGACATTTCGTACTTGATCTTTCATTCCACTTCCTGTATGAGGGAAATTGAATATACAAACATCAAATTCATTTCGAGCCAATTGTTTTGAAATGTTTAATTTCGTTGCATCGATAGAAAAGAGGATTTGTTCAGGTAGAAGGAATTGTCGAAGATATTGTAAATTTTCAAGTCCTGTATCTGGATATTTCTCCTGTACTTGTGGCTCACTATCATAACTTGAAGCGGTGATATTGATATTAAGATCATTTCGAATTAAACTACAACCAAATGAAAAGTCCCCTTGTTAGACGTTGAACAATTCAGTACAATGTCGAAATACTGACTACTCACCCTCTCCTATTAAAATGATTCTATCTTCTTTATTAAATGGAATTAATGACTTTATTTTCCCTGATTCTTTAAGTAGTTGTTTTCGTTTGATTTTTTGGTTCTCTTTTAATTCTTTTTGTTTCTTTTCAATCTTTTGAACTTCTTCTAGTTGACTAGATATTCTTTTCTCTCTTGCCAGAGCTCCTGCAAGTCCTTTCTTTGCATCTTTCTTTCGTGCCATCAAGATATCAATAAATATTTATTGAATATCAAATATTTATTTTCGTCAATGGTGATTGGTAATCTTGATGAAATGCTTACTCATAAGATTGTATAGTTATCGGTTAAGATATTAAGGACTAAGGCTTTAAGGATTATGAAGATCCGATTGATAGATATGAAGATCCGATTGATAGAGGGTACGATGATACCATGATCTGCTAATTGCTTGACAAGATTGTTGGAGCGTGATTCAGCATGTCAATAGAAATGTTAGTCAATGTTGCTGATACTGTCTGACTGACCAGTTATAATTTGATTTGGGTTCAATCGGATCAGCTCTAGAATAGAACGCTAGTAAATAGTTCGTCAAGGAGGTTGGAGTGACCGTTGGACAACTTGATTCAGTTGGAGAAGATTATGCTTGATCAAATGATGAGCGTTTCATTGTCATGGTCAGACCTTCAGTATCATTTACTAGCCGCTGTCTGGTGTCTGCTCGACTGTTATCTGCTGACTGTTGGCTGCTCGACTCTGACTGACTCTTGATTCAATTACATTCTGTGAATGTGGAATAATTCATTTAAGACTTGATAATAAAATAAATAAATAAATGTACTTCAATTCATAATCAGTTAATTAACTCATCACTGCCGTCCTCCGTCTCAATGACTAGAACCTCCTGAATCTCCTGAATCTCCGAAATATCAAATTTCCATCACCATCGCCATCGCCTGATCTCGTGTGATTTTCGAGACTTTGACCATTATTTACCGGTTAATTCCTAATATTTCCAACCGTTTTTAGTCTTTTCTTCATCTCGGGTGATTTTTCAATTTTCAAATCAGCTGTCCACGAAAATGAAAATAAAAAATAAAAAAAATCGCATCATGTTGGGAATTGAAATCTCGAGGAATAAATGACTTGACAGAATCTGGCATTTTTTGTTAAGATATAGTTCTCCAATCAGAATCAATTGATTGAAATCATTAAACAATTGAACAATAAATCATATAAATACAACAGAGTCCTGTTGACGAGGTCTTAGTCTGATCAGATAATATAATAAGATCAGATATTCGCGGTTAAAGTAAGTATTAGAATTGAGCCTCACAAGGCTTAATCTGTTGAAATTACATTTCGATCTGAAACAATGTGAAGCCATTGCGGAATATTCAGAAAAGACTAAATGCATTTTCTTAGTGATGGATCGATCCTTTGATGAGGATTCAGGCTAGGAGTTTTATATTCTGCTGGTTGAGCTGGTACTGATTGTTCTGGTTGTTCTGGTTGTTCTGGTTGTTCTGGTTGGTCTGGTTGTTCTGGTTGGTCTGGCTGCTCGCTGGCTGTTTGCGAGTCATACGACTTCTGTGCTGATTCCTCTGTGCTGGCTGTTTTGCTAGTCATTCTGCTTGTTGTTCTGCTGTTCTGCTTCTTGCTCAGGTGCTTGATCTTCTGGTTGTCTGCTGGCTGTTCTGCGATTGCTCTTGTGGTTGTTCTGCTGGTTATTCTGTGCTCGCTGTCTGCCGGTTCTGACGGTGGTTCTGCTGGCTGTTCAGTACTGATTGTTCTGTCGTTCTGCAGTTGTTTGCCGGTCATTCTGGTTACCGTTCTGCTGTTCTGCTGGTTCTGCTGGTTCTGCTAGTTCTGCTGGCTGTTCTAACAAGATCTCAGACCAGCTTTCTGACTCCTGTGCCGGCTGTTCTGCTGGTTCTGTTGATCGTTCTGCTGGTTCTGGCGTTGCTCTGCTGGTTCGGCATTTGCTCTGTACTTGCTTTCTGCTGGTTGTTTTGCAGTTCTGAAGAGATCTCAGACTACGAGCTTATCTGAATTCTATACTGGTTGTTATGCAGTTGTTCTGTGCCGATTGTTCTGTGCCGGCTGTTTGCTGGTTATCCTGCAGTTCTACAGTTGCTCTGCAGGCTGTGCAGTTGTTGCGGTTGATGCAGGTCAGCTGGTATTCTATTATTCTGTGCTATTCTTCTATTTTCTGTGCTATTCTTTATCATCCCATTCTGCATCATGTACTCCTTATCTAACTAGAATGGATTCCTCCGAGGTTAAAAGTCGAATGGAAACATTAATCCGAGCTAAACAACAAGAAATAATTAAAGCTTTGGAATTAATTGATGGAAAGAAATTCTTTCAAGATGAATGGACAAAACCAGATAATGGAGGAGGAGGGATTTCCGGAGTTTTAGAAGACGGAAATGTTTTTGAAAAAGCAGGAGTTAATATTTCAATTGTTAATGGCCGATTACCACCTGCAGGAGTGGCTAAAATGCGAGTAGATCATAAATCATTGGAAATTGATATGAAACCAAATGATAGTTTACCATTTTATGCCTGTGGTCTTAGTATGATTGTTCATCCTATAAATCCAATGGCTCCAACAGTTCATTTAAATTATCGATATTTCGAGACTCAAAAACCCGATGGAAGCCCTCAATCTTGGTGGTTTGGAGGAGGAGCCGATTTAACTCCAAGTTATTTATTTGAAGAAGATGCCATTTTATTTCATCAGACTTTAAAAGATGCTTGTGATGCTCATGATAAAGAATATTATCCTAAATTTAAAAAATGGTGTGATAAATATTTTTATAATAAACATCGAAATGAATCAAGAGGAATTGGTGGCATTTTCTTTGATGATTTAGATGATAAAGATCCTAAGGATACTTTGGCTTTTATTGAAGATGCTTTTAATGCATTTTTAAAGGCTTATGTTCCTATAACAAACCGTCGAAAGGATTTACCATTTACAAAAGCTCAACATGATTGGCAACAATTTCGAAGAGGACGATATGTTGAATTTAATCTTGTTCATGATCGTGGAACGGCTTTTGGGTTGAATACTCCTGGAGCAAGAGTAGAATCCATTCTTGTTTCAATGCCAAGGACTGCTTCTTGGAAATATAATTATAGTCCAGAGGCTGGTTCCGAGGAGGAAAAGTTGTTGAAGGTTTTACAGACTCCTGTTGATTGGTTGAAATAATGTATATATGCAACGAAGATATGAATGAAGCTGTAAACTGTAGATCGTGAGTCTGTGACTCGCCGATGGCAGCAAGTGAATCTACTAATCACGCAGGGCAGCAAGTGAATCTGCCAATTACGCCGATAAGACGGCAGCAGGGAATCTGGCTGTCAGAGCCGATATCGGCAAGTGAATCTGCTAATTACGCCGATAGGACGCAGCAGGGAATCTATCTGACAGAGCCGATATCGGCAAATGAATCTGTTAATCACGCAAATAAGGCAGCAGCAAGTGAATCTGTTGATCACATAGATAGGGCGGCTAGTGAATATACTTAGAACACTTATATAGATCAAGGGACGATCACGAATGACTGAGCTGGCTTAACCGATATCGCCGAAACAGCTGTTCGCAACCACCGATATAGCAATGAGTGACTAAGACTCTGTCGAAACCATCAGATAGCAAATTACCATATATAAAGATTATTATGATCGTGACAATATCGGTTAGCCAGTTCAAAGATATTGTAGGTCATATCGGGAAACCAGTTCAGTCCATCGTTGTTGTCTATCGGTTAGCAGTTCAGTTCGTTCATTTTCGCCGATATCGATTAGTCAGTCCAGTCCTCCCTTGTTCTAGGCGATATCGGTTAGCCAGTCCAGTCCATCATTGTCGTCAGCGATATCGGCAACCCAGTTCACCGAGCAATTCAATCGTTCATTCACCTATTCCATCGTTTAATCACCTCTTTCATCGTTCATTCACCCATTCCATTGTCCATTCACCCATTCCTGCCTTGCGGAATACCGTTTAACGATTGATTGAAAGCTGAATTCAGCCTGAGTAAGCTCATAATCTATTAATTAACTCATAAGGAATCAGATGTGTAATCTTGCTCAATTCAAATACGAGCCTGAATTGCTTAGAAATGCTCCACCGTGATTCTGAATAATTGAGTTTGAAATCGTGAATCAGCCGGATTACAAACCTTGCTCCGCAGATGCCGCTCTTGCTCTGTTTATTGTAGATCAAGCAGTCAACACTTATAAATACTGTACTTTGTACTTTACTTGTATCCAACTGTCTGAAATGTCGATTCCCTTATTCAATACTGTAACTACGTCTAACAAGGTCAAGGTCTGGTATCGAGAGGCTGGAGACCGGTCAAACCCCTCGATTCTCCTCCTTCATGGATTCCCTTCTTCTTCTAATTTATTTCGACATTTAATCACTCTTTTATCCCCTCATTTCCACCTTGTAGCCCCTGATTTACCTGGCTTTGGACTGACACAATTGCCTGAAGGATTCTCACCTACTTTCGAATCAATTACAGAAACAATTGATCAATTTGTAGATGAGATTAAATTGAATAAATTCGCAGTTTACGTCTTTGATTATGGAGCTCCTACTGGGTTCAAATTGGCTTTAAAACGTCCTAATAGTATCACAGCTATCATCTCTCAGAATGGCAATGCTTATACAGAAGGATTAGGACCATTCTGGGAGCCTTTAAAGGTGTTTTGGAAGAATGATTCTCCAGAATTAAGAGCCAAATTAGCTGCTCAAATACTTACCCTTGAAACAACTAAATGGCAGTATGAATATGGAAGCCCTGACGTTTCCAAAATCGAACCTCAAGCTTATTTATTAGATTGGTATTTCCTTCAACAACCTGGACAGGAAAAGATCCAATTGGATTTGTTTTATGATTATCAGAACAATGTTGAACTTTATCCAAAGTTTCAAGAATGGATTCGAGAGTCCAATGTACCGATTTTAGCTATTTGGGGGAAGAATGATGATCAGATCTTTCCTCCTGCTGGAGCTCTTGCGTTTAAAAAGGATAGTAAAAATGTCAAGGTGAAATTGTTGGATGCTGGACATTTTGCTTTAGAGACCAATGTTGAGGAGATTGCAAAAGAAATCGAGGTTTTTCTGAAATGAGCAAGTAATAGAGCAAGCATGGCAAGCGTGCAGCGGTGACAAGCATGCAGGGTGACAAGCATGCAGGGTGACAAGCATGCAAGAATGCAAAGACAATATAAAAGTTGCTCAAGTGAGCTAATTACAATACTCAATTCTATCAGATGCTTAATACAACGCGTAGATACTTGAAATACTAATACACTTCTAAACACTTGAAAATCGTATGCAATGCCTATAAATTCTTTCAGCGGTCATTCCATCAAACTGTCAGTAGACTCTCGTAAATGTAGCAGGTTCAAGCTAATTGACAGTCTGTCAATATTGCTCAGCGTTTTCTACGTTCGTCAGCTCGAGTCATGATCTCTTGAGTGTAGGAATACACAGTCAGAACAGACGAGACGAAATGAGTTACCTCAGTAAGATTTTTTCTTCTACTTTATGGGTTTGAACATGGACGTTTTTCATTAGGTATTGATCCAATTTGAAGAGACTTGACCAATACAGTCCTCACTTGAACGGCAAGCAGTTATAGTATTTCATCCGATATGCGTGTGGATGATTGTCATTTTAGTGCAGTTAAAGTTCACCGGGTGGTTGAACGCTTCGGATAGGCGATGTTCAATCCTTCAATCTTTTCAGACATCCTATCAAGCGCTCGAAATATTGAACAGCCATTGCAACCAAGTCTTGTCAATGTCAAGCTTGAAGACCAGAAATAGCCTGTAGAAGTATGGTGGCTTTCACATTCATTGGAGAGATTGAAATCTGTGGCTGCAAGGTGTAGATGTAGCTGTAGCTGTAGCTGTGGCTTAGCTACAAACTTTACGCTCTAGCCTCTAGAATAGTTCAATCATTCAAAGCATGCTGAATCGAGGTCGAGATAGTCACTTACGACAAACCATCCATAGAGAATTTCTCCTCTGCAAACAATTTCCAATTCAGAGTCAGACTGCTTGGACAGTCAAAGATGTATTCATCAATAAATTCTATTGACTGTTTCTAACTGATAATCTGACCAACTGATTAACTGATTAACGTGAGGCTCGCGAGGCTTTTTCTTGTGAGGCTTGAGGCTTGCGGCTCCGGAATTTCAAATTTCCCCTGCATGGTCACGTGGAGATTAACCTCTTTTGTCCCGGCATACCGCGGATCTCCGGACTATCTTGCTTCTTTCTTCAAATTAGCAAAATTGCTTTAAAAACTACAAATCTAATGTTCTTCTTACATTATTATCGATGGTAGGTCTGTCTGTTACCTCTGTTAGGACAGAGCAGGTTGATCATGAAAAGAACTATCAAGTTAGAAACCAGGTCAAGCAGTTCAAGCAGGTCCAGGTAGAACAGGCTGGAGTCCCTTCAGACCTCTCATATGAAGGAAGACTCGACCAAATCCGAAATCAAGAATATCCCCATTTAAATTCAACATATTTCGATCATGCAGGATGTACTTTATACGCGAAATCTTTAATTGAAAGTCATTCTAAAGATCTTTTAACCAACCTCTATGGAAACCCTCATTCACGATCTAAACCTTCAGAAATGAGTGACGAAATAATCTTAAAAGCGAGGAAATCGGTTCTTGATTTATTTGATCTGGACTCTTCAGAATATTCAGTTGTTTTTTGTCAAAATACTACAGCTGCCGTTAAATTAATAGGTGAATGTTTAGGCGATTCTCATTATATTTATCATGAGGAATCTCATACATCTTTAATTGGATTAAGAGAAAGAGCTGCAAGTTTTGAAGTAGCTGATGATTTTGATAAAGGAATTCAAAATTGTCAAGAGAACGGTCAAGAGAACTGTGTGATCTCATGGCCTGCACAATCTAATTTCTCAGGAAAACGGTTTCCTTCTGGTGAATATTTAAAAGAAATTGAACAAACTCGACTGCAAAATCCTCTTAAAAACATCTATTCACTTGTTGATATTTCTTCCATTTCTTCATGTCATCCTTTTATCGTTCCTGCTGATTTTATGGTCCTTTCTTTCTATAAAATCTTTGGATATCCCGATTTAGGAGCTTTAATTGTAAAAACTTCGAGTGGAACTCGATTCTTTTCTAATAGAAAATACTTTGGAGGAGGTACTGTTGAATCTTTGACTTTAAAATCGGGCTTTTCTCCTAAAAAACGCTGTCTAAATGAAAGACTTGAAGATGGAACTTTACCATTTCATAATATTTTGGCCTTGACAAGAGCTTTTGAAGTTCATCAAAACATTTATGGATCTTTTAAACGAATTAGCAGTCATGTCAGTGGTTTGGCCAAGTTGTTATATGACAAACTCAAGGCTATTCATCATTCAAATGGAACCAAATTGTGTGTAATTTATACCGATGAAGACTACTCAAACTCCTCGAAACAAGGACCTATAATCTCATTTAATCTTGTAGACAATCATGGAGATTGGATTGGATATTCAGAAGTTGAATCTGCTTTATTACAAGATAATATTTCCATTCGAACTGGAACTTTATGCAATACTGGAGCTTCTTCGAAATGGATTGGATATTCTGAACTTGATATTATTAATAATTACATTAAAAATGGTCATGTTTGTGGAGATTCTCAAGATATAATTTCTGGAAAACCAACTGGAGCTTTGAGGGTTAGTTTAGGACCAATGTCGAGTGTGCAAGATGTTGAAAAGTTGGCTCAAAGTCTTGTTGAGAACTTTGTTAGTGAATCGGATGGTTCTAAAGTTGGTGCAGTTGCTGACAATTGTTTTATTTCTTCTATTATTCTCTTTCCGATTAAATCCTGTGCAGGATTGACAGTTAAACAATGGCCTTTAACTTCTGCTGGGTTGAAATATGATCGAGAATTTTGTCTTATCAATTTATCTTCTGGTTGTTCGGTCATGTCTTTAAAGAAATATCCTCAAATGGCCCTTATTAAGCCTACAATCGAGTCGGAAATAATGACAGTGTCGTTTGCTGGTGATACAATCTCAATTCCTTTGAATCCTACGGCTCGTTCAACTCTTAAATCAATGACTTTACCTTCCAGAGTTTGTGGAGATGGAATTGTAGCAAAAGTTCTATTAGATTCTACAATTGTTTCGTTCTTTTCACAAGCTTTAGGAGTTCATTGTAGTCTTGCAACGTTGGAAACTGATCGATACAGTAGTAATATCCCTATAGGAATGTCCAACACAAGTCCTTTTCTTTTAATATCGAAATCTTCCGTGAACGAGCTCAGCCTTAGTGCTCCTGGTCCATTCCCTGAGTCGGTTTTCAGAGCGAATTTCATAATTTCTGGCGATTTGGATCCTTATGTTGAAGACAATTGGAAATCTATTTCAATCAGCGGGATTCCTTTTAAAATAATCGGTTCTTGTGCTAGATGTAAAATGGTCAGTGTAGATCCAAAGGGGACTCTGAATCAAGCTCCTTTACAAGCTCTTCAAAAGTCCAGACGGTTGAATGGGAAAATATGGTTTGGCATTCATATGGCTGTTGAAAGATCTGATTGGAGGGATATGACGATTAAAGTGGGGGATAATTTGGATAATATAGTCTAGAGCTGACTACTGCTGAAACTACAGCGACAGACTAAAACTAAATTGACTAGAGTGGCTGTGCGGTCATGCGATAGGCGCTGTCAAGCGATGGTCAAGCTATGCATACTATCGATACTTGAGTGAGAAGACTCCCGATGATTTACGACCGCGAATGCTTGAACTGTTATTGCAAGATTGCAGGTCACTATATCGTCAAATCTAAAGCCATTTGCAGCGATTTTCGCTGTATACCGGCAACTCGAACGTTATCGTTACCCATCCTTCAGTCAGTGCTATTTATTAACCTAAATATTTACATATGTTGAAGCCGATATCGGCTACAGATTATCAGTAATGAAGATGTCAAGTCTATCGAATTAGCAGTCGATGCATGATAGCCACCTTAATCCTCTAACGTTCTCGATTCCAATTTATGAATAGATGGTCAAACTAAAGTTAGATTCCTTTAGATTCCTGAACCCTTTCAACAAGAGTGTGCTCCTACTATTAAATGTTATTACTATCTTTCCTTACAAGCAGCAACCTATTTCCTTGAAGGTCTATCTATTTGCAACTAACGGTAACTCTTTGTCTTTAATTAACTGGGTTATTTTGATCCCTTAACTGACTATCGAACAGAATCACGTAGCAGGAGCAACCAGATAAAAAGACTTATTTCATACGGAAATCATTCGTTAAAGTAAGCCCTGATGTAAAGAATCTCCCACGTACTTCAACGAAACTACAACCAAGTATTTCATCATGACATTTGTGAAGCTGAATTCCTCCAAAGAGTTTAAAAGTCCTGAAAGCTCGAGCTATTGTAGCGGCGGTTCGTTCCGGATCAAAAATCTCTTCCTATTGGCACCTCGGAGCTAGTAGGCTGTCTCTAGCCATAAATGGTAACAGTTTTGGATTTTATTATGTGCAAGGTCCTGTCTGTTGTATTCAAGAGTCCGCTCAGTCAGGTGGACACATCGTCTTGTTGGAATCCGGCTTTTTGTACGCTCGCATAAATTATCCTAAAGACGTGTAGTGCTGCCACTTTATTGGTCGGCTTGGCCCTCTAGTTATTGGATACGGTATGAGATAAGCAGCCTCGGAGTGATTTGCTTATGCCAAAGTTACATATCTCCTGATATTAGCAGCATCTCATAACTCTCGGAAGATGAGGTACGTGGTGGGCATGTATATGACTGATCTTGAATCTCCTTGTCAGCTCATTCGGAGAGAACCGACGTGAAGACGCTAAAAGTCAATAAGTCTCAAGCTTGAGATGATTAACAGTCAGTGCTAATCTGGATTTTGATCCAATTAAAATTGTAGCTATGACGGTAGATATTAACCAGTTGAGATTAAGATGGAGTATGAACTAGCTTGACAAAAACGTATCCCTACGCAACATCTTTGCGGTACATTCGAGATGCTCGATTGGAATCTAGATTTGGTTTTGGTATGAGCATGATCCAGTTTGACAGCCTAAAGACACCGGACGAGATCCAAAATCCTCCAGAGTTTGTCAGCATCATCCAATGCTGTCTTGGCCCAGGACTCAGGAACCACAAGTCATGCTAATCAGGGGACTCAACGGGGAGACTCTTATGATTTTTCAGGAGATGTTTGACCTTAGCACTTTGTGTCTTCTGGTGAGTCCATTATGACCTCGGTCACACTCATTGTTCGGTTTTTGCATTTGGTTCGGCAATTGAATCTTTTCTTTGGCTTCAGCATTTACGTATGATTTTTAGTGCCCGAAATACTTCAACTCGTCTACATACTAATAGTACGGTATTTGCCCGAAATTCTTACAATATTTTGGTTTGCCACCGATGCTGCTAGTCTGTATATGTTGCATCAGTCCATCCGGAACTAAGGAGGGGTCAAGACGGGTTCTTGAGCCAGTTTGTACTGTATTGTTTAGGCTAGTAAAAATGCTGCAGAACCTAAAGAAGGACATATGCAGAATTGGATGTTTTACTTGAACATAGGATCTCTGCTAGGATTCTAGTTAAGACCACGGAAGTTGATCCGGTTGAATTGCATGAAATGCATGAACGCACCCCGTAGTGGAACGCACAATCTACCTTTTCCGGGGATTCTTACCAATCGTGATATAAAAAGAAAAATTCAATCAGCTGTGCAATGAGTCTCACTATTTTAAACAATTCAGGGGCCGAGTCGGGATGCCATGTTGAGTTCGGAATTCGACCGGATTGGCTTTCAAAACCAACTTAAGCAAAAAGATCATTTGATTCTGTGCTTTTTTTGCTTAGGTTGTTTCTCCGAAATTATAAACAGTCGTTTATGGTTGCTTTTTCTTGTACTGTATTTTAAAAATACCCCGCACAATCTGTTTTATTTTGAAATAATCCCGAGACCAACAATCCCAAGTAAACGAACACCCGTTTGTTCCTGTTATTTCTTATTGCGGGGACTATAAGCGGGGTGCGGGGTGTGGAGAAGTCCAGCACTGAAGTACTAACCATTACGGTCCATATGCGAATGAAAAGCTCCTATCTTATTTCTTGCCATTTAAATGATAAAGATAATAGTTATCTATAAAGCTTCTACTTCCTGATAAATACAATATCCTGTTCAACTACTATAAAGTCCGGTAAACAGAAAATATTGTCCAACTCGTGTACGCATGCCTGGCGAAACTTAGAGCGAAAGAGCCCCGCAACCCTACATCGCGATCGTCAGTTTGTTTGCTGAAAAAATCAGTCGGTGAGTTTCCGAGTGGTGTTACTGTGAAGGATTTGCATCTGTTCTTGACAACTCCCGAATACTTGGCTACATAAAACAGGCACGTTTTGGCACCAGAGCTTGGAATATATCAAGCACAAGTCAAAAATCATCATGTGGGAAGATAAGCTCCGAGGAGCAAAGTTAATGAAATTTATTGCCGTCACTGGTGCTTTTACCTTTGCTTTACATGGATATGATCAAGCCGTAACTAATGGTCTGTTGACACTTCCAAGTTTTTTGGAGGTATTTCCCTCTTTAAATGTCGTTGATACTACTGGAGCTACAAAGGCCCGGAATTCAAATCTTCAGGGTACTGCCGTAGGTATTTATGAAGTCGGTAGTGCTTTTGGTGCTCTGGCCTGTTTCTGGATCGGTGATCGGTTAGGTCGAAAAGATACTATTGTTCTCATGGGTGTTCTGGTTATCGTAGGAACTATTATCCAAGCCTCAGCCTTTTCCTTAGCTCAGTTAATGGTAGCGCGAGTAATCGCTGGTGCCGGTGTAGGTGGTTATGTAGCTACTGTTCCTATGTGGGTTTCTGAATGTACGCGAGCCAAGAATCGTGGTGCTCTTGTCTTACTTTCTGGATTCTTTGCTATCTGTGGTATTGTGATGGCTGCATGGATAGAATTTGGTTTATTTTATGTTAAGGATAACTCTGTCAGCTGGAGATTCCCTATTGCTTTACAAGCTATTTTCCCTATGATTGCTCTGCCTAGTATGCTGTTCGTACCTGAATCTCCTCGTCTATTGATTAAACAAGGCAAATTCAAGGAGGCTGCTGAAGTGGTGGCCCGCCTTGATGATGACTCTCCCGATAGTGATTATGTGCAAGCAGAAATTGCTGTAATCCATCAAAATCTCGATGAAGATACTGGTGGTGACCATCCATTTTCCATGAATAAGAGTCGACATTTACATCGAACGATGATGGCCGTTATACTTCAGATTATGCAGCAGATGTGTGGTATTAGTATTATTACTTTCTATTCTACAACGATTTTTGAAGAACAATTAGGATATTCTGGTACCATCGCTAGAGTCATCTCTGGATGTCTTCAAATTTGGCAAATGTGCTGTGCTCTACTGTCTGTATTTTTGGTTGATCGTCTTGGACGTCGATCTCTTCTGATCAGCTGCAACTTAATCATGTTTGTTGCGCATTCGTGTCTCGCCGGTCTTTCATCTGATCTTTCAAACCCCAGCGCTGCAAAAGCTTCTATCTTGTTTTATTTCTTTGCTTTGTTTGCATATCCTGTAGGACTTTTCCTCGTCCCTCTTATGTATACTGCCGAAATTGTACCTTTGAAAATCAGAGCCAAGGTTGCTGCACTTGCTGTATGCTTCCAGAAACTGTTTAACTTCATGGTGGCTATTGTGACTCCTCACGCATTTAATTCTATTGGATGGAGATATTACTTGGTGTATGCAAGTTGTACTCTTTTCACAGCTTTTATGATCTATTTCTGCTATCCTGAAACAAAGGGCAGGACTTTAGAAGAAATCGATGAAATCTTTGTACGATCTAAGAACATCTTTGATCCGGTTAAGATTGAAAAGAGTCTACCAGTACAAGGAGTACTTGTCCCTTCCGAGCTCAAGGGCGGTGAGAAGCCTGCGCATATGGAAGAAGAAGAAGCAGCTATTGAGTCGTAAACTTGTTATACTATCCTATTATTATCATTATTAAATATATAAATATTTCTTTTAATTAATATATCGTCTAGAAATGTTGGAAAATTTTGATAGATCCAGCGGTAGAGTAATAGATAATTCTGAGGCTGCCAATTCGTGCTCAGCGTTACTTATATACTCATGAATAGAACGCTGGTATGTGCTCCTCATAGGTCATATTGGGTGCTCGGAGGGCTTATCTAGGTACTGCTTCATTTTTGCTTCGATATTGTTTGTTCTTCTTTGTATTCCAGGACAGGGCTGTGAGTGCTTCCTTGATGTTATGATGAAGTGCCGTGACGAAAAGATCGATATTCTCCCTATCCAATTCCATCTCCTGCACAGAAGTAGTGACCGGAATATGACAATCAGAGAATCCATATGAACCGTTAAATTAATTATCCAGATACCTGCTAACGGAGTATTTAAACGGTCGATATCTAAAATAGTCCTAATATTATAAGCAAATTTTGTCGAATACATGCGGAATAAAAGCGGAGTGGGCAAATTCGGTGATTTTATCCGGTTCTATCTGCAATGAAGCTGGAAGTTCCGTTTATAGTGAATTGTGAATATAATATTAGAAGGCGAATGAGCCACGGAGAGAATGGGGCCTAAGATTGAAGAAGGGCAGAATTGTCAATTAATACCCCTTCTGTATCTTCAAGGGCCCCTGCCTCTCTCATACTGGCATACGACTCAGATGGATACCTCGGCTGTGAATTTATTATATAAAATGGAACCTTCAGCACTGATACGAAATCCTAATCTGATCTGATGCCATGTGAAGGTTATTCTGCTAGCCAAGTCTGAGAAGCATTTCCAAGTCCGATCTCTGAAGCTGGTGTAGACCCTGAATCGGAGAATAGAGGTCTTCATCTCACTCTCAACACCAAGTCTCTGATTATAAGAGTTTGTCTTAAACTGTGTCTGTAAGCTAGCAGAATAATCGCACAGCTCAGTGAGGAGGAACTTTGACAAGTGTTAACCTTCGCAGCTTGTCCTCAAAGTCTATCACGGGGCGCACCAGGCCAATGGTATTGGCAAGTGCCTCGACACAGCTAGTTGCTCTATTTGTATCCACTTGCCTTGGCCAATAACAAATGACTTGGAAGATCTATTCAACTGAGCCATAGAACAGTCCCACCATCTAGCTGATCCTGTGCAACTGGAGCCCAGAAGCTTGCTAACACAACGCATTTGGAGAAAGAAGTTGACCTTATATAGCACAAGTACCATACTTACATCCCTGCCACAAGACTAGAATCCGATAGTAGATTCAAGCTCGAGGCAGAGCTTTCTGCTTTCATTCAGAAACTGACAATGTAGCGAGAAGAGTGGACGATATAGCCTCTGGTAACTTCTAACAGACCATTCTCTAACTCTTGGAGTTTAAGATCATAGAGCTCTTGAGCACTTGAGCACATAGGTGACTCCTTATAATAGCTGAAAGTCGTGTAGAGATTATAACATAACTAATTTAGGCTGAACACTATCATATTTCACCTTCACCTGTTAGCCACAATTATATGACAGTTGTCCAGCACTATTCAGCATCTGCTGCTCTAGGCTTTAGCAGGTAAAAGTAGAGTGCAACTGTTAGACATGCCGATCTGCAGCCATAATGCTCGATTCAACGAAAATGTGGGGAATGAAGGCGTCTTATCTTTCTCGGTTAAAATCCAGATAAATGTTTATGGAATTCCGCATATCTACGGACTCATGGAGGACTGGATATTCGTAATAATGGCCATTCCTGTTCGGTGAGTCGGTGATCTCGGTGATTAACACCGGTGAAATTCCGAAATATTTTGCCGATCGCTGGGGTGATTCGGGGAATTAGCGAAGGTGAAATTCCGAAATCTTTTGCCGATCGTCGAAGTGGGGATAGAGCGTATCAGGGATAAGAAAGAATGTTCAGTAGTAAACAGCTAATTTGAAGGTTTTTTTCACATACCTAGTTACTACCTGAACCTGAATTTCATCATGTCTGATGCTGCTATTATCAAAAGATTGGTCTCTGTGACCACATGTGATATCTCAGATGCTATGCTGAAGATGAAGATCCCATATGGGGGATATTTGGATGGAATTGTGCTGTGGTCGCCAAAGTATATGGAAGGACCTACTACTATTGCAGGACCTGCTTATACTGTGAAATATGTTAGGACAAACACTCATCAAGGTGCTCCAAAGCCCGACCATCACTATGTATGTTGATTTTAGAGATATCCTGTTACTAACTACTTCAGATTGACGGAATTCCCGAAGGCGCTGTTGTGTTTATTTCTGCTCCTTATAACACTATTAATGCTGTTTACGGAGGCCTTATGACTAACCGTGCCAAGGTGTCAAAGGCTGTGGCCAGTATCATTGACGGAAAGATCCGTGATCTAGGCGAGCACCGACGTTTGGACTTCCCTGTGTTTAGCCGAGGAGTCGGAACTACTGCTCCTTATGAAACAGTTCGTGTAAGCGAAATCAATGTTCCCGTAACTCTGCAGCATCCTCACCAAGAGGTAACTATTCGCCCTGGAGATTATTTAGTAGGGGATATCAATGGAGTTGTCTGTGTTCCTCATGAGCGAGTGTTGGATGTACTCGATCTCGTAGAGGACATTACAGAAGACGACGACAAAGCCCTTAAAGATATTGAGAAGGGAATGACTTTTGCAGAGGCTGCCAAAAAACATAGACGCCATTGATCGCTCGGCTAAATAGATATTTACCTATTAAGCTGGCCGTGATCGACGCGGCTTAATAGAGATATTTACCACTTAAACTAGCCGTGAAGTAAAAATTGTACCAGTTTTCCAGTATCAATCTGATAGTATTCTGTTGAAGCTCAATAATGTGTTATGATCACATCCCGGCATCCAGCAGTCTCATGTGGGAACCATCGTAGTGTCAAACAAGGCCCACAAATCTTGGTTGTGCTCTGAACAATTAGACTTCATCTTGCAAACTCTGACGGAGAGTATTATATCCGATCCACGGAGTAGCACTTGTAAATCATCTATGCTCTTAAATGGAATGTTTTCCATGAATCAAACTAAGGACCGTAGGCCAGAATAGTGCTCTTAATGGCGCCGATCCATTTACATGCTAATAACACCTACAGTCTTGTTGGACAGCGATATTCAGCATGTTACTCTGTACATTTTTCCCAGTACATAGCTACGATCGAACTCAGTAACGGCCTAGCCGCATACAAGGCTAAAATACGTCAAAGTTCAGCTATCGCTTCACTTGAGTGCTAGAGTTTTACTGCCATGTGCGGCGTCGTGATCGACATTATCAACACCCAGCCTGCTTTACAATGCCTTTCAAATGCTTGGCGCGTCTCGATGAGCTTTAGTCATTACGAGTCTAGTCGCACTAGTAAGCCAGTCGCACTAGTAAGCCAGTCGCACTAGTAAGCCAGTCGCTATCAGGCCAGTAGCGTATTCAGGCCTTAGCGTTCTCAGGCCAGTCACTCTTTGGACCTGAAGCCACAATATCATATTGACCATCCATAGCAACTGCTCCGACTACTCGGTTATACAATTCATGAATAGTAATAATCCATGTTATAACCATAGCCGGCGTCGGAATTTCACCGACGATATCCCAAAAATGGGAGGATCGTCGCTATGTGGGCGGACTCAAATAGCAAGCAGTTTGGAGACATTATAAGCAATAGGCACAATCATGACAATAGCAAGTCGAATCCCTTCAGGGGCCTGGGATAGTCATGTCCATGTCGTTGATGAAGAGAATTACCCGTTTTCAGCCAACGCGCCGTATCGACCTAAGAAAGCCACTCTAGACCAACTTTTGGAGTTTGAAAAATCCATAGGTATTACTCATGGCTGTCTTGTAGGCATGTCAGTATATGATGATGACAATTCGATTCTTTTAGACTGTTTGAAACGACTTAATGGCCAAGGACGGGCCGTGGTTGCCCTTGATCCGTTCAAAGTCTCGGATGTGGAGTTGAAGAATATGCATGATTTGGGAGTGAGAGGAGTTCGGTTCAATCTACGAAGCTTTGGGTCCCGATTCACCAAGGAGCAATTTGTCAAGCGGTTGAAACAATATGCATTTGTAGCAGGACGATATGGCTGGATTCTACAGATGTTTATAAGTCTAGATCAAATCCCCCTTATTGCCAATGAAGTAGAAAGCTTGGGCGTAGATGTGGTTATAGATCATGTGGGAATGCCTTTAGAAAACGGAGTTTCCGCCCTTGAACAACAAGGGTTTAAGGAACTCATTGCACTGTTGAACACTGGCAAAGTGTGGATCAAACTCAGTGGACTATATCGACTAACCAAGGTCGTCGATTTGGATGAATATATTAAGCAATTGATTGCCGTGATCCCGGACCGCATAGTATTTGCCAGTGACTGGCCGCATACCGGTGGAGCAGTAATGAACCCCAATGGTGACCGTCGCATACCGCAGGAATACAGAAAGATTGACGATAATGCATTTATTGAATACTGCCTATCTTTAGGAGATGAAGAGTTTGCGGAAAAGCTCTTTGTACGCAATCCTGCAATCCTATGGCAAGCTCAAGATAACGGATACTAAACTATATACATCTAGCTAGAATAAGTAGATAGCGAGACTGACCCAGCCGGTCAAGGACCATGAGCGACTGAGACGCGCAACAAATCGAGTTCTGAATTGAAAGCGACAGAGTCCACAACTTTAGTGCATCAAGCGGCAGAGTCACATCTTAGTTAGTGCATCAAGCGAAAGAGTCAAATCTTTAGTTAGAGTATTAGTAGATCCAACCAGTTCCGCTTGATTCAGTGAGTAGTTCACTTTCATGTTACTACCAACTAAATTTTTCATGATATTACTCCCAGATAAATTAACTTTCAAAAGAACCTGACCAACTACGAATTAAAATAAAATAGATTGTTCTATTATAACTTTGGGGATACTGCATTATAGGTTGATATCTAATCCAGCCTGATCCAGTAAAAAGTCTGCCGGCGGTCTTATATCCTGATAGAATCTCTAATTGAGTCCATTGACTGAACAGCCTATGAATGACTAGATATAACTAAGCAGCTATGACGACTCGTGCATTGAGATCGAGATCGAGAGGTCAAGTTGGAGTCAAAAGAGAGGGCTCAGTAGGTCTATATAATGATGTTAAAAGGAGAAAATCTGGAATCAAGGAGGAAATCAAGGGGGAAATCAAGGAGGAGGTCAAGGAGGGAACCATAGGGGGAATCAAGGAGATCAAGGAGGAACCCAAGCAGAAGATCAAGGAAGAAATCGATTATATAAAGATCGAGGAGAATGAAGAGTTGGATCACAAGTCCGTTGGCCTCTTGCCTGGTTCCCTCTCCCCTCCTGGTCCAGTCGGATGGAATGAAATAATTCAACATGTTCGAATAATGAGATCTAAAATCATTGCTCCTGTAGATACCATGGGCTGTGAACGTCTACCCGAGGCTATCAGCAATACTATCACCCCTAAAATATTCCGATATCAACTTTTAATTGCATTAATGCTGTCTTCTCAAACAAAAGATCAAGTTACAAGTCAAGCAATGACCAATTTACGTCAAGGATTAAAAGGAGGTTTAAATATTGAATCGATTCTATCAACTTCAAATGACCAAATCGATAAATTGATCTGTAAAGTGGGTTTTCATACGAAAAAAGCTGGATATATTAAACGGACGAGTGAAATTCTCATGAAGGAGTATGAAGGAGACATTCCTGACACAATTGAAGGGATGATTAAACTACCTGGTGTTGGCCCGAAAATGGCTAATTTATTAATGCATAGAGCTTGGGGAAAATGTGAAGGCATTGGTGTAGATGTTCATGTTCATCGATTGGCTAATATGTGGAGATGGGTTCCTTATGAGAAGAATCCTAATCCTGAAAAGACAAGGATTGGTTTGGAAAAATGGTTACCAAGGGATTTATGGGTTGAAATTAATCCTTTATTAGTTGGTTTTGGTCAGATGATTTGTTTGCCAAGGGGAAAGAAGTGTGATCAATGTACATTGGCAGATACAGGGTTGTGTCCAGGGGTTGAAAAGGTGAAAAGGAAGAAGAAGCAATTAAAATTCTCTGATGAGGAAGAGGATGATGAGGACGAGGACGAGGAGATAGGGGATATGGAAGATTTGTACAGATAAATAGTAAAGGGCAAGCGTGTCGGCCAAAAGCCTAGAATAGAAGGCAGCAGTTGGTAGTAGAGTTAATCCCTCTGAATATTAAATTCTTTGGGCTTAACTGAGATAAATACCTGCGATATTTACTCCGTCGACTCTTCAGGATCCAAGACTATGTAACAGCAATACGAGAATCTCCAAGCTCATCAGGCTTTTAGAGTGAAGGAGTCCGGGAGGAAGACTACTGGTCGACCGAAGTTGATCTAACTGATGAGTTTGGAGGGCCCCGTAATCATCAATCGAGGAACCCAAGTAGCAGCAATGGCATTGTACTTCACTGCTCCACTACTCTCCGGCCTCTCCTTTATATTCTCAGTCTCCTTCGGTCATCATATTCTGCCTCAGCCGGCCACTTGTTCCTATTATCAACCTCCACCAACCCCCACCTCAGCAGTGTTCTCTCGGCACTCCACCTAGCCAAAAGATTCCTTATCAGCGTTCCGTGCCTCCTCCTAATTTGATCAATGCCTCCGGCACCTATCAATCTGTCATATGACCTAGGAATCGAACAATAAGACGATAGCTCGATATCTCCTCGGGTCAAGAGAGTCTAGGAGATGAAGACTGCAGTTGACAGGTGAAAGTTAATCTGTCTGAATATCAAAGACCTGCGATCTCTGATCAGCGCGTAGGATCCAATATTATAAGACAGCTGACAATATCTGGTTGATGCTGGGCGAGGCTATAATCATGATTAGTGCCGAGTTGTGCATACGCTTGTGAGCATCATACAATGTTTGAAACTATACATCCTCCGTAGGTAGACTTGACGCCTCCATGGGGCTGTACACCGTGGGACTGGACCCCATGGGACTAGAATCCATGAGACTAGACCTTGTGGGATACTCCTCAGTAAGACTGGTCCCCACCGTGGTATCAGATGAAGGCCTTTTCACAGGAAGAGGAGGCAAGGTCTTTTGCAGAACTTTTCTTGTCAATTGGACCTGGCGAGGTCGAATTAGATTCAAAAACATGAATGTTCCATTAACAAGAACAAACATAGAGATATCGAGAATGCCATAGATTATTGTTTCTTCGTTACTGTTGATGGAATGTGTTCCTGCAGTCAAGATCCAAGTCGTGAATAGGCATGAAAAGTACAGAACAATCATCGAGGATACAATTGGACGGCTTTTTGTCTGAGTTTTACCTGAAAACTGGAAGACAACAGATCCTGTAATCACAGTCGGTATACTCAACGCCAAATATCCCCATTTATATGAACCGACAACGAGCGAACCGATGAATAAACAAACCAGGGCGATTTCAACAACAATCGTTATAAACAGGCGAATCCAAATATCTTTTTCCATGATTATTGCCAAATTGATCAACAAACAAGGTATGGAAAATGCCCAGCAAATATATCGAACATAAAAGAATTGCCAGGATTGACCGTCTAAATCCACATCTTTCCAGCCCTTATTCGAAGCTATGGAATAATAACAAACCATCATGGCAAGGCTACAAATGATATTTGTCAAATAACACGATCGACATGACCGAAGAGCTATTAATGCTGTTAGAAGGTTCAAGGAAAAGATTCCAAGAACCACCCAGCAAAGAATTTGAATTTGCAAGTTCATATTTAAACGTTGTTAAAAGAATAGCATTTAGTGCGAACTGTTAAATATATAACGTCAACAGTTATAGATATTCAGGAACTGATCAGGACGACCGAATATAATATTGCAAGGGGTTAAAAAAGCAAATTCTAGACATTTAAGACTTTCTTTTCTCAATTAGAGTTATATACGCGAGGCAGTTCTAATACATTGTCAATAAGCGACTGCAAACAAATGATAATAGGTTCTTGCTAATGCATGGACTACTGCAAGCTATTCCTCTTTACGAGGCTTAAAATGATCATCAGTTTAATGCACTGATTGCCGCTGATCTTGCCGAGAAGGGGTAATACCAAATGTGGGACTGCAGAAAGTTTAAAATCGTTATAGAGAAGTTGGAGAGTATCTTTACAGTACAGTGCTAAGCTTGGAAGGGAATTGCTACTTTCCAACTGACTACATTTCAGCAGACTCCTAGATATACATTGCTTGCATGGGGGAGATGCTTATAATATATTATTTCTAATCCACAATAGAGACTGAAGTGGTTTTTTCACAGTTTCCCGTTAACGATTGGTATTACGGATCGACAGGTGCATTTCGTTTCAAGTTCTTTTCAGCTAGCAGCAACAAGAATATTATTCAACCTGTTTCAACTGAATGACAAAAATGTCCCACTCCTTGCTATTCAGCTATTCTATAATTGCTCTTTGTCTATGACGCCCCATGCAAAGCCGACAACTTTGAATAAGGTTTATGCGCTGTGAATAATCGTAACCTTATCCAACACGGTGTTCATTCGCGTAATGATTAAATATTATACTTCGGTGGAGAACTTCTAGGAGTGAATGCTGGTTCTGCGAACTCTAACCTCTTTTTAACACTTAAATCTCACATGGCCAAGTATAAAGTTACGTGTTAATCTAACTTAACGAGACTTTGAAGATGCACAAAAACCTTTTAGGGCCGATTTTCTCTTATTTTGGCTCGTCAAGATAGGCTTTTTCCGTTCTAGGTGATGAATCTTAAGACTAGGAGGCTCTGCGGGCGTTCCTGTAACACCCGTTAAAACCCCTGACGGAATTATAATTTAACCGGTACAAGGATGTTGCTGTTCCGTGGCTGTTTATCATTACGGCGTTGCTTTCTAAAGTTACGGCTTGCTATTTGCTCCTGCTCAAAGTTCTCTGATATACTCCTGATTTACTGAAGATCATGCACGTGAACTCAGTTGGACAGCTTAGTTGAATCAGAATTTCACGAATTTCATTGTGAATACAGTGTCTGATATCAGATTACTTAGGCACTGTCATTAATACCTGATTTATAGGCAATCTGGTGATATTCTTAGTTATCTTGAATTAAGCACTGCTTAGCGCGAGATTTCTTACTTTAGGAGCAGCTGTGCCGGAGTCACATGAGTGAAGCACCCGGGACGAATGAGCCGGGATGAATATACCGGGAGAACTGGATGGGTGAACGGCCTGCGGAACAACTTAGTCAAGTTCAAATTTCAACGGACCATACTTCCAATGGAACGTTGTGATTGACGGTTTAGAGACGCTGGTAAGTCCTTTAGACTTTTGCAGTCCTTTATCACTCATAATTTGATATCTACACCTCGTATTGGGCTATCCGCGGCTCATAATGTGGATCCTTTGGCCCTCATGGTCCTTAAACCCTGGCGTTCTTTAACCCTCACGGTCTTTAAGTCCTCTTGACTGAAGAATTGAATAAAAGTCCGAGATGTAGGATATAAATATTACAATTCTGTAACAGATACTGGCTAATTATGATCTGCTAATGGTCTAATTTCCAACTGACCAGAAAGATTAGCTCCCGATAATATCGGCGATGGTATCGGCGATGAGGCACGATAAGTTGTAATAATTGCAGCGATTACATTGTATCAGAGGACATTTATTTAGATTATATATAAACAATCAACTCTATAGATAATCGTCACGCCTGAATGAGCAATACTCTCATAATATCCAGCTGTTTCATGGCCTGTCAGTTCCGGCCGTCCGTCCCCCCCCCTTCCCCGTGCCGTTGGGACAAAAACGTGACAATTCGAGATCAGCAATTTGCCAAAATCGGTTCAAACTAAAAAGTCCGTTAAAGCAATGGCTTTCCCCGGAGGAAACGTTCAATCTTCATTATAACATGTATATTATACTGGCGATTTCCGCTGCGTTGATTGTGGCGTTTGTATTGGCAATCGTCCAATTTATTCGTAGAAGAAGGTGAGTAGACGGCTGCCGTCAGTGCGGTCGGTCCGCGCAATACTTAGTAGCGGACTTTCCGTCACTATCCGAGTCTCGAGAATTCGCAGCTCTAACTAGTGATGATGAAAAAGAGTTATATCAAAGAAAAGTATCATATAGCGCTCAAGATGACAATGAGGACGTTTCAAGGCTTTTAAGTGAATCTAGGCAAACGGTTTTCAAGAAAATATTGACTCCTACGTCTCAGAAATACTCCGACTCGCTGCCTGATTTCACCTTTTCAAATGAGGGATTCGGGTTCTTTGCACAAGATGACCCGAAAACCGATGCAAAGAAGTTCCAAGGCCTTAAATCGAGGTTCGGACTGCTGACTGTTTCTTGGGCTCAATTTGCCGAGGATTTCGCTGCTTTGAAAAGTTATCAGCCTGAAAATTCCAGAGTAAAGGTTTTATTTCTAGCAAGACATGGTCAGGGTTATCATAATCTAGCCATACAAATTTATGGTCAGAAGGAGTGGGATAAATGCTGGGCCAAGAAGTTTGGTGACGGCAAGATCGTATGGGTAAGTAACGGAGTGAGACAAGTGCAGAGAGCAGAGAAGAAATGCGCGGTGCTTTACTTGATTAGAAGATTCTGGCGGAGAAGTGCCGGTGAAGAGCATGCGGACGAGCCCCCGGAACTGGGTTTACCCGTCGGCATTTGACCGGCATTTCGGCGTTTGAATATTCGAGTTTGCACTAGATTTGCTCAAAGTTATCTGTGCTTGCTCGAGCTTGCTGCGGACCTGCTCGCACTTGCTTCAGCTTGTTAGACCTGCTAGGCTTGCTAGGCTTGCTAGTTATATTCTTGACTAACTCAGGGACCGGATCCCGAATTAACCTCCCTCGGAGTTCAACAAGCTAAAGACAATAATGTCGCATGGAAAGAACAACTTCAAGCCGGCTTAAACATCCCTCAAAGTTTCTATGTTTCTCCCTTTACAAGAGCTTGTGATACATACATGTACACCTGGGACGGCATTACATTCCCTCACACTAACCCCACGGAAATACCGACGGTCGTAGAAGACCTCCGTGAAACAATTGGAGTCAATACCTGTGACCAGCGCAAGTCCAAAGCATATATTCATAACCGATATCCCGATTTCGTGTTTGAACAAGGCTTTACCGATCAAGATGTCTTATGGACAACGGGGCATAGGGAAACTGACGATGAACAAGATGTTCGGGCTACGAGGTTCTTGAAGAATCTATTTGCCAAAGATTGGGATTCAGATAAGCCTGACGATGTGGTTTCAATCACAGCTCATTCAGGTGAAATCAATTCCTTCTTGAGAGTTATTGGTCATAGGAAATTTCAGCTGGAAACTGGAGGAATGATTCCGGTGATTATAAAGGCGAGTAGACCTTAGGTAGTTATCAGCTAGCAGAAGGTAGCAGAAGGTAGACCGCGTGAGTAGACTGCGTGTAACGTTAGTTAGACCAACGAAAAGGTTAGTTACGGTTAATTCGTAGCATTATAATATCGGTTATGGTAATATAATCAGCGCTGCGATCGAGTTCATCTGATATCAGCACGTCAGATGAATTGTAAATATCTAACTGTTAACCGATGCAGGTATCATGCCATCTAATACCTGCATCAGTGTGACGGCCCGTCCCGGACTATGTCATGGCAGTTAATACTCTGTAGCTGCTTGCAATCGGTCTTAATATCGCCGGCTACAGGATGACTTGACTTACGAAGAGAGTTACTATGATCGAGTGATATAAGAATAAGAATCAATTAGTACTAACTATATCGTATTTCTGCTGAAGATCCAAAGGAAGGATTTGCTCTATTCTAATGTCGGTGCGAATACGCCGTTGCCAGCGAGGAGACACTCGGGGAGCTCTCCCGGTCGCTCTGTGCCCTGTAGAATGGTCCGGGCGCTCACAGTTGGTATTTCGCTAATTTCGCAGATAGGATTCCGTTGCATCTGTCTCGCCGATATCATACCGGTGATCTGCATTCGCCGATAAATCCCCGAGATAGCCTCATCATCGCCAATCTGTCGATGAAACGATAAGTTTCAGATAACTACGGATATCATGGGCAGTCCAATGTGGATATGAATGAGATTGACAGCACGAATATCGGCTGTTATATTGGCTGCTATATCGGCATCCTTTGGCAATACTGACCAATGTGAGAATGCACTACGTACCATATTATGATGCTTGTATTAGTTATCTATTGATGTAATTCTCCTAAAAGCTCCTGTTCGCTCTCAGTCCTCTTTCTATCAAGGGCAGGACCATATTTCAGTTCAAGCCATAAAAAGACCAAAGAACCAGCAGAAATGCCTGCTACTAACGTAAATGCACCTCCTACACCTAAAGCATTGATCATCTTATCGACAACAGCCAATCCAACTGCACATAAAAGACATCTTGAAAGATTAATTGTCGAACATGCACTGGCAGCTTCATTTGGAAACATATCAATCATTAACGAGTTGGCAAGATTGATATAATAAACCGTCGAAGCCGATGCAAAAAAGGTCGTAATAATAGGTACTACATAATGAACATGAGCTTGTAAAGTCCAGCCAAATATAATTGCCGAACAAACCATTACAATTGTAGGAGCATATCCAGTTCCAAGACGAGCTTGTTGAATATTGAATTGCGTCATATCAACTTCGACATTTTCAGCAGCACATTTGGCTCTAAAAGCTTTGACACATTTGCGATAATACAAATTAAGAACTCTACCAGACACCAAACTGCCGATTATCGAACCTGCACCATTTGCAAGATATGAAAATCCGATATGAAGAGAAGAAAAGCCATAATTTTTACTTAGTAGAGAACTTTGAGCTGTCAACATCATGAACCATGCTGTATAAATAATAGCAGTAGGAATAAGGATCATAACAACATCCAATTCCCTAAAAAACAGAAAAGGTAAAAGAGGTTGTATTTTCCGACGTTGAGGTCTTGGTAAATCATCTTCTGATTTCTCACTGAAATCAGATTCTCGTTTCGAAGCTCTTAATTTCTTCCAAAGGGTAAGAAATGAATATCCAATAGCAAAAGGAGGATCTAAAGAACCATTTCCTACTAGATTCCTGTTTGTTTCAGGTAGAGCTACAAGAAGTACAATCAGAGTAACTGAAGAACAAATTACAAGAAACCAAAATATAGCTCTCCAACTAAAAGCAGCAATTAATCCTCCTCCAATAATAGGACCAAAAGCATTTCCCATAAGAGAAATTCCCGAAAAGATTCCAATAAAACCTCCCCGATCTTTTCTAGGCGCTAAATCTCCTACTACTGAAGTTCCAATTGCTACTGTAGATGCAATTCCAAAGGATTGTGTGATTCTAAGGCCCATAATGACGCCGAAATTAGGAGCAAGGGCTAACCCGATATTTGCTCCAATATAAATAACAAAACAAAGGATGAGAAGAGGTCTACGTCCATAAGCATCAGCAAAAGTACTGAATAATGTAGGAGAAAAGCCTTGAAAGATAGAATACACTACAACAGTCAAATTGACCATTTCCGTACTGACATTAAAGTCCTTTTCAAGTACAGGCAAAGCAGGAAGGTAAATTAATGAAGAAATTGCTGAAAATATAGCCGAGACGGAGACGATGACCATGATTCCAACACATTGCCAGTGTTTGAACACAGTATAAGGAGGAGAAGCTCGTTCATCAGGTTGATTTTCTAAATCAACAACAAGACTTTCAACTGAATCCCGGGCTATTTCTTCTAATGCAATAGCAGGAGTTTGATCCATGTTTTTCATCATTTGTTTAGCCGAAACTTGACGTGAGATGTGAATAGGTTCCATGTGAGGCTAACCGATGAGATGATGAGAGGATACGAGAGACTGATGAGCTGAGACTGATGAGCTGAGACTGATGAGCTTAGACTAATGAGCTGAGAGACCGACTGAGACGACTGAGACGACTGAGACGACTGAGACAACTGGAACGAAACGACCGACGAGAGGAGTAAGTCTATAGAGAGGATGAGAGGGATGAGAAGACGATGAAAGGCTGAACGACTGACTGAGATGAGAGAGCTCTAGCTATAGTATATAAGATGAGGTCTAGCTGAGGAATAGATAACGAGTTAAGAATTTTAAACTCGAGGTACAGACAAAGTCTGAAAGATTAGTATAATTAAAATAAAATAATAGATGCTAAAATGCTTTTTTTATCCATTTAATAATAGATAAATTTCAGTTGATGGTTAATAACTTTACCACTATACATCTAGACTATCCGTCTTATTTACTTGTAGATATATATAATAGCAGTTTAAACTCATGTGATGTGAAGAAGAAGGAAGAAGAGATTTTCTGGTCCATGAAGGAAATAAGTTTGACGATTGGAATTAACTTGATTAGGTCCTCCGCTTTAAGGGTTAGGGAATCGGTGTCCGAAAGTTTATCCGTGGGGGTTCAGGATATAAATACAATCATAGAGAGTATTCATATATATATGTATTTATTACTATTAATTGATTGATTGAATCGTTTGTAAATGTTATTATCATTTGAACAGCACATCTCTTAGTCTAAACAACCTGCGATCTCTGTAACTTGACCTCTGCTTGACCTGGCTTGACCTCTGCCTGATAGCCGTTAGATGGGGTTATCTATACCCGTTTCACTCTACGGGCCGACGTCGGCGAAAAAAACTCCCAATATGGAAAGGGGTCGTTTCGAACGTCTTGATCAAGTTACGACGTGATAATTAGTCTTGAACCATGTCCTGAATAGTATGGATGAGCAAGGATGAGCTTTGAATGAGGTATTTTCAGGGTAGTTCTTAAGCCCGTCCATAGCCATGAACAGTAGTAGGATTGGTCCCATTAACCCGTGAATATTGTGAATATTCCGGCAGGGTTCCACGACTTCAAGGAATCAAAGGTGGTCATGGGCCATGACTGCCTTAACCAGTTAGATCCTCGGCTTAACAGATTACAATTTCCCCGCCCGTTGCCGCGCGCTAATAGAGTTCGCGGTTCAAACTTCAAAGCCATTGCCATGAATGCAAAAGCAATTCGAATAGTAAGAAGAAATAAGATTGATATCAAGGCGAATTAATGATGAGAATAAATAATAAATATTTAGAATAGATTTTTTATTATTTTATTATTAGTATTTAGTGATATATCTCAGTCGCACGACGATGGAGAACTGTTGCTGTTCGGGTGCGGCTACCCCGATACAATCACGGGATTCTTGGGACTCTTGGGACTCACGGGATTTTAACTCACGGGACACAGGATTCTCACGGGATTTAATTAGAAAGATTAATAATGCCATAAGAATAAACTTCTTTCGGCTCAGCGGCTCAGCGGCTCAGCCTTGCGGAGAACAGTTCTAATATTCAAAACAACAATGTTACCGCTGAATGAAATGCGCGATTATTGTGAATCTGACGTCAGGACTCAGGATCTAATCGGCAATAGATCCGATAATAGATCTTTGTTAAAATATGCAATTTAACCCTTCATAACCCAATGAATAATAGATGGAGCTAGATCTTGCCAATATTAGGGGGAGTTGGAGCTTGCTTATCCGATATTATCGGCACGCTTATGAGCTTTCCCGGCTAGGTTAGCAGATTAAGTTCAGATGTAGTAGACTCTATACTACCTGTACTACATGGCTATACGCTAAACTGCTACACTGCTACATTGTAACTAGTTATATCGGTAATGGTAACTAGTATAACGGCTATGGAAGGAGTTCCTGCTTACCCCTCAAAACAACCCCGCAGCAGACCGCCGACAACAGGCTGCCCAGAACAGCATTGGTTGTCTTAATAGTGGATGCAGCGTTGGAATGGTCGATATGACCAATTAGTTATAGTCATTTATCATATGGATTATTACATATTAATTCCAGACAGTGAGTCTTGATTATGTAGTGAACGTCGTATGCTCGAGTTGTTCTGGTAGCACGTCTAGCTGTCTAGCTGTCTAGCTGTCTAGCTGTCTAGCTGTCATATCGAACAAATGGTGCTTCAGCAGCCGTTAATTATAATTAAGCGTAAAATAACCGTCTAATTTTTAGTCATTAATATTCATGATTTATTTATAATTCTTCATGATCTATTTGTACTAAATTGAACGAAAATGTATCGATCGTCAAATGCAGGTACCGTACCTGCAGGACATTACAACGAAGAAAAAGCGTCCTTTAATAATCAACCCTGATTATATATCAGCATATATATCAGCATTAAATAATTTATGCATTTGTTCTACGGCAATTCAGTCTAAAATAAAACTTCAAGTAGTCAGTAATTGTCAGTTATGCAGCCAGTGACTTTAAATAAAGATCAATTCATCCAGTAATTGTCAATTCTTGATCAGTAGAGTCGGCTAGAGCTCAGAGTCAGATCCTCGAGTCCTCTGAGACTCATGGATGTAGCGATTCTATAGCAATCAAGTAAGATATATTCTAAATATTCAACGACAAGTAAAATAAAAGTACGATGTAGTTATAGACAATGAGATTGACTTCTGTTAACTGGAAGATGTGAGTCGATTCAGTCACTGTCCCATGGATCAGCCACTGTCCCACGATCAGCCACAGCAGCTTTCAGCCACAGTCAGCCACAGTATCGACAGGTATCAGCCACTGCAACAACAGCCACAGATCGCCTCAGATTGCTTCAGATAACCACAGATAACAAGATAGCCAAGATAAAAAGATCATCAAGATCACCACAGAATCACCTTAACAAACACTTGCTTGCTACACTTGATACATCCTATATTATCTCCATGACGTCATTGATGCTATTCTAATCACCTCCTTAAAGATTAAAGTTCAATCTTGACAATTGTTCAATAATCGATTAGGAATTGCATGCAGCACGGCGTTTAAGTTATTAACGACTTGACTTGAGAATTTTTTCGATTTAAATAATATTATCTTCGTTTAAGCTGCTGTTCAACGCTGCTGTTCAACGCTTTTGCCGTTAATCATTTGACAATATCTGGTTGAAATTCGGTTTAGGGCTCTTTTGTACTAGAGGACTCGAAATCACCACCTTTGTCCCCACAATCTGGCAAATTGACATTTTGTCATTATCAGGTCTTTAAAGACGGAAAGTTGAAGATTCGTTTGATATTCGATTCGACATTGATTGTTTGATATTGCTTGATATTCGATTAAGTGATTTATCGACTGTTGACTATTTATAGGCGGTAAGTATGAAGAAGTTGTCGCTAGCGAACTGGTAGACTGTGATGATTGTGTGCGATGTGGCTGTGGCTGTAGTGTTTGTGCTGTGTTCGTGGTTGTTCCTGTGGATGTGGCGTAGGTGATGGCTGCTGTGGCGTCGGTGCTATGGCGCCGGTTCTGTGGCGTCTGTGCTGTGGCATCTGTACTGTATCGTCTGTGTAGTGATGTCTGTACTTTGACTGTGGATGAACGTGTGCTGTGCGCTGTAGTGGCACTGTGCTTTAGCTCTCGTTGACTGTCGTACTGCACGATTTCTGCATCTAGGTGCCTTTACTGCCATCTGTGCACTGTCCTGACTTTCGCTACTTGCACGGCTGAGCTGGGCTGTGTCCTGGTACTGTTAGCTTGAAGCTGCTGTTGCTGAACGCTGTATGACTGTCACGCTGTTGTCTAACGGTGTGACTGTTATATTGATACTGGACGGTCTGCTCAGTGCTGTCTCTGTCTTGTCACCCTTGTAACTCCTGCATGTACACCTGTACCACCTGTGCGCTGCTGTGCTGTGCTGTGCTGCTGTGCTGCTGTGCTGCTGTGGGGCTTGCTGTTGCGGTGCTCACTGCTGTCTGTGGTGCTTACTCCTATGCTGCTGTTCTCTTACTCTGTACTGTTCTCTACTTTTCTAACACAGAAATGGCTCCAAACGAAGACTGCTGTCAAGAAACATACCTGGCGATATGTCAAATAGTATCTAAAATATCATCAGCAAAAGAAGGCAACGTCCTTCAAGATGTCCAATTCACGCTTCCTGGAGAACCGTCGGACGCAAAAACACTCTTGACTAATTTATTATCTGATTTATACGCCAATGTCAGTCAAAAAGAGCCGATATCGGCTCGAGGATCGTCAGGATCATCAGGCTCGTCAACGGGATTTTCCACCCAGCCCAGCCGCTCGGAGGTTCCGTGCGACTCTATAGTCATGAGCAGCACCGGAACGACCGTGTCCAACGTATCCAACGGCTTGTCCACCTCCAGCCCCTCCGATCTTTCCAACCCCAATTCCGCTCTTTTAACATCCCTATTCAACAAAGTACAGACTCAACAACGGGAAATCGACACTCATCGTGCCACTGTATCTTCTCTAGAAAACGAGCTCCTAAGCACGCGCACGCTTATCACGTCCTTCGCGTCATACATCGAACCCGGGTCTAAACGCGTCATAGACACGGATCTGCTTGACCGCGAGCTTACGAAATCTCAAAACGCCAATAAAGCGTTCCAGAAAGCTTTACGAGAGATCGGCGAGGTCGTCATCGCTGTGGCACAAGGAGACCTGTCTAAAAAAGTGACGATCCATGCCAAAGAAATGGACCCAGAAATCATAAAATTCAAAGAGACAATCAATACTATGATGGACCAGTTACGAAGATTTGCATCCGAGGTCACGCGTGTTGCTACAGAAGTCGCAGGTGGTACACTTGGAGGTCAAGCTGAAGGAGATGGAACTGTAGGAGTGTGGCGTGAGCTAACCGATAATGTAAATGTAATGGCATCAAATTTGACCAACCAGGTTCGAGAAATAGCCGATGTGACTCGTGCTGTGGCTCAAGGAGATCTATCTCGTAAAATCAACGTTCATGCTCAAGGAGAGATTCTCGAGCTACAAAAAACAATCAATACAATGGTTGATCAACTACGAACTTTTGCATTTGAAGTCACTCGTGTAGCACGAGAAACAGGAGTAGAAGGACGATTAGGAGGTCAAGCGCAAATCGATGGAGTAGAAGGAATCTGGAGAGAATTGACTGACAATGTAAATGCCATGGCTTCAAACCTTACCGACCAAGTCCGCAACATCGCCAATGTAACTACTGCAGTTGCTAGAGGAGATTTATCTCAAAAAGTGTCTGCAGATTGTAAAGGAGAGATTCTAGATTTGAAATCAACTATAAACAAAATGGTTGATCGACTGCAGAATTTCGCTACCGAAGTGACTACTTTAGCTCGGTCCGTAGGTACAGAAGGTATTCTTGGAGGACAAGCTAAAGTCGAAGATGTAGAAGGAGCATGGAAAGAAATCACCGAGAATGTCAATGTAATGGCCAGCAATCTAACGACTCAAGTTCGATCCATTGCTCATGTAACTACAGCAGTTGCCGAAGGAGATTTAGGCCAAAAAATCGATGTTCATGCCCAAGGAGAAATGTTGGCATTAAAATCGACTATAAACAAAATGGTAGATCGTCTACAGTTATTTGCATCCGAAGTTACTCGAGTAGCTAAAGATGTTGGTATAGATGGTAAATTAGGTGTTCAAGCTCAAGTTTCCGATGTCGACGGTTTATGGAAGAAAATCACTACAAATGTCAATACAATGGCATCGAATTTGACAACTCAAGTACGAGCATTTGCTCAGATTACTGCTGCTGCAACCGATGGGGATTTCACCCGGTTCATCACCGTAGAAGCTTCTGGAGAAATGGATGCTTTAAAGACCAAAATCAACCAAATGGTTTGGAATCTAAGAGAATCCATTCAACGAAATACAAATGCTAGAGAAGCTGCGGAACTTGCCAATCGAGCAAAGTCGGAATTCCTAGCAAATATGTCTCATGAAATCCGAACTCCTATGAATGGAATTATTGGGATGACTCAATTGACTTTGGATACAGAATTGACTCAATATCAAAGGGAAATGTTATCCATTGTTCATAATTTGGCTAATTCTTTATTGACGATAATCGACGATATTTTGGATATTTCCAAGATCGAGGCCAACAGAATGACCATTGAGAAGATTGCTTTCTCGTTAAGAGGGACAGTTTTTGGAGCCTTGAAGACTTTGGCAGTAAAAGCAAATGAAAAACCTCTTGATCTTCTTTATAAAGTGGATAATACTTTCCCTGATAACCTTGTTGGAGACTCTTTCCGTCTAAGGCAAGTGATTCTAAACCTTGTAGGCAATGCTATTAAGTTCACGGAAAGTGGAGAAGTAGCATTGACAGTTCGTAAAGCTCCTCAAGAACAACCTGGAGATGATATGATGATTGAATTCTGTGTTTCCGATACAGGAATTGGAATTGAAGGTGATAAATTAGATGTTATTTTCGATACTTTTTGTCAAGCTGATGGTTCTACAACTCGCAAATTCGGTGGAACTGGACTTGGACTTTCAATATCCAAGAAGCTTATTGATCTCATGGGTGGAGATATCTGGGTCAAGTCCATCTATGGTAAAGGTTCGCAATTCTACTTTACTTTGGCCATGCAAAAGGCTGATACTGGTTTGACTCAATTGTTGGAAAGTATTGCACCTTTTAGAAACCATTTCGTCCTTTTTATCGACACTGTTCATGAGAAAGAAGTTACAAATACTCTTGTCGATAATATGGCCCGATTACACCTGAATACTTGGGTTGTACATTCCGTAGAAGAAGCTCCTTTACCTGAGGATCGTACAGGGCCGAAATTCGATACAATTATCGTGGATACAATCCAAGTGGCTACCAAATTACGAATGCTCAATCATCTAAAGTATATTCCTCTTGTTCTTTTGAACCCTTGTATTCCTTCAGTAAATCTAAAGATCTGTCTCGATCTAGGAATCACTTCTTATGGAAATACTCCTTGTTCTGTTCATGATATCGGAAATGTCCTCCGACCGGCTTTAGAGAGTCGAGCAGCTCCTTTGAACTCGGATGGAGCAAAACAATTCCAAATCCTACTTGCTGAAGACAATGTTGTTAACCAAAAGCTCGCCGTTCGCATCTTGGAAAAGTATAACCACCGCGTAGAGGTTGTAGAGAACGGATCCGAAGCTTTCGATGCTGTCAAAAGAAAACGATATGATGTAGTTCTAATGGACGTTCAAATGCCCGTCATGGGCGGTTTCGAAGCCACAGCAAAGATCCGAGAATGGGAAAAGCAGAATATAACTGTTCGAACTAGGACTCCAATCGTGGCGTTAACTGCTCATGCAATGCTCGGTGATCGTGAACGTTGTATGCAGGCACAAATGGATGAGTATCTTTCCAAGCCATTGAAGCCGGCTTTGCTCGTTCAGACGATAAACAAGTGCGTTCATAGCGTGAACCAATTGCGTAAATTGGCTCTTGGACCGACGTCGAGTATGTTTTCTCATAATGCTTTGACCAAGGCGTCTAATGGATCCATGCTGCCGTACACGGAAAAGAAATATTTGAACGATTACCGCTATGATGGAGATAATGAGTATTATCATTCGTTGACTCATTCGGATAAGAGACCGAGTTTGGAGCATAGACCGGTATCGGTAGCTTCGATGAATGGGTTGGAAGACCCGGGTGTGTCATCAAGGTCGGACAATTCCCAGTTGACCAACAGGACAATGTCAGAGTAGTACTGTGTTACGACCCAAATCGACTGGAGCCATCCACAAGGCCGGTCGTCCGGGTCAGTCGTCCAGGCCAGTCGTCCAGGCCAGTCGTCCACAAGGCCAATCATCGTGCCCTTATCAGCCAGCCACTTTCAGGTACGGTTGATGAACAATTGGAGGCCTGAAGCCCCACAGCTGCCAGGACAATGCCAACGAGATGCGGACTGACAGCACTCAGCTACACTACAGTCGATGAATATTGGAAACCGGGCAGTCACAGACCAGCCGTGTGACGGATGGCAGGACATCAAATCAGCCACAGCCACAGTCGATGCACTGTTACGGTACCGATTCAGTTCAGTTGACAAACGGACGCCCGAGTGACACCCACGAACACTTCTTATCAGCCATCGGTGAATGTTCCTTGCCGAATAGAGGCGCTGAACTTGAAGTTCTCTCTGAGTTAACGATATTTGAAGCCGCACGCCACACCAGCCATATGCCACACCAGCCACAATCAGTGGCACTAACACTACGACGCCACGATATGTAACAATTATGATTTATTACAATTATAGACATTTTATATGTAAGCTCCAGAATATCCAGCTACCGTAGATGCTCCAGCTCAGGATACTTCACAGACATTTACTGGACGGACTACGGTCTCTCGATTATTCAACATGAGCACTCTTAAGGTTAAATTCCATTTTCCTTGCCGACATCCATAGAATCACAGCTAGGCTGGCCACTACAGCTGCCGAGCTTGTTGGAGTACTTGGAAAGATATTCCAAGCCCATTCTTGAACCATCCAGACTGCCAATTGAGTTACAGGATGGAAATCTCCATACCAAATAAGATATGGAATAGACCAATAGAACCAGCAATAGAATTGATAATGTAAAGATCTGGCAAATAGAATGCCTGTCAAGTTACTCTGAGCCAAGACTAGTAAGATGAAGGACGGGGGAAGCTGAGAAACAAGCCGCTGAGCAGCACGTTGAGCAGTACTTTGAGTAGTACTTTGAGGAATTAGGAGGTCTCGAATTAGAGAATATAAAGATTTCGGGCTGAAAGAAAGCCAATATTTACGAGGTTTGTAGCAAAAAAAACCCAAAGTTGATAGATGAAGGGTTAAAAGAATTAGAGAAAAAGAAGGAGAAAGAAAGGTTTGTTCAGGAATAAATCTCCAATTTACAGTCCATTTATATAAGAATATTCTTGATAATTCGAAAGATCGTTGTAAATAGGCCATAGCAAAAGTAGGAGAAGCAGTGAGGAAAGGAACTGCTAAGATGAGCTGTACTGAAGCCATTGGTAAAGCAATTCGAAGTAAATACCAGCTTAAAGAAGGACGAATTAACCTTGAATCTCGTTTAATAGGAGATTGTAAAAGAAGTGCTAAAAATCCAGGAATATACAATAGATTGTTCATTTTAACCGATATCGCCAAAGACAGCAACACCGACGACAACGAAGGAAGATTCAACTGTAATAATAGAACAAAACAAACAGAGAACAAACTACCGAAGCAATCATTAAACATTCGAAGCAAATAAATACTATGAAGCCGTTTTGACAGGATTAAAAAGGGTAGGATAAAAGGAGGAGCTTTAGAGAGCGTGTAGATGGTTAAAACAAGAGCTAAAGTTAAGAGAGAGATGAAATAAAAGATCCATTGAGCTGTTTGGATGTCTTTTCCTTCATCTGTCCATGAATAAAGGAGTTGGAAGATTGAAACATGACCTGCTGGATAGACTAAAGGTCCAGTATCTCCGGAGATTTTCAGGTAATTAAGTTCTCCTTGGTTTATCTGGCTAATTTGTTGCATATATGTCGTCCAATCGATTTCTGTATCTAGATTAGAACGAGCGTTCAGAAGAATCGACTGAATTTGGCTTTGAATAGTTCAACTGCCGTTCAACATAGAGGTAAGCACGCTGCTTAGTTCTACATAACTAGTCATCATACTTACAAGGAATTCGTTTTATGATTAATGCACTAAGTAGAGCGTCGGAGAGCCATATAAGACAAGCGAAAAGGGCGGTATATTGCGGATTATGGGCAATCTTCCATGCAGTGGATATTAAGTTGGGCACTTGTTAGTAGAGTAGGGAGCAGTGCAGTGAACAGTGCAGTGAGCAGTGCAGCGAGTAGAGCAGAGCAGAGAGTAGAGCAGAGAGTAGAGCAGAGTGGAACTAGAGAGGGAAGAACAGGAGAATAGGAGCGAGCTGATGAGCGAGCTGATGAGCGAGCTGATGAGCGAGCTCAAGGCACCAGAGTCAAGGCATCAGGCTAAGGATCAGACCAAGGCATCAGAGAGTCCATGCTGACCCAGGATCAAGAGTTAACAGATCTTTTGAGTCAACTGAGCCCCGTATTGAGCAACTGTCATGATCATTGAGCAACTGTCATGATCATTGAGCAACTGTCAGAGTCAACTGTCAACTGTAATAGCCAAGAGCCAAAGACAAGAGCTGAAAAGCTATCAAGACATGATCTCAAGTCAACTATCAAAAGAGCCAGTGAACTGTCAACTGCGATTGCAAAAGTCAACGAGTTCTAAGCCTCTAGAATCTGTTCAGCAGATCATATGATCGCCTGTCAAATGTCAGAGAGAAGAGAAATGAGTCGAGTCGAGTCAAGTGATTCAGTGACTCAAGAGTTAAGAGCGTGAGTTCGCAATCTAAAGTCATGAGTCATGAGTCAGTCTGTGGATCAGAGTTGAGTCAACAGACAACAGTTGAGCCAGTTGAGTCAATTGACTCGTTTGTCCTGAGTCATGAGTCAAAGGTCAAAGATCCGTGGATAATAGTCCGAGGCATTTGAGTCAAGAGCCAAGTCAACAATCGAGTCAATTGTCACAGACGACGGTCACTGCCACGGTCAGCTGTCACTGCCACGGTCAACTGTCACTGCCACGGTCAACTGTCGAGCATTTGAACCATCGTCAGAGTCATGAATCAAAAGCCTGTCAAGCCCGTGAGTCAACTGTCAACTGTCGAGTCTTTGAGTCAAGAGATCCGAGCCATGAGTCAACTCATTTGAGTCAATTCAAGCACCAGTTCTTCGACCGAGCAATTGAATCATCGCAAGTCAATACTTACTATTATCTATTCAACAATCGCGTCAGCCATCGAAGCCAGACAATTCGAGGGGGATCTCAGTTAATTTATGTGGTTTAGGGTTGATCTCGACATGTTTACCCTACCGAATCGCTGATTACCCGGACTATTCTTTTCACGCTACCCTTGAAGGACATTTTTCAAATCATCGAGATTCGATTTCAACATTAAAATGGTAGTAAAATGGAGGTTAAAGGAGGCTAAAAGGATATATCGATGTTATTCTCAAGTAGCTCAAGTGGTAGAAGGTGTGCCACAATCTGTGACTTCGACTATACCCGAACCTGCAGCCCAAATTGTAGCACCAAACGTCCTTTCAGCTCTCATTCTTAGTCGAATCCCTCTAATAACTCCCTCCCTCTCTCCATTTGAAAAAGCATATTATCATTATCAAGATGAACTGGAAAGAAGGCTTATGTGGACATTTCCTCAATACTTTTACTTTAAAAAAGGAACTTTACTTGAACGAACGTTTGTCGCTGGTCAAAAAGGTCCCGTGACAAAACAACCCGGAGTCTACTATCCGAAAGGTCTGCCCGATATCAAGTTTAACCGTGAACGAAGATATAAACAAGAGATTGTCATTCCTCGTGATGATGCCACAAAGTCGGACTCGGTTTCAAAGCCAATTGTAGCTAATTCTCGCGAGACTGAAGCCGATAAAACAAATGATGTTCATAGTTTAGTTCGGAAATTGGACCGAACGTTATACCTTGTAGTTAAAGGTCCGCAGTCTAAATGGACTTTCCCTTCGTTTCAATTGACCGAGAAAACTCCACTTCATGTGGCAGCGGAAGAAGGACTCCGAAAACTAGGAGGGCCGAACATTAATACTTGGACTGTATCGAATACTCCCGCAGCTGTAGTCAAATATTCCCCGGAAGGACGGCTGTTAAAAGGGTCGGAAATCGAAACTCCGTTTAATGGATTAAGAGAATTCTTTATTAAATCGCATATTCTACATGGTCAGTTTGAATTGCAAGAAAATTGTGGTTTAAGTGACTTTAATTGGTTGGTCAAGGAGGAGGTTGAAAAGGTGGTGGATCCCGATTATTATCGGTTAATTCAGCCGTTATTATCGGATCAGTAGTTCCGTAGATAGATCAGTGTACATATAATATAGTCTGAGACAAAGAACAGACGTAGGACGGAATATTATATAGTCTTAGACGGTTCGGACGTAGGACGGATCTAGAAGCCCTGAGCGTAGAACGAACGAGAAGGCTCCACATACAGAGCGGAAATGTAGGTCTCGGGGTATGGATCGGATATAGGACGGAGTGTAGTAGCCATGACGTAGAAGGCTACGGAGATAGAGCGGAAATGTAGTCTCGAGGCATGGATCGGACCGGGAAATACAAGGCTGGAGACGTAGACGGTCACGTAGGTCTAGAAGGTTGAACAAGTCGGTGAGATATATAGAAGGCTCTGGGCATGTGGACGGGGATGTAGAATGGAGTAGGACGGGGATGGGATATTGTCTCCGGAAAGGTAGGAAGGGGACTCTGGAGAATGCCCCGGGAAAAGTAGGAAGGGGACTCTGGAGAATGCCCCGGGAAAAGTAGGAAGGGGACTGGAGAATGTCCCGGGAAAAGTAGGAAAGGACTCTGAAGAATGCCCGTGAAAAGTAGGAAGGGGACTCTGGAGAATTCCCGGAGGAACAGGCGTTCCGGAAGATTCAGCATGAAGAACGTAGAAGTGACATGCAGTCCTAGAGAGTTCGAAGATGCCATCATACGACCTATCTTCTCTCTGGTTGCACTGACAACACGGTGAGGCCGTAAGAATCGCCTGTGAAGGCTAGAGAATACTTTAACGGGTGCCAAGCTAGCGAAGGCTTGCCTACGAGGCTCTGTTTTGGTATAGTGGTGATATAACTACCTGTATCAGCATGGACCTGTGTTAGAATTGTATTGCTTTAAGAAGCTGTGGAGTACAGATTGTGGAAGTCAGACAGAGGAGGTCAGACAGAGGAGATCAGATAGCAGCATTCACCAGACAAGCTGGACGGTGACAAACAGACAGACTGAGCTCTATAGAGGGTTATAATGTAGTGTAACAGCGGATGAAGTGAGGCTTGAAAGTAAAGCAGCATTACAGACTGTTAAATAGACAGCTGAGTGAGGAAGAGGTAAAGAAGTATAGTTAGTGAAAGGTTGGACTGTGCTAGAGTAGGACAGAATCATTCAACCAGAACAGCTTTGCTCAGACAGTATGACAGCTGTAGTACAAACAGTCTGTACTGTCAATACTCGAGTGTGGTTAATGAAAGACAATCTGGAGATAACTGTACAGCACAGTGAGAAAGTGTTAGCATCAGCAAAGTAGTGAGCTGTGTAGAACTGTAGTAATTGAAGGTCTGTAGGGCGGTAGAACTGAGCAGCTGTTCTGTAGTGCTACATTCTGTCAGAGTGAACCCTAGAAAGCTGTATAGTAAGATAGTCTGTGAGTCTACAAGAGAAAGTCTGAGGTACAAACAGTTAACAGTGAGAGTAGTAAGAGATGTGTAGAGATGCTAGCAAGAGCTTGCAGTAAGAGATGTGTAGTAAGAGAAGTGTTAGTAATGTCTGTACTGGACGGTCTGTGTCATTGAGCTGTCTGTCTTGACAGTCTAAGTGTCATTGAGCTGCTATCTTGACAGTCCGAGTGTCATTGTACTGCTGTCTGTACAGTCTGCGCTGCTGTCTGTCCATTACACCCAGAACTTATACTCACCAAATCAATTGGCAAACCATTTTCATAACCAATCACTAAATAAGCACCATCATGAGTAATACTAATCGAACAAACTGGTTCAACAGCTTTTGAAAAAGTTCGAATACAAATCCATTCTTTAACATCCCATAAACTGACAATACCCTCATTTGAACCAACTGCTAAATAATGACCCTTTGGATCGAATTTCAAGCAATTAACTGCAGTTCTATGACCTCTTAATATATAAATAAGGTCAACATTTGAGCCTGAAAAGCTATAAATCTTGACATTTCCATTTCCTAAAGATAATGCGAATATTTCAGTTGAATTCGACCATATAGCATCATAAATTTCATCGGTTTCTTTATGAATAAACAATTTTTCATAGTCTTTTGTCGAGTAGAAATTTATAATATTGTCCTTTTGAATGACTGCTAGAAATTGTCCACAGGTTGAATATCTTACTACGAGGTTATCGACGCCGGTTTTGATCTCTTTAATGCATTTTTTGTTTCGAGTGTCCCATATTTTGATATAACCATCAGAGGAGCAACTGGCAAGTCTATCAGCATGAGTCGGGTCCCAACAAACGTCTTCAACGGACCGATCATGAGCTCGGATCTCGGTGGAGAATTTGACATCGGATTTCTCGGGGATCCATACTCGGATCGTTCGGTCCGCTTGTCCACACGCTATTCTTGTACCTGCATTATTCCATGCAAGGCATTTGAGACTAGACCCTCCTACGTAGGGGTCTCTGTAAAGTTGTGAACGCATTGTTTGGAATTGAGCTGTTGCTGCCCCGACGGCAATCGTCGGCTGTGTCGCTAAAGGTTTCAAATCGCGTTTGACAGACATAGTGAAGATTGGCAGTTGAACAGTTGACTCGGGTGTTGATGTTGGAAACGCTCGATGCTGGAACTGCCGATATGTTGGGAGCGGATATTTCAGATCGCAGGAATAATCAGAGATATCGGCAGGACGACAAGCCAAGAAATGGAATCATAAACGGAATTCATAAACGGAATTCATATCTAAGATTGAGATTACGTTGGGGATGTTCACACAGCCGATATGGAAAGCATGGTATATCCGTGGTTACATATCCGCATGTCTGAATATCCGTGATTCGGCACCTCATCATATCGCCAGTTTGCCATATCGGCAGGAATCTAAATCAGATGAAATGAGAATGTACTTAATTACTATAAACATGATATGATATGTATGAAAGAGCGTAGAACTGGACGAACGAACCTGCGACGAACGAACGAACGACGAACGAACGAACGACGAACGAACGAACGACGAACGACGAACGAACGACGAACCGAACTGTTACTTTTCAGTCCCTAACTCTCGCTGTATTGAACAGTGCAAATTAATTTGGCTGATTTTGTTGTTGGAAAAATGCTGCCATTTGTGGGGGAAACGGGAACGGATATTGGCCATTTTGCCCGTTCTGCCCATTCTGTCCCGGAGCTGGGTTTCCTCCTGGCCCTCCTGGCCCTCCTGGCCCTCCAGGTCCTCCCATTGGAACCCCGGATCCACCCGACTGATACGATCCTCCATAACCACTTGGTTGTAGTTGATGGAGGTTTGGACTCGACGATGACGACTGCCCAGGGAGATTGGATAGGAACGAGGCCAGATTTGGAGGCATGCCACCGTCTCGTCCGCCATCGCGGCTTCGAAGTGCCTCATTATTGCTCCCCGTGCGTCTTGGGCCGTCGTCTTCCCAGCCTCTACCGCCTCCACCTCCGCCTCCTCCGTACTCGTTCATCGGGTCAGTTCTAGACGAACGAGGGCCATTACGAGAACTATTTGTAGGCATACGGCGACTAATGGCTTTCGAGCTTACACCAGAACCGATTTCAATATCCGGTTCTTCTACGCAGATACCCGTATCCAATGGACGGCCTCCAGTACCTCCGTACTCGGCATGAGTCATCCACCTTTTGTCTGCGTCCGTGAGCCTGTTTAACGGGATAATACTAACTCCCGTCTGGTAGTCACTACAGTCCCGGGGCCCGAATCCAACACCCCACCTTGCTCTCAGCGACAGAGCTCCCTGTTTGTTCTGGTCCTCGAAGCGCTCTTTGGCAACCTCGGCTTCTGCTCGGCTGAATACCTTGACAAAAGCATGCTTCTTCTCTTTATGGAAAACCATGCTTTGCACTTTGGCGTACGGCGTGAACAGGTCTACAAGCTCGTCTTCAGTCATATACGGAGGAACTCCTCCGATAAATAGCGTACGACTAAATACTTTTACAGTGCCCGGGGGGAGGTTGGGGTCAAAGGTAACATTCCTCGGGCGGATCTCATCTGGTCCACGCTCTGGATATCGAGGAGGACTATTTCTACGCATAGGACTTCTAGATCGTGGACGGCGGCCTCCTCTGTTGTCGCGGTCGTCTCTGTATCGAGCAGGAGAAGGCGAGCGCCGTCCTCTACGATCGTATTCTGAAGGAGATCTTCTATCAGATCGATAGTCGTTACCATAGGACGACGACGATGACTGTGGAAGATTCCAGGGCTGCCCGGCTACATTTGCTGCTCCCGACTGGTTTTGTTGAAGTAAAGACGACAGCTGACTTGGCTGGATGTTTTGCGAGATGAGCATTTGCATGAGCTGAAGCTGCTGTGCTGTCGGCGTGGCGTCGGCGGTACCGCCTGTATTGCCACCTTGCGTTGGAGACCCAGTATTTTGTTTCGAAATGTTCTCCAACACCTTCAAGATCGACGATGTATCTGGAACCGCACCTTGTTTATCCAAATGCGCCGGGGGAGGCCCTGGAGGAGTCGTTGACCTCGCACTCTTAAAGTATTTGTCTTTAATCGATTCTATCGTCTGCTGAGGAAACGTTTCCGCCCGCTCCCAGATATCTACAACCTTCCGGACCTTTTCCCTTTGATCTTCCGGTGGGTTGTTGCTGAAAAAGTCACTGAGGAGCACCTCGATAATTTCAAGTACCCGATTGACTCCTGCTGCGTAGGTCCCTTCTGGAGCCGAGCTGGAAATGGTTTGATTGGACTTTTTCGCTTCATCCTGATACGCTCTTGCGATCGAGTCGACGACATATAAAGCGCCTAGTTTATGCGAAGCAGGAGTCTTTTTAAAATGGGTAAATAATTTCTGGATCAAAACAGATTCGGACTAAGTTAGTACGATACAATTATTACAAGTGTTAGAAAAAAAAAAAGTTTACCTCGACGTTTGCAACAGCGATCTCCGTCAATTTCTTTATTTTGGACCCCGATACTCCCGGTGGTTTGACGCTTAAAAGCGCTTCAAGAGTTGTAGAAAACTCTTCAACTGAAGACATTTTTGTTACTTCACTACTGCCAAAGACTATTACACCGTACGTGTTGTCCAAGTTATAGTAGTCTATGCTGTTAAGTTTTAGCGAATACGGTACGATAGATTAAGAGCAATAATAAGAATCAAGATCTTTGTTGAGTTTTATAGCAATTTATTTTATGTCTTTACTGACACACTGTCGATGTGATGTTGTCCAATTGTAGAGTGTCTATAAGGAGAAAACTTTAGGGGGATTAACTCGTTTATATAGGTATTTTGAGATCCCCATCGGTTGGGTGATTATGGTATAACCGTCACAGTGTTGTAGCTATTGTCGCAGTTGCTTACAAGATGCTTAGGTACGCGACTAATGGAAATCGCGAAATATTCCAATTATTCCAATTAAGCCTTATAGAATCACTAGATGCCGGCTGGTAGGTTCTTCAGTAAGATGCCGAACGCGTCTCATAAAGATGCATCGATTGCAAATGACGTAAAGATTAAAAAAGTCGGTAGAGGATATGGAAAATCCGCCAAATTGCAAGCACAAGCTCAATCGAATACGATTACAAAGTCCTGGAATCTTCAAGAAGAAGGTCTTGAGACACTTATGAGTACTTTGGCCAAGTTGAAGAGAACTGTTCCTGTTGATTCAAGCAAAAGTCTTGTGAAAATCGATTTTGAACCGGAAAAAATCGTCACTGAAAAGCCCAAGAAGCCCAAAATCAAGGAATTTGAACAAGATGAACATTCACGCATTGAAGAGATGAAAGTTCTTGGAAAAGATAGAGATTATCCTCTAGTTTTGGACAAAGAAGAGCTTGAGAATTGGACGCGTGAACATTTGAAAGAGATAACTAAAGTACTAAAAGGCCATGTGGAGTCTGAATACGCATCAAAAGCTGAGCAGTTTATCAAGAAACAAAAGAAGATCAATTCATTGACACTTGCATCTTCGGAATTAGAGGTTCCTACGGGATATTTCGGGGCTCAAGGACAACAAATAATGGCTTTGGAGCTTCAGAAATTGTTAAATGACAAGATTATCCAAGTAGGAAGGTCTCAGCCTTGGATCTCAAAGTTCTCGGTGTTAATTTATATTCAATCGGTTCTTGTCCCCGAATTGAGCATTCGAATATTGATGAAAGAACGTCAAATTGACTGGAATGAAGCTCAAAAGCTGCTGGTAGAAAGTACGGAATATGGAGAAGTTATGTTTCCTTATGAACATGACAATTTGAGTGAGTCTGATGAATCGGATTATTTCATCAGTGATGGCGAGTGAGTGTGACGATAGAGGATGACAGCGATAGGCCCTAGATACCTATAACCGAAAGATTTGAAGAGATAGAAGCGATAAGAGGAAGGTGAGCATCTGGTAGAGAGCGATAGGAGCCCATATATGATAGCGGACTTCGGTAGCAGATAACGATATCGACATTTCTAAACGAATGAACATCTAATTTAGTTCATACTCTACCGCTTCATTGGTTCTCAAGGGTCGAACAAAGCATGATTCATATTTACGATATTATGGGTATCTCACTGGCCTCAGACTTGTGCTTTTTCTTGAAATATTCTGCCACATCTAGGTCCCTGTATCTTGCATTGGACGACCTCTATAGCTCAAATTTATCTGATCAAGGCAGCTTCCTGCAAGATCAATCTATTTGGAGCTCTGGTGTCTTTTCTTCTTCAAAGAAGGCCTGTTGCATGTTGAGGACTTGAATCTTTAACTGTTTGATCTTCTTAAAGCTTCTGTCATACGAGACTCATAAGACTTTTGGATTGAATATCCCTCAAAGATCAGATGGTCTGAATGAATGAGATGTCATTGAATGATCTACGTTCTGGATTTCATCTCAACGCTTTATAGCATCATAAATTAGCTGAATGACTGCGATCAATCAGTACTCAATATTTAAGTATTATTGTATAAAATAAAGCACTTAGTTTAAAGCTGAACCGTTGATATCAAATTCTGAGCCGCACGCCTTGACCCTGACGCCGCACATCCTGCGGCTCAACATTACCCTCCAGCAATTCCCAAATAAATGCTCTTACCTCTCCAAATTTTATCATCTGGCACTATGGCCGAGCGGTTAAGGCGATAGATTAGAAATCTCTTGGGGTTCCCCCGCGCAGGTTCGAATCCTGCTGGTGTCGAAATTTTTTATTCCGGGTAACACCCAATGACGCTGACATAACTTTGGCGTAATTTTTTTAATTATTTATTTTTTTGAATAAATATTTTCCCCGAAATTCGATTTCCACCAACAGAATGGACTTGCAAGTATATTCTTCGGATCTAATCGAGTCTAAGAATGTTCTGGACTCTTCAGTTGTTGATAAATATCGTCTAGCAGGCCAAATCGCACAATCTGGTTTGGTATACGTTCTCTCACTTGTATCCAACGGCTTTGAAGACAAATCTATAGGAGAAATATGTCGATTAGGAGACGAATTTCTCGGGCAAAACATCGCAAACGTGTATAAAAAGTCTGTATCTGAAAAGGGAATTGCTTTACCAGTTCAGATTGAAAAAGGGGAATTTGTATCTTCAGTTGCGCCTGAATTAGATGATACTTTTCAAGGAGGGCATTTAAGCGATGGAGATGTTGTTAAAGTGACTTTAGGAGTGCATATTGATGGATATACTGCATCAGTAAGTCATTCGATAGTTTGTCGAGAGTTTAGTGAGCAAGAAAGGCTGAATCCGAATGAATTACAGCCGCATTTCGGGGCTCAAGCTGATGCTATTTGTGCTTCATATATCGCTACCGAAGCCGTTGTAGCTCTTCTCGGGACGGTTTTATATGCCGATCTAGCAAGCGTCGTCAGTGGGTCTAGAATAAGACAATTAGTCGACGGAATCGCCCGGACCTTTAACGTTCAAGTAGTCCCGGGCAGCCGTGTGCGGAGAATCCGACGATTTTTGGCCGGACAAAATAATGTCGTTGATGAAGTTGATTTTAAAGGTTTAAACTGGACAGAAAGTGAAGTCAATCCGTCATTAACCGAGGATGACTTTGCAGTCGTCGAAGGAGAAGCTTGGTTGGTGGATATTCGAATGGCAGCTACGGGAGGTAAACCGGGAGTATTACAGGTCCGGGAGTTCTCCGGTTATGACACGGGAGTCAAACCTACGATTTATAGTCGAGATTTTTCAGTTCATTATGGATTAAAAATGGCCTCTGCTCGAACAATTCTATCCAAAGTATCGAGTACTACTTCAGTCTATCCATTCAAGCTATCATATCTCAGTGCAGACGCTTCCGAATTGAATGCAACTCGCCTAGCAGTCACGGAAATCATCAATCATCATATGATTGTACCTCATATGATCGAGACTGTTGATTTCATCGGCTCTGAAGCTTTTATCAATGGAAAACCAAGCACAAAAGCTTTGAAATCGGCCTCGAAACCGGTCCCTATAGCAAGGGAAATGACTACAGTGATTCTACTTCCTGGACAGTTATCTAGTTCAGGTTATGGAGAAGTTATACGATTAACAGGAGGAGATAAAGTAGCCCCTCCAAGTTGGGTTCACAGTAATTATCAACTTGATGAAGAAACAAAGGCATTATTAGCCCTTGTTGGTGATAAATTCGGCATAAGAGTCAAACAAGTTCTTCCTTTAAAACGACAAGAACAACAACAACAAGGACAAGGACAAGAGATGGAATTAGATACAACTCAATAGAATAATGCTATAATCACACTTGACAAACTAATGTTTCTTGGCTAAATCCTCCCTAATGTTAGACAGTAACTTGGACAAGTCATACTTACAATTGAGCTTCAACATCATCAAGATGTTCACGTTGTTTCTTTAATGATTCTCTCAATTTAGCCAATTTCTCAGCTTCAAGTCGGCGAACATAAAGATCTTCTTGAGCTTTTTCCCGTTTCTAGTTAGTGGCAGAAGCAGAATGGCAGAATGGCAGGTAGAATGGCAGAATGGCAGGTGGCAGGCTGTGATATGATGGGCTGTGACAGTATAGCAAGCCATGCATTGACAGTGACAGTGACAGCAATCATACACCATTGAGAAATTGATATTACAATTTCATGGCTCTGAAGCAAAAAATGGCACTGGCAGTTATGGCATTGGCAATCATGGCACTGGCAACCATAGCACTGGCAATCATGGAACAGGCATTCCCGGCACAGCAATCACGGCACAGCAATCACAGCGCTGGCAATCACAGCGCTGGCAATCACAGCACTGGCAATCATAGCACTGGCAACCATAGCACTGGCAATCTCAGCACTAAGGCAGTCACAGCACTGAAACAAGCACAGCTCTGAACCAATCAATGCACTAGCAATCATAGCACAGCCAATCATAGCACAGCCACAGCAATCATGGCACAGCAATCACAGCACTGGCAATCAATGCACTGGCAATCTCAGCACTAAGGCAGGCACAGTAACCATATCACAAGCAACCATAGCACTGGCAATCATGGCACAGGTAATCACAGCATTGAAGCAATCTCACAGCAGAAATGCTTGGACGCACAGCACTGGCGCAATTTGACGGTGACGGTGACGGTGACTGACGGTGACTGACGGTGACTGACGGCGGCTGCTATTGACTTGACTACAATTCAATTGACCAGATGCACATCTCTAGCTATCTCATAGTACAGCATGCACATCCTAGCTATCTCATAGTACAGCATGCACATCTCTAGCTCTCTCAGCATTATGCACTCACATTAAAAGCATCTCTTCCTTGCTCAGGACGTGGGGATCCAGTTGCTCCTTCGGAATACATTCGAACAAATGGTCGCATAGCAATAGCACGGCGCGAAGCAATTGAGGTACGAGAAAGCATCTTAAATAATTGACTATAAACTTGTAGGTGTGGCGTGGGTGAAGAAGGTCTCCATTTGCTCTATTCGCTTCTGCCCAATAGAAGCTTGTACTTGGAGTTACTCGTGAAGGAGATTACTGAGACGGTTGAGATTAGATTGAACCAATAACAGTTGTATTAATAAATATAATATATTATAATATATTAAACGTGTATATTATCTATGTTGATGGCTTATCTTGATCTTGTTCTTGATCTTCTGGCCATATATGTTGTGCCGATATATGTTGTGTCGATATTATTGTTGTTGAATCCGCCGATATATCGGATAAAGTTGATCTATCGGCACTGCAGAGCAATTAATGATTCATGCAATTAACGTAAAGTGATTGCAAGATATATCGTTTCTCACGAGTGGATACACTGGATAGTCGCTGAGCGAATAGTCGCTGACTGATTTGATAGCAATTGCCGATATCAGATAACTGTAGCTGTTGAACTGATCCTGTTCTGCTCTGTGTGAATCCGCTAGACTCTAGAATTCAATTGAGCATCTAGCAGCTCAGTACATCTACTAGAGCGTCATTCATTTGTCGTTCATCAGAATCTACCACCAATTCTCCCGATATCAAGCCAGCTCTCGATATCAAGTCAACTCCCTATATAAGCCTCTCCCGGTATAAGCCTCCCGATATAAGCCTCCCGATATAAGCCTCCCGTAACATCAGATCAACCATCAACACGATCCATTGTGTAAGAACAGTAACAGTAATGCAATTATTCTATAGTATACTTAACTGGTTAGTGCTCGGATAAAGACGATATCCAATATATCGCACAGTTATTGAGTTCTCTTTGTGGCAGACTGTCAGTACTACAGTCGTCCTTATCTCGCCGATATATCGGCTGTCTTGACGATACCCTATCATCATACTTAATCCAATCTATCTGTCAAATCGATCGCAGTACATCATAAGATATCGTAATATACACTGTTAGAGCAGTGCATAGATATCTAACAATAGATTTCAATACTCAATATCTCATATCTGACGCCATACAGTACAGTAATTCCCTTATATATCAGCTAATTGGCAATTGTATAACCTCAACCCTCAATTATAACTCCCACTAATTAAACTAAATCCAAGCCCCGCATTCTTATCATCAATCAACCGAATGTCAACAAGTTATTTAATATATCATTAATTGATTAGGTCTATTGTTCACGACATTGACATTGTGATACGCTGGTACTGTTAATACTGCTGATACTGTGACATTGTGACATTGCCGTGTCGTTTAGCACAGGATTGAACGCTGTGTCATTTACGATACCAGTGTTGAGTGATTGAAGTTCAGCGACAAGTTTGTGACAGGGGTCTTGTAACGATTGAGCTTCTAGAGCCGTTACGACTATAAATACTTGTCTTGCGGTCTTGCGGTCTTGCGGTCTTGCGGTCTTGTCTGATCACGTCTCGTCATCCGTTTCATCTCCCGTCTCCGTCAATCTTCTCATCTCTAGCTCTCATCTCAATCTCATCTCATATCTCACTCTCATCTCATATCTCACTCTCATCTCCCGCCTGCTCACGCGCTCGCCATGGGCCCTAAAGCACAAAAACGATCACACGACTCCCCGGCGTCTCCCGGGGCTAAAAAAGGACGGAAACGTAAAAATGTGGGACGGCCGCCCGGGTCTACTGCCGACAGTTTCATAGACGACGATGAAACTCGAGTCAAAGGAAAGAAAAAAACCAAATTGAGTAAAAAGGATGCAGAAGAAGGAAAGAAAAGAAAGATCAAAAAGGTCAAACCAGTGCCGAAATCAAAGGAAAAAGCCCCTGTAGATGTAGAACGGCAGTGTGGAGTGCCGCTGCCTAATGGAGGGTTCTGTGCTAGATCCTTGACTTGTAAAACCCATTCTATGGGTGCTAAAAGAGCCGTTCAAGGCCGCTCACAGCCGTATGACGTGCTATTAGCTGCTTATCAGCAACGGAATCAGGTCAAACTAGCCTCATTGTCGACTCAGCAGCAAATCGACCTCGAAAATGAAGCTCTAATGGATGATACTCCTCTAGATGAAGAAGAGGAGTTTGAACAGGTTATGGCTGGAGTAGTACGAGCTTATCCTGTGCCATTAGAACGCAAGGTAATCCTTCCAACGCGACTAAGGACAGGGTTCTTTAGAATGCGAGAAATGCTTATCGGCTCACTAACTAACGTCCCTCCGATTCCCACTATAAGTGCGCCTTCTTCAACTGATTCTTCAAATGCTTCGAGTTCAAACCAGCAGAATATCAACGCTGTAATGGCTGCTACTGGAGGCGTTCTAGGCCGTACAATAGTGTTTGACACTGTTTCCGGTGCACAATACGCCCGACCTCCAAGAGTCTATATCAACTCCAACAATGCTTTAATACAACATCAACAAGCATTGTACATGCGACAAAGGCAGATCCAATTGCAAATGCAGAATCAACAGAATCAACAGAATCACCAACCGAGTCACCAGCAGAATCAACAGAACCATCAAAATCTACAGAACCAAAATCTACAGAACCAACCGAATCAACAGAAAGCACGCCCCGACGCTTCTTTCATCCATCAACAAGCTTCTCAACAGCAGATTCATCAGCTACAACAACAACAACAGCGACTGCTGCAACTAGGGCCTCAACAGCAACGAGAGCAGCTTTCCGTAGTATCTCAACACAGAGAGCAAGCTCATCAAGTAGCGGGGTAGCCAGTCAGATGTGTCCGTGTCGCCTGATGTTCGTGTCGACGACTGTCTGACGACTGGCTATCACATGCAGTCTAGCTCAGCTATCACTATTAATGTGTTAGATCTAATGGCTATCACATATGAGATGTATTATATGTAAAGTATTTATGGTAATGATAACTGGTTGGCGTCTCAGAGGAGAGTTGATGGCTGTGCCGATTGATATCGGCAATGATATCGGCAATGAAAGCAGCAATGTTATCTGCAATATCGGTGAGATTATCTTACAATAATGTTATCATTCGTAGCTCGGCACAGCAGTGGGCATGACGCACAGTTACGAATGCTGACGCACAGCTTCGAATGCTGATATTCGTCGAGTCTAAGTTAACGATAATATCGGCGGAAACTCTTAAAGAGGGATGAGCCGCACATCGTGAAACACCATGAGCCGCACACCATGAGGCGTTACATTACATCATGTTGGTTAACCGTTATAATATCGGAATAATTCTAATTATCTCGCCGATAACGAAGTTAACTTGAATCTTCGAGCTTAAAGTGATCAATGTTATTTCTTCTTCCATAGGCTCTAGGATATCGGCGAAATCGTCAACGTCAGTAGTTATTACTTGTACTAGCTAGTGATTTAACTACTAACAAGATTAGCCGATATCGATGATCACCATATCGGCAACATGTATCAACCATATAAGAGCAGCTCAATTGCTTATATCATTACATCTCATTACAATGTCCTATTAATTAATGCTTGCTCACTATAATCTCCTATTAATTATTGCTTGCTAACGCTGTTTCATGTTTATGATCGTCATAATTTATTATAATTCCAACATCATGACAGTTATGCCATTATTGTTCCAACACCACGGCACCGAAAAAGCCCTCTTCCTCCTTTGCCGTTAGATTAATAGCCATTATTTCAACCACCCAGACCCAAACGTTGTTTCTTGTTGGTTCTATATTAACACATCCACCACGCGTAAGGCAAAACACAAGAGTCTTTTATAATCGACAATTCATTCAACAATCATAAATTAGATATTAAAGGTGAGAAAAGGATTTTGGTGTTTTATTTATACAATTGAGCTGTCATTGTGTCGTCCTGTACGCGGCATTTATCTTATCATGATTATATGTGGTGATGTTGATGGTTGACTGTATGACAGAGTGGTTGACACTTATGACAGAGTGGTTGTGATATGATTGCGATTGATTGTGATGAGTGGGATATGACACAGTGGATGTAATAGTGATGTGATGGGAGATGATATTAAGAGGCTATTACAAAGGGAGTGTAACAGCTGTCGGAATCCCATCTACAATGTTGCTATGATATCATCATCATCATCATCATCATCATTTATTATTTATTCTCATTCATCATTCATTGTTTTTTCCTCTTTCTTGTCATCTTTCTTCATTATCTATTGTTCCTCATTCTTCTTCCTCTCTAACTAGATGTCACGAGAAGATTCGGTATATCTTGCCAAATTGGCAGAACAGGCAGAACGTTATGAAGAAATGGTGGAGAATATGAAAGCCGTTGCTTCATCAGGCCAGGAATTAAGCGTTGAAGAACGTAATCTCCTTTCTGTAGCGTATAAAAACGTCATTGGCGCTCGCCGGGCTTCATGGAGAATTGTTTCTTCCATTGAACAAAAGGAAGAAAGCAAAGGAAATGAAGTCCAGGTCAATCTCATCAAAGAATATAGACAAAAGATCGAGAATGAGCTGGCCGAGATCTGTGAAGACATTTTAGACGTCTTATCCAAGCATCTTATCCCTGCTGCTAAATCTGGAGAATCAAAAGTCTTTTATTACAAGATGAAGGGAGATTATCATCGTTATTTGGCCGAGTTTGCTGTAGGTGACAAGCGTAAGGAATCTTCTGATTTGTCTTTGGAATCCTATCAAGCCGCTTCCGATATCGCCCTTGTGGACCTTCCTCCTACACATCCTATCCGTCTTGGATTGGCTCTAAACTTTTCTGTTTTCTACTATGAGATTCTCAACTCTCCCGATCGTGCCTGCCATTTGGCCAAACAAGCCTTTGACGACGCCATTGCTGAGCTCGACACTCTTTCCGAGGAGTCTTACAAGGATTCCACGTTAATCATGCAACTTCTAAGAGACAATTTGACCTTGTGGACTTCCGACATGTCCGAGACCGTTCCAGAAGAAGCTGCTGCTGAAGCTCCCGCTGCTGCTCCGGCCGCCGCCGCCGCTCCTGCTGCCGCCGATGAGGATGTCCCTATTAAGCATTAGCCATCGGGTCGTTATAAGGTCAACTAGAATTTTGTTTTAAATGAGCAAAAAAAATCACAAAAGGAATAAAATCAAAAAAAAAGAATCCGGCAAAATGTGGTGATAGATCAATTGTCGAACCGAGACTGGAGAGGTTGGCAGAATGCAAAACATAGTTGCTGTGTTTTTTGTATTTTTATTTGCTTTATTGCTTGTATTCTCGTGCTAGTTATTGATGAGTTCTAAGATAAATGTAGCTATGGTAATCGTATGGTAATTGTATGGTTAACATATCGATAACCAACATGGATCCACGGTACAGCCGGGTCCCCGGGAGATATGATTACTCGCTAGTTACACCGTGACATACAGTCTGTGACATCCAACTGACTTACGGAGTGACAGCCGTGACTTAAATCTTGTAGTTGTGACATACACCTTGTAGTAACCGCCAGTCCATCCTGTCAGAGCTGCACTTGTGACTTCTGACGCCTGCTGTCAAGTTTGACACATCGGACCGATCGTGATGACGTCATAGCAATTGGCCAATCATGAGATGTGTAAAGATCTTGATAAGACAGTTTAATGTAATAATTTGTATGGAAATGAGCAATTGATGTCAGGCAGAGTCAGGCAGAGTCAAGCAGAGTTAGTTGAAGCTAATGGCCGGATAGTGAAGAATGGCCGAACAGCGGATCTGCTAGAGCGAGCACGTTGTGACTTTTGTGTGCTGGCTCTGCTGGCTGCTGTTTGGGATGTACTGTCCGTGCTAGGAGTTTCGGTTGAGAATAGGTTCAGAACTGTGGGAGGCAAACACAGGTTAACACAGGTTAACTGCAGGGCAAGAGCAGGCTCACTGCAGGGACAGATTGCACAACTCCTGGCTATGAGTCTAAGACTCCGATACAGAACGCACAAACTGAGCTACAGATGTACAGCTCTATAACAGCCAACATCACCCTGAATCCCCTGCACGCTCATCTCCGGCATTCAGCCCACCTTCTAGAACAGAACAGACAGTACAGTACAGTACAGTACAGTACACTCAGCACAGCCACCCAGCTCAACCGGCACAGCCACCCAACACGTCAGCCCATCACTACTCCCAGCATAGCACAGCTCTCACTACTCCCAGCACAGCAACACCAAAACATGTTGCCAGCACTCCAAGTTTTCCAGCACGCTATTCCAGGACCCGAACTTCAAACTCCCAGCCCCCTCAGCACAGGGCCACCACAATTATCCGCTGGGACATCGAGTCAAATCGCCATCATACGGATTATTCACGTTGCTACAGATAACGTTTGACCAATCGCCAACAAACACAATTGTATCATAAAAAAATGTCGATTATCTCGGGATTTGATCTTTCCAACGTATTCCGGATTGTTAACCTCCTCGTCGCCGTCCTGTTGGTCCTAGGAGGTGTCTCCCAGTTCTTTCCCGTCAGCTTGTAAGTAGAGTTTGAGATGGTGGATTTGAGTCGTGGTTGTGAGTGAGTCGTCCAGCCATTGAGATGAATCAGATGAACTATGGCCAGATGAACTATGGCCAGATGAACAATGAGCCAAGAGAGCCAAGAGAGGTCAAAGAAGCTGCAATTGGTGAGACTGCGAATTTGTGTTGGTGTTCGCTTTGTTTCACTGCTCACTTTCAATTGGGTTTGCTTGGCCTTGACCGTGACATAGACTTGAGATGGAATGGATGGAATTGAACAGATCTGTTCTATCAGTGTACATCTAGCGTCTTCTCTTTCGTTCTCGTTCTAGAGCTGTACGCAGGAGCTAGCTGGCACTGCGGCACTGCGGCACTGGCACTATGGCACTGGCACTATGGCACTAGCACTATGGCACTATGGCACTACGGCACTATGGCACTATGGCACTACTGGCTTCAGATTTAAAATTCTTGGATCTAGGGTCTTAGATCTGGCATAAGGCTTAGATTCTGGCTCTAGTCCAGTCTATAGCCTCTATGCGCCTGCTCCTGGTCTTGTCTTGGTCTTGGTCTTGGTCTTGGTTCTTCTCTCTTGACTCCTGAGTCCTAAGGCTCTAGCTTTGCAATCTAGAAATCTCAGCCTCACTCTCGATATCTCGGTTCGGGTCTCGTACCTTCTTGTTTGTTTCACTCTTATAACCACACTAACATAGCCAATCGGTAAGCAATTGAATGGCATTGTCCCTGCTGCATTTCCCCTGCTGCATTGCCCTTGGTGCAAGTCTACAGCTGATCGTCCCTGCTGCATGTCTACAGCTGATTGTCCCTGCTGCATGCCTGCAGCTGATGTCCCTGCTGATTGTCCCTGCTGTCGCATGCTTGAGATAATTCAACACTAACAAGTCTATAATCGCCATTTATGTGATTCTATTCGGCCTTGGCTTGGGTTTATTAGGTGAGAATCGTAGAACTTGTCGAACTTGTCCACTCATCTCAAACCGCTTCTAACTAGAATTCCAAGTTCCTTCTCAGACCGCCAAGTACGCATCTTTTCTATTCTCCTTCATTGGCCGAGGATTCTGTAAGTATACCCGATGTCGGGATCGGCCGACGGCTATGTCTGGATCGGCCTACGGATCTTCGCGGATCTTCGGCTGAACGCTTGAAGACCTGCCAATGTCCTCTGCCAATGTCCTCGGCAATTACTCATCTAACCAGTCTATGTCTTTCTTGGAACGATTCTTCTTCATGATCACGTTCTTCGAATCATTGCCGGTTCAACAGTCGCCGTGATTGGAGTTATTTACATCATTCTCGAGTTTATTCCTTCCATCGAACCTCCTGAGAACATGCGACAAGGAGGTTATAGCCCAGAATATGACAACACCGACACTGTTTAAACATGGAGTACTATAAGGATGACAAAGACTAAGGTGAAGTGACAGTCGCTCTATATATTAATAGAATACATACAGTCAGCAGTAGATAGCGTTCAGTAGTAGATGGGATTCCCCTCTTTTCAGGGTTAGGAAAAGATCGGGGGTTTATTTTCAGGGTTAGGAAGGTTAGGCGGGCTCTTATATTTTTCAGCTGCCGATATTTCATAACCGATACAATGTCTTTGACAAAACGGCAGCGTTCAGATGGTAATGAATTGATCAGAGGGTCTAGCGGGGCTAGCGGGGCTCTAATCACTTCGGTAAGTAGATCTATAACCAACTAATCTAACTAGATCCCTCGAACAACAAAATTAAAGCATCCAAATGTCCAATTGTTAGGCCATCAAGCAGAGGTTCTTGCAGTTGGAGTGGATCCTTCAGGCAATCATATCGCGTCAGGTTCTGCTGACAAGTCTATATGTAAGTCTAAGTCAGGTTATGACGTTCTAACTCAGTTCTGTGGAATATGTATGGAGATAATGACAATTATGGGGTTATTAAAGGACATAAAGGAGCAGTTACAGACTTACGATGGTCAAGAGACAGTCGGCAGTTGTTCACAGGTAGCAGTGACTGTACTGTAGGATCATGGGATATAGATAGTGGGGCTCGGATACGGAAACATCTGGGGCATGGAGATGTAGTCAACTCTATCGATACCGTGCGGCGCGGGATTGAGCTCGTAGTTTCCGGTTCCGACGACGGGTCCATTGCATTATGGGACCCTAGAGTCAAAGAAGCCGTATGGTTCACTGAATCGGCCTATCCTATAATAGCCGTAGCAGTAGATTCCATTGGATCCCAGATTTTTGCATCAGGAGTAGACGATGATATCTCGGCATGGGATCTCCGAACTCAGGCTCCAATTTATACACTTCATGGGCATACCGACGCAGTTACTAGTCTTGCTGTTTCTCATGATGATCAAATGCTGCTGTCGAATGCTTTTGACAGTACAGTTCGAACATGGGATATTAAACCGTTTGCTCCTGAAGATAGAGCGTTGAAAGTATATCACGGAGCTCCTTCTGGGGTTGAGCAACGCGTTTTGAGGGCAAAATGGAGTAATGATGGCAGGCAGATAGCCGCAGGGTCTTCTGATAGAACGGCGGTTATTTGGGATGCTTTTACTGCCAATATTCTATATAAATTACCTGGGCATCTTGGAAGTGTTAACGATGTTGCGTTTGCTCCGAATGAGCCGATAATAGTGTCAGGGTCATCTGATAGGACGTTGATGATTGGGGAGCTTTCAGGGAGGGTTTAGCGAGCACGAGCGACGAACGACGAGCGAAGCGAGTCGGAGACGCGAGCGATTGAGTAAGCGAATGAAGCGTGAAGATACGAGTGAACTGGAGTAAACTGGAGATAGCGATATAGATACGTTAGATCGTACGCTACGATAACGATGCTGCGATAACGTGCAACACGTACGACAGGTACCACACGCAAGATATCACGATAACAATTGTAATATCGATACGAGCGATAACACCGATAGATACGTCATTCGCACGATGAAGCGATAAATTTCCATCATGATTAGGTACACTTAAAAACAGACAAGCTATTTACTTGAAACCTTCATAAGCTAATTAATCTACGGTCTGTCTATTTACATAATAAATATCATTTTCTCAATCTCTGAGCGTACTCCACTAGACTTTCAATAACTCCTTCAAAAGCCTCTTTATCTTTGACTGCCTCGTCTCGATTGGCCAGCCAATATTCCAGAGTTTCTCCAGCTTCTTTTATTGCGTTTTTCAGAGACTCATTATGTGTAGAAATCTCCTCTTGTGAAAACCCTTCTCGAGCCTGCTCACTGACATTGGCTAATTGATACCATTTTAATAGATTGATTTCGGTCTGGTCGCGATGAGCATCAATTGAAGATTTTTTGTCCGAATTGGGAGTGCCCGGGGTGGCTGTTGTGGCTGAACTAGCTGAATCCGTGGCCAATGCGGCTGAACCAGTGGCTGACGCCACACCTTGTTCCGCCCTCTGTAAATCCCGTGATCTCCTTGTTTTACGAGAAGGAGGAAGTAAAAGCCTTTTTGTATTCTTTTTTGGCAAGATCTCATCAAGATCTAAAGGCATTCCTAGCGAAATCAGAAATAACCTTCTTGTAGACGAACTTGTCCAATCCAAAGGCTGTAAATTAGGCGTTTCTAGAGCCAATTGATGCCATAAAGACCGACTTCGTTCAGTGAAATATGCATCTGATTGGAAAGCTGACCCTGAATCTGAATCTGGAGAGATTGGACTTTGATCTTCAGAATTGGCAGGAGATCCGGTGATTTGTTCTACCAAAACTGCTACTGATGATTGAAGCTGGGCAGAATTGGTAAAATCCTGTTCTGATAAACACAGAATTCTAGGAATCGTTTCACTCAATTGGCTGTGTTCAACAGGTTCTTCAGGCTGTTGAGCTTGAGGCTCTTCAGGTTCTTGTAGTTCCTCGAAATCGTCAAAGTCTCCAAAATCATCGTCTCCAAAATCAGAGTTTTCTTGGTCCACTTCTTCAGAGATTGAGGTAGAACGGGTGACTATTTCAGTTGGTTCTGTTTCAGTTGGTTCTGTTTTAGCTGGCTCAGGTACAGGCTCCTGCACGGGCTCTTGCACAGGTTCTAGTGGTTCTATCACAGACTCCACAGCTCCCTGCTCATCTCTTTCATGTTCTAGCACAGCTTCTATATCAGGTTGTTCATGATCAGGACTTGACTCGGGCTCTAGTTCGCGTCCTTCTAGTCCCTCTCCTAGCACAGGTCCTTCAGGAACCTTTTCTACATGCTCTCCCTGTTTGGCGTCGTGGTCTGCGTCATGGTCAGTGTCCCTGTCGGCATTCCCGTCTGCCCGCCGTCCTATGCCCAGGTCTGCACCCTCTGCATGCCGTTCTACATCCGGGTCAGCACCGTCAATGCCCAGGTCAGCACCGTCAATGTCCTGCTCAGCATCCCGTTCATGCCCCGACTCTACCTCCTGATCCAACCCCTCCTCATTTATCCCCTTTACCTCTTTATAATCCGTCCCTTCACCCTCTTCCAAACCTATTGAATCCTCCATCAAATAAGCTCGTCAATTATTATACGATTTGTCTGCGGCTCGCGCCTGTCTGAGCTCTTCGGGATACCCTAACCGCCGATGCTAGAGGGTAAATGCCGAGGCCAGAATGCATGAAAATGTGGCACAAGGTTCAAGATCCTTGACAATTGTTTATTATTGCCTTCAATTCGTAGTATTACAATTGTTTTGTGATAGTTATTGAGTTCACAATGGCTACTAGCTCACAAGCTTTGTCGATTGCCGGATGGTTCTTCCTACCGGGGTTATTAACTTCTCTTATCCAGAAAGTTTACTATAAATTGACGATTCGATTAGGTGACCCTGTTCCACAACCTGGCAGTATAAGTCATGAACGGACTCGAAAACGAATTCATATGTTTGTCATATTTTGCTATCTATTCTACTCTATTTATGAAGCATTTTGGAATGCCACGAACTCCCGGGCTCCGGAAGGACCCGTCAAATCATTGTACTCAATCCTTGGAGTCGACAAAACTGTTGATTCAAAAGACTTGAGACGCGTTTTTAGACGATTAAGTGTTCAACATCATCCTGATAAAACGGGACCCGATGCAGATCAAGATACATATATGGCAATTAAATCTGCGTATGATATTCTATCGAATAAAGTTTCGAGGTATGGCTATGATCGGTTCGGAAGTCGGGTGACGGTCTGGTTAGACGGCGCCGCCCAGCGTGCGGCTCAAATGCCCGGGGAAAAAGTCCCAATGCTTGATACAATTGAACAATTAGTATGGAGAGGATTAAGAGAAACGGTAGTTCCGTTCTATTTCATCAGTTTAATAGCCATTGTGATTCTTCCAATCCTTGGAATCGGTAGAATCGGTGTCTATTGGAGGTTGCTGATTCTTGGATCCGGGTTTCTAACTGAACTAGTGCTTGTAACGCGAGCTCAAAGTTTGTTCCTACAACATTTCGGGTTAATGCAGAACCAAGCGACTCAAATCTTACGACAGCTCATGGTCACTTCTTTTATTGCAATTAATCAGATCGGGCCTTTAATGGGTCAAACAAATGATGAATTTGTTAAGGAATCGGTTATTCAGAAAGAGATGTCCGTTGTAGAGAGTTTGACTGCTCAAGTGGCTCATGAAAGTGTTCAATCTGTTGCTGTAGAATTCCTACCTTTTCGTTCTGATGAAAAGGCTACAAAGGAGTTGAAACAAAAGTTGAGTAAAGCTATTTTAGAGCAGAGGATTCAGGCCGATGTTGAAGTTAAAGATGCTGTTAGTCATGTTGATATGAATGGTTTAGTTGCTGAGATGGATTCGAATGGTGATGTTCGAGAAGTCAGTCGTACCAATGGTTCAACTCGTAGAAGAAGGTAGGAATTCAACAAAATGGAGACGGCGAAGCGTCAGCCGCAAACGGCTCAGCTCTCTAGGATCGTCTTTTAAGAGCTAATTCTGATATACAAGTGTGATAGACTGCGGAAAACTTCAGCCGCACAGACAGCGCAGCTCAGCTCAGCTCACGGATGCTGAGCTCGTAGAAGATAACTTTCTGTTAACAGATATCCGATCATTGAACTGCGATAAAATACCACGATCGACGGCGAATGTGACACTAAACATCAGGCGCATCAGATCACCAACGGCTCACCAATGGCTCCGCTCGTAGAAGGAGAAATCGTAGTGAACTGGTCAGCTATGTGTGAAGAAGGGCGCGAAGGTGTCTGCCGCACCTTGGTTCAGTTGTAGACAATCCTGCTGTAAGCAGATATCTGAACAATTACACTGCGATAGACGTGATAGCAACATGAAGACGACAGTGCATCACAGCTCTGCATTAGATAACTTGAGCCGACGTCAGCGCACCCCGGTCAGTAGAAGATGATTCTCCCTGAGCCGTGCAAGAGCGAACACGACGTGAACACGACGCAAGTCATCAGCATACCACTACTCACTCGCAGATCCTCTTGTAATCTTGTAAATTCTTATCTCACTGCAAGTGCGATAGAAATACTCTGATTCAAAAGAATGATAAACATAAAGAATTTCAAGATGAAAACCTTTTGATTTAACAAGACCTTCGAAACCATTTAAAGTCTCTAAAGATCTCACGATTGAAGAGATTAAAATGAATTTCGTGCTATCAAGTAGAAGGAATTGTTCAAGACTTTGAACCAACATTGGAATCACCGAAGAATCATAAGTAACATCAGCTGCTACGATTATTTGATCTTTTCCTGTATCAATTGGAAGATCAATACTCCATCTTAATTTTTTTGCAGACAAATAATTCGAAGGATTAAGCAGGATATTGGTGTTTAAACTGTTGAGGACGGAATCTTCTCCATCAGTTAAAATCACTTGATTTCGATATAATTTCGACAAAAGAATTCCTAAAAATCCCGGACCCGCTCCTAATTCAATAATGTTATAATTGCCATTATAATTGCCATTATAATTACCTTCGTTCGGCAATCCTTGGGTCAGAATATAATCTGCCAAAGCTAAGGAAGCTTCCCAGGTCCGTTCGCCAGTTGAACCTTGACTGGCGATAATATTTGGACTTTCTAGAATGGAAATGATGATAGAATCATTGATATAATATTCAATAACCCTTGGAAAGTTGATTGCATTTGTTGGTATTGGTTTTGATATTAATTCTGTATAATATTCATAGATCTCGCCGATAATATCGGTTTTGAAATCTTCAATTATCGTCATATAATTCTTTAATATTATCCGCACATAATGGTCCCAGCCTTGAGCCGATATTTGTTTAGTATTTCGGTCAAGGACGAGGGTATTTTCCAAATTACGAACTTGAAATATGACATTAAGAAATAAAGATTGATTATGAGGTTGATAAAGTTGATTCTCAAGGATAAATTGTTTTAAAATGGCTACATTTGCTTGTTGACCAAGTAATCTTCGAAGAGAGAGGGTCAGAGCCGATATCGGTAAGCAATCCATAGCGGCAGGCATCAATAAGCAATCCGTAGTACCAGTAGGCCTCAGTCGGGCAACGCCTAGATCGTTAGATGACCAGCTGGAGCTCAATCGTGGATTGTACTGCAGTCTAGAGTCTGGAGTCTGGACTCTCGTTCAAGCAATTCACAGCCGAAATTTCATGTTGAATTAAGCAAGCGGAGAATGGGTTAGGTTTACTCTAGCGTAACTACTTTCTTCCGGTAAGATCCGCTTGCTTGTTCAAGCTCTTGGGACCGGACTGGAACGGCAGGGTCCAAGCGGAGAGAGTCGGGTGATCGGAAGAATGATTCAGAATCATGTATGATTTGAGTTTAACTGTATTTGTGTAACAAGAATTCAAGCAAAGAGTTATAGATCTTGAACTTAAATCTCTGAACTGTGAACTTTAACAATTGATTATATATCTACAATTCTGAGTTAGTGTTGGAAGTGGAGACAGCATCAGTGAGCAATTGTTCTGATATCTGAATCAATTGATCTTACAATTGTGCTGAGCAGTGCATTGCAATAAGCTAGATCAGTTGAATATTTAATGTTTTAATAATTTCTAAATTATAATATATTCAAGGGCTCTGCGCTCTGCGGCGGGCAGATTATTTTCAAAATAGCAAACGAACACAAACTATCTAACAGCGGAGAATCAGGTACAGCAATCGAATCATAAAGGAATTGTTAAAGTCCTAAGAGACAGTCTTAGAGACTGAAGTGATACCGATTGTTCATTCACTCATAATATCTACTAATGTCTTAACATATCAATTGACCAATAATTTACAGTGAATATTGGCTGATTCTTGATCTTGATTTCGATGCTATTTATTTTTATTTTTTATTTTTATTTATTTTTTTCTTTATTCCCTACTCGTTTAACCTTCTTAATTTGTTCTAGTGACCGATGAGTTGTGACCTGATCTGATTATTTTATTGGGCTTTGGGATAATTAACTGATTAGGTCTTACTGGGGATTAATTGATAGTCTCCTTGAATATTAAATATTAGCTGATAAATATCCCAACATAATAGTAAGCTAGGGTATGAACTGACAACTGGGGTAATGCTTGCAAACAATGGCAATGGCAGTGGCAAATAGTTGGAGCAATCAATAGATAGAGCCTCAAATGAGGAGATAATGCATTCATTCATTCAATTGATGAACTCAAATAGTTGTTGGACAGTTGCTGGATAATTGTGCCATTACCCGCTGGCATACCCAACTGCCGTAAATATTCAAATGAAATTGTGCATAAATATTGAAATGAATTGAGCATCAAGATCTTAATTGATTCTAAACATAACAATTCCACCACAATTGACCTGAACAACCCTGAATATCTTAAACACTCGCAGCTAGCAGTTGCAGCTCCTTGTTCTGTCTACTATGCTCTGCTCCTCTGCACGGCTACTAACTTAGTATATCCCTAATTGGGGAAACTTGTCTGCTCATCGATTTTTTGGCCTTAATTTATTATTATTATTCGGCATAATGGATGATAAACAGCTCGCAATAGGCCGAAATTCCAGCGAAATTCAGCAAATTCAGAGAACTCACTGAAATTCATTGGCTATTGCCCTAACCCTTGTTGGGGTTTTTCCCAACCGTAAATCAAAAGAAAAGATTTTATTCCAACCCAAAATCTGAAAATGGATGTTCCGATAAATATAATCAAATAAAATATAAATATAATCCATTCGACGTAGTTTATTCTTTAGTGGCGATTTAGATATCTTCTGCTGTTAACATTATATTACTTGTTCTCTACTCTCATCATGTCTTATAGTGGAGTTGAAACTGTCGATGTGGAGGAGGTTTCTGCTATTGCCTCTGGAGCTAAAGTTAATCATATCAACAAAACTCATGCTTCTTTAGTTTTTAAAGCTGAAAAATCAAATGGTCAACCAAAGGTTCATATTTCAGAACAACCTTTTACATTGGCTAATTGGCATCAGCATGTTAATTGGTTAAATACAACATTGATTTTTATTATTCCTTTAGTTGGATTTATGTCAATTCCTTTAGTTCCCTTACAATCGAAAACTGCTTGGTGGTCTTTTATATATTATTATCTTTCTGGACTTGGAATAACTGCTGGATATCATCGATTATTCTCCCATCGTGCTTATAAAGCTACTGCCCCCTTGAGAATCTTTTATGCTTTAATTGGAGGTGCTGCGGCTGAAGGTTCAATTAAATGGTGGTCAAATGGTCATAGAACTCATCATCGATTTACTGATACTGATAAGGATCCTTATAATGCTCGTTGGGGATTTTTCTTCTCTCATATGGGATGGATGATGTTTAATCAAAATCCTAAATTAAAGGGAAGAACTGATATTTCCGATCTTAATGCTGATCCTATTGTAAGATTTCAACATAAATATTATATTTATGTTTTGGTTTTTATGGCATATATTTTCCCTACTCTAGTAGCTGGTTTTGGATGGGGTGATTGGTTAGGAGGATTTTTATATGCTGGAATTTTAAGGCTTTGTTTTGTTCATCAATCGACTTTCTGTGTCAATTCTCTTGCTCATTGGATTGGAGAACAACCTTTTGATGATAAAAGATCTCCTAGAGATCATGTCTTGACTGCTTTTGCTACTCTTGGTGAAGGTTATCATAATTTCCATCATGAATTCCCTTCAGATTATAGAAATGCCTTGAAATGGTATCAATATGATCCTACCAAGATCGTTATTTGGATCACTAAACAACTTGGACTTGCTTATGATTTACAAACCTTTTCTCAGAATGCAATTGAACAAGGACTTGTTCAACAGAAGCAAAAGAAGCTTGATAGATGGAGATCAAGACTTAACTGGGGTGTTCCAATTGAACAACTTCCTGTTATTGAATTCGATGATTTCAAATCTCAAGCCAAGGAACGTAAGCTCGTCTTGATCTCTGGAATCGTTCATGATGTCCATGATTTCGTCGAGAAACATCCCGGTGGAAAAGCTCTTATTTCAAGTGCAATTGGAAAGGATGGTACTGCTGTATTCAATGGTGGTGTTTATGCTCATTCAAATGCTGCTCATAACCTTCTTGCTACTATGAGAGTAGCTGTTCTAAGAGGAGGTTGTGAAGTGGAAGTATGGAAACAAGCTCAAACTGAAAAGAAAGAAGTCAATCTTGTCAGTGATAGCATAAGCGGCGGTAAAATCGTCCGGGCTGGTCAACAAGCTACTCGGACTGGAGGTGCCGGCATTTCCGGCCGCGCTGCTTAATTTCATTTATAGACTCGTTAGACTTGCATCGCTTGAGCTGGTTCTCTTCTCGAGCTTTTTTATTCTTCCAGTAGATTCTGGTAAATAGTTATTCATTCATTGAACTATAATTATTTTAACATTTCACCGTAATTAATCTTTAAATAAATCTCCAATGCATTACCTTATCGCGAATTATCCACGTTGTATCCTTTATCCAATATCGGCAACATTTACAGTAGCAGTCTGATAAGAACAGTGTAATAACCTCTGAGTGAGCTCTTATCAGAGATTTCACTTGATTGAGGTTTTTCGAGAGCGTGCGGCTCGTGCGGCTCGTGCGGCTCAAAACGTCAAAGTTAGCTCAACCTGTAAATCTATCAACGATGAACATAAAAGTACTAAACTATGTATTATCAGATCACCGAATGTTATTATCAAAATGATTCAATTCAAATGAATCCTGTCGACACTTAAACTAGGTCAAAGACGTTGTCTCCAAGTTGCTCGCATTCAGCACTACCAGCGTCTGTATCCGACTTGAATAAAGATTCCATTATTTATACTGCAAAGACATCCGCGCAATCTCATAGCCAGGCTTAAAGCTTTTAAACTCTTACAGGTCTTGCACTCTTAAACTTTTACAGCCTTTACATCGATCAATAGCGAGATGATATCGGCGAACGGGAAAGCGAATAACGATATCGGCAAATGTGATGTATTAGCGACGATGCTCTGGTAACAATGCACCCATAGTCCTGCTCTACCGCTACTAAGATATTGGCTCATATGCGTCAGAGAGAAACATGCTAACATCTGCTCTTCCCGGGCTCTTCCCGGGGCCTACCCGGACCTACTCTCGTTTCACTCCAGGGTAATCCAGCTGAAAATGTGAAATTTCAATCTCTGTTCAATCACGTCTGCTCTTATAACCTCACTAATTACCTATTACATCATGGAATCTAATATCCAACCTGGAGGATCGCTTATAATCGCCTGGCAAGTCAAAGGAAAAAAAGCGTTGATAATTGGAGGAGGAGAAGTGGCAGAAGGAAGAACTAAAGCTCTTCTGGATGCCGACGCCATAGTCACGTTGATCTCTCCTTCTGTGACGCCACAGATCGAGGCGTACATTTCCAAAGGGTTAATTGAACATTATATTCCAAGAAATGTCAATGTAGATGAAGATATCGACAAGAAATACAACATTATCCTCTCGGCTATAGATGACCGTCCAACCTCTTTTCAGATCTCCCGGAGGTGTATCGAGTTGTCGATTCCCGTCAATGTCGCTGATATCCCTGATGAATGTGATTTCTACTTTGGATCGATGATTCGATCGGGCTCTTTACAAGTAATGGTTTCTACGAACGGCAAGTCTCCGGGGTTGGCTCGGAGAATCAGGCAGACTCTAGAGACGACGGTGGAAGAATTACAGATAGATAAAGCCATTGAAAATATAGGAGAGATCCGCCACAAATTGAGGCTGAAGACTACAGGTGAAAATGACCAGGGTTATGATGTGGAGACTATTAAGAGTCGAATGAAGTGGATTAATAAGATCTGTACCAATTGGAGTTTTCTTCAAATGTCATCTTTGACGAGTGGTCAAATAGATGATATAGTCGATTCTTATCCTGGAGAAGTTAATTTGAAGGAGGAGTAGATAGTAGAGGGACGGGAGATTGCCGTGCCGTGCTGATGTAAGCACAGTTAGGACGCTGGGAGAGCTAGAACTGTGCTGGAAAACTGACTTTAGAACAGACTGCTGACTTAGAACAGACTGTTTCATTTACCAGTACACCTCTTGCCAGTACACCTCTTGGGAGTAGAACAGACTCAACCTGACTATATTCGCGATATTTCATTGCAATTGCTGTAGAAGATAATCTTGATGAGGATAAAAGTCAATGTTCGACTGCCGGAGATTGAGACCCGATTATGGTGGCCTATAGCTGATAATTCCTCCATAACTGTAGACGAATTATTATGGACTATAGTTAGGACATTTGATGCCGAAGCTCAAGCTGTTGATCGCACGGATTTAAAGGCATTTATGAGCCATAGGCAAGTTCTAGGATGGCATAAAGTGATTGATATTTTACGAGATGAGGATGAAATTGAGTAGGTGATTAGTGAATTGAATTGTGGCTAACGAGCATTAAATTATTTCGCGATGTTGGAAGAAAAATGGTGGATTCGGACGTTGACGTGAATTTATCTAGTGTGAAAAGTGTGAAAAGTGTGAAAAGTTATGTTGCTCCGGGAGGTGGGTCAAAGAGTACAAAGGCTAGGAATTTGAGAAGAAAGAGGTTGAAATTGATGATGGAGGCTGAGGCTGACGGGGGAGGAGTAGGTGAGGCTGACGGGGGAGGGGTAGGTGAGGCTGACGGACGGGAGAACGGGTGGGAGAACGGATGGGACGGGACTGACGGGAGCGAGATAGACTCTTCTCACTCTGAAATTGTCAGAAATAGGTCCCGTGAATCTGAACGAGATGAATCTTCCAGCTCAAATTTAAATTCTTCTGATTCACACTCAGACTCGGGTTCAGACTCAGAATCTGCCTCAGAATCTGCCTCGGACTCAGACTCAGACCCAGACTCGGAGTCAGACTCAGTTTCTGCCTCAGTTTCTGCCTCAGATTCATCCTCTTCGAATCTCCAATGGAATTCTCTAATAGAATCTCAGAAAAACCGATTACAATTACGAGCAGTAGAATGTGAAGATCCTCTTACTTTTGAAGCAAAAGTCCCCGATTTTCCCTTTGTCAACAAAAGATTATCGACATTTAAAATAAATCCTGCACTTGATTTACGAGATATTGATTTAAATGAACTATCTCCAGTCGATCCAAGCTCTTTAATACCTGGAAATGTAGTGCTTGTTACTACTCTTTCAATGGAACCTCCTCATTATACTCCTACAAGTGAATCTAGAGTGGCTGGAATTCTAAATGTCATTAACGATGAAGAACTTGAGGGGTTTGAGGTGCAATTGGCAAGTAAATATGTGAAAAAGAAGCCTACAAAAGGGGTTTTCGACGCAGATTTACATCTCGATTATGGCTTGAGATTTCTGGATTTGGATCTGATACATGAATGTTATATGATAACTGAAAGTTACAAGTTTCTTCCGGATTATTATTTCGATGTTTTATTCGATGATAATTAGAGATAGGTTGAGATCTGAGTCACCGCGCTAGCCGATATCGGTAGCCAGAGTATCGGTTCGTCAATCGACAGTCGTATCGGCAGTTGTATCGGCATCTAGCCATCGTATGAGCATTCATATCGGCAGTCATATGAATCTAGCCATCAGCAATTTAGCCATCGTATCGGCATTTATGACACTCTGTCGGATATCGGCTTGGAATGATTTTATTCTATCACAGTAGATCTAATCGGAGTATATTCTATATGTAGACGATACAGATAAGATGCGGATAAGATGCAAATAGAGGTGTACCTGGTGAGCGGATAGCGATACAGCTGAGTGTGGTTAGCCGATAAAGGAGAAAAGCCTGGATATCGGTAAATTCAAAGATTCTGAAGAATATCATAATCATTACATCCACTGAAAGAGGAATAGAATACTGTCAAGTGGAATGCCATCAAGTGGAATCGTCAAGTGGAATCCCGTCAAGTGGAATGCCTCAGTGCCTGTTGAGAGCACTAGATATTGTCCGTTACATCTTTAAGCTCCTACACTTGTAAATGCGTTTCTCCTCCTTCCATTGACGAATTTGCTTCTGGTAAATCAGAACTTGTTTCTGGAGGTTTTGAAGAGGATTCCTCGGGTAAATCATCGCTGTCATTGTCGCTGGCACTGTCATTGTCACTGTCACTGTCACTTGTGCTGTCACTTTCGCTCTCGCTGTCACTCTCGCTCTCACTCTTCCTTTCCTTTACTTGATAACCTTGTGGTATTTCACCATTTACAATGACTATTGAAGGGAATTCTATAATCGTTTTCTTGGCTAAATTCTCCGCCAAAGTCTTGTTCATATTAAGAGGTATAAGCAAGTTTCTTGAAGCTCTTGAAACACCTTTCAAATATGCTTTACATGGACTGTTCGCGTTCGCTGTGTTCGCTGTGTTCGTTGTGTTCGCTGTGTTTGCTGAGCTAGCTGTGTTCGCGTTCGCTGTGTCTGCTGTGTGTGCTGTGTCTACTCCGTCCGCTGCGTTCGCTGTATTCGCTCCGTCTGCTGCGTCTGCTACGCCCGCTGCTACACCTGCTGCTACACCTGCTACACCTGCTGCATCCATGGCATCTTTAAGCAAAGTGGAATCAGCAATTGTAATCAACCTTTCACCCTCTCTGCCTGAAATCCACTCGACAGTCCAATAAAACTTCTTCCTCTTATTATTCCACCCCGAACGGTTCTTAACTGCTCTATCCATCCCCGGAGGTAAAATATAAACCTTGACTTCGTTTATCATACTATATTTCTGGGATTTATCAACCCCGGGCGATTTGAACTCATTTTTTCTCTTTGTATATTTGTGAAAAGGAGAGTAACTAGTTGCCGTTAATTTGTTAGTGGAAGCATCATTTCGAGCTATTTCCAATTTCCGATTAACAGATAATAAATAATTATAATCTCGGTTAAGATTCGAGCTTGTTAAAAGCTGTTTTTTGGCTACATAACGACCAGGATCGATTGTTCCTGAACAAGATCTTAAAGATTTATGCAATTTAGAACATTTTAAGGAACAGGTTTTTAATCCACATGCAGGACAGGTATATTTCGAATTAATTTCATTGCATATTTGGCACAATATCATGAGTGAGTGAAAGAATATCGATATCTCAATGAGTTCTCAATGGAATCTCAAATATTTCAGATATTTCAAATATTTCAGATGTTCAGATATTTCAGTATTCAGATATTTCAGATTCTTTTTTATTTATAATATATTACCTAATTGGGAAGACTGAAATATTCTCATTCTTTGATATACGGCTTAAGCAGCATCAAAGCAGCATCTGCGCTTCGACTTAAAGTACAGCTTCTTATACAGTCAGCAATTCACAATGGTAAGATTATGACATTGTCTATGTAATGCTAACTAGTCCGCCCAAAACTCTTCAGGGATTCAAACATTATTAGAAGTGGGTAACCAGCTGGTAGATTGATGTTGTTCTAATTAGGCCGAGAGAAAGGCTCATGAAATCGTTCAGGCTTCTCGAGCTTGTAAGTGACATTTCCGTTATATTGTCGGTGTGGTGAACTAACAAGTCCGTACTCAACGTCTAAAGGCTGCTAAGGTTGATGCTGCCAAGGAAATTGAATCGTATAAGAAGGAGAAGGAGGTGGAGTTTAAGGATTATGAGTCCAAGGTGGGTATTGCAATGGTGTGCTGTGGTCGAACTTGGCCGAACTGTAGTAATGATCTGTCTGTACTGTGCTTGGTTTGTTTAGTGGCTGGCTCACTTGCTGACCGGACGGCTGCGGCTGACGGCTGCTGTGTTGGCTACGACTGACATTGTACTTCTAATGCCATGTGAGCTGGTTGCAATGCTGAGCTGGTTATAGCTGACAGACTGTCATGTACTGCTGTGGCTAGCGCCCGCGTGGCTAGCTCCTGAGTGGCTGACGCTGTGCTGGCTATGACACACCTACCTCTCATACTTTATATCATTCTAACAAGCACACTGGATCAACGGCCAAGGCCGAACAAGATGCGGAACTAGAAGTCAAGGCTGAACTTGAAGATATTAAAAAGAAGTCTGCATCAGCTGAATCTTCTGTTGTCAAGACTCTTCTTGTAGCAATCACCACTCCTACTCCTACCCTTCATATCAATGCTTAGTAGTTGAATTGAGTTATAATGACAGTGTCAGTATGTAGATGCTAATTAGATGCGTTAGTATCGTTAGTATCGGGTATCGTCCCTACCGTATGCATTATCACGCACTGGTCTTCTTGTCCGTCCCGTCTGCCCGTCTCGTCCCGTCTGTTCATATCCTGCTGACCAATCACTTACCAATCAGTAGCAAACTTAAACTCCTGGCCTCTTCAACTACCGTCATGTCTTGGATAGACGGTTCCTTCATTTCAAGGGCCTGGGCTTTAGCTGCCGGGTCCTCGTTACTCATCCCCATCCTGTCCTACATTCTGCTGCGAAAATTCGTATTCAATCAAGCTTCAACCGAGGCAGGACTTGCGTTTACACTCCCTCCTCCCGAACAAGCCCTTCCACACTGGAAAGGCCGTCGTTTATCACCGGTATCACTTGAAGACCCCTTAGATGCATCGAAAATCCAATGCTATTGCCCTGCGACCGGGCAATTCCTCGGTACTGTGATTTCCAGCTCGCGAGAAGACATAGACGCTGCAATTGAAGCGGCCCAGAAGGCTCAACGTTCATGGGCCAAAACAACCTTTAGTCAACGCCGTAAGGTGCTAAATACTATTGGGGAGTTTATAGAGAATCACCAAGAAGATTGTGCTCGCGTAGCGTGCCGAGATTCGGGAAAAACAATGCTTGACGCGTCGTTAGGTGAAATTATGGTCACTTTGGAGAAAATCAAGTGGATTTGTAGATACGGAGAAGATTCTTTAAAGACGTCGAAGAGAACGAGTCCTACAAACATTCTAATGATGAATACTAGTGCTGAAATTCGATATGAACCTTTAGGCGTCGTTGCAGCTATGGTGTCATGGAATTATCCACTTCATAACCTCATGGGACCTGTTGTAGCAGCTCTATTTACAGGCAATGCAATCGTAGTCAAATGCTCCGAATCAGTGGTGTGGTCGTCTCAATATTTTGCCGAAATTGCCCGAAATGCGCTACAAGTAAACGGGTTCGAGCCAGATCTCGTACAAACAATAGCATGTTGGCCTAAAGATGCAGATTACTTAACTAGTCACGTCGGGATCTCTCATATTACATTCATCGGGTCACGACCCGTTGCTCAGAAGGTTCTTGTAGCAGCTTCAAAGCCAATGACCCCTGTAGTAGTAGAATTAGGTGGAAAGGATCCTTTCGTAGTACTCGACGACGTTCGTGACATTGATAATGTAGCATCGTATATTCTACGGGGAACTTTTCAGTCTTCAGGTCAGAATTGTATTGGAATCGAGAGGGTCATTGCTGTAGGCACGGCTTATGACAAGCTGAGTGTGTTGTTAGGTTCTCGTATAGCACAATTACGCCTTGGCTCGTCAATCGACCAACAGGAGGATATTGATATGGGTGCAATAATCACTGACGCGCGTTTTTCCGCTCTAGAAGCTTTAATCGCTTCTGCTGTAGCGGCAGGGGCCACGTTAGTACACGGAGGAACGAGATATGTGCACCCTAAATACCCCCAAGGCCATTATTTCCATCCTACACTTCTAACCGGAGTTACCCGTGACATGGAAATAGCTCAGAAAGAAGTGTTTGGCCCCGTTCTTCTGTTATTTAAAGCAGAATCACTTGATGAGGCTATTGAAATCGCCAATTCAACCGAATATGGACTCGGGGCTTCGATATTCGGGACCAACAGCCACGATCTAAACCGATTTGTGACCGAAGTCCGGTCAGGAAATGTAGCAGTAAACGATTTCGCCATGTTTTACATGTGTCAGTTGCCATTTGGTGGATGTAAAGGAAGTGGATATGGTAAATTCGGAGGAGCAGAAGGACTTCAAGGACTTTGTCTTGCAAAAAGTATTTCATCTTGTAAACTTTCCTTTGCTCAAAACAAGATCCCTAGAGCTCTGGATTATCCTATTCCTGATGCCAAAATAGCATGGTTATTGGCCAAGTCTATTAATGTAGTTGGATATGGATCTTCAATTTGGAAGAGATTACGAGCGTTTAAAGAATTGGCTTCCAATTGATTTCAAAGATACGATATAAGTCCAACCTGAATATCGGCAACAATATCGGCACTACATTGATGTATATAGATAGATCTCCAGCCTGCATTATAACATGTGTTGAGCTACTTAACGTAATGAAGTATTATCTACTCAAGAGCTTAGTTCGTAAAGATTCTCATTAATACATAAACTATAGCAGAGAATTAAGTAAGAATCAACTTCTTTGAAGAGCAGCTTCAGAAGATTTCAATTCATTTGAAAGCTCTTGAGAATATTTTTTAAATAATGCCTCAATCTGTCTTTTACCATCTTCAACTTGATCTTCAGATAATCCTTTTGTTTTTCCCTTTTTGAAATGATGCAGGGCATTTTCTCTTAAAACAGTTAAGCATAAATGAGATTTGGAATTGCGGAAATGCTCGTATTCGGCTTTGAGACTAGTTGAAATGGTCTTTTTAGCTTCGGAAGTATTTGGAGGAAGAGAAATACGAAGCACTTGTTCGGAAGAAGGATCCGGTTGAGGGTTCAAGTTCAAATTGGCTGCCATTATCGATGAAATGATATGTTTACGATCTTTCGGGTCAAAGACTGTTACTAGTAGAGTTTTCGGGCCTTTTAAACTGACTAGTGAAAGGTCTCTTACAAGGCAAGTCCCCGGGTGATTGGATTTTTCAACGGCGATTTCCTCAACGACTTTTGGAGTGAATTTACCTTGACGAACTTCTGCTGCTCTTGTTTTGAAATGTCCAACTGTTTCCTCGAATTTCTTATTTAATGCTGCGATATCGTACTTGCCTGAATCAGTTGATTCTTTCTCTGGTATCGGACTTTTCACTGCAGTTGAACTTTTCCCATGATCTTTTGTTTTCTTGTATAAAGTTGAAGATGTTGAAATGTAGCGACCAATTGGCTGTGGACGCAGCACGTTCACCGAGGCTCGCAAATTGTATATAAATCGTCCATTTCCTAGCACTTTCATCTCTTCTTTTATACCAAATATTCAATTGATAGACTCGATCAGATGGACTTTTCAGCCCGAATTACTCGGCCATTCATTTGCGGTCCCAGCTGAGTCAGTGATTAGTTAAACGATTCAGATCCATGGACTTCGGTAGTAGTGAATACTGAACAGCAGGTAATAAGATGACAATAGATAATATGTAAATAGATTAAGTGGATAGAAGTAGTGAAGTAGATAATAAGTAATGAAGTGATTTTGTGATTTTGTGATTTTTCTGAATTTCCTGCTATTTTCTACTATTTATTTCATTTTTTCTATTATTCTGCTTGACATCTCCTCGGAAGGAAATTCAGCCGCGACGATTACATAAGGTACCGTGATTGCTTATTTCTGCCGTCCATTCGCTTATATATCATCGAATCTTTCACAAAAGACACTGTTTTGTCAGTTGTAGAACTGTTCTGCACTGTTTAGATTGTTTGTTCTAATCTCTTCACTAACACATTATCTCTGTAACATTATTATCTCGTTGTACCGACTCTGGCTTTGCTCTTAATATCCGGAGCAGCCGTCCCACCTTGAAACACGTAGTATTCGACAGCCGTGATCACGCTCTAAAGATCTCTGAGCTGCTTTCAAAGGGTCTCCTGATAGTGTATTGGTCATTACCGTGACTGACTGACTGACTCACCAACTGACGACTATCCGACTGACCGACTAAGGACTGACTGACGGCCGATTGAGTATCCACCGTCCTATTTCTATTCCATTTCCTCCTCGTTCCTGTCCTCGTCCTACGTGGTACTTTGTATAGCTCTATCCACCATGTTGGAACTCCGATGGAGAAAACGCCAGGCGTGCGAACGATGCCGCCGATATAAAGTCCGATGCGAATATAACGAACGCGAAGACAATAAATGCATGAGATGTGCAAAAGCTTACGTTGAATGTATTCAGAAACCCGCTGAAGAGAAAAAAACGGGAAAATATTCCCGGGAGGAACAGGTTGAAGAATTGTACCACAAGAACTCGAGTACTTCCGACGATTCATATGGTCCAGGCACAGTGTCAGCAGCTACAAGTACTACTAGCACCGGGATTGCCAGTCCGGGACCTCCAAGTACATGTGCCGTGGTGCGATCGACGGGAACTCTACCGAACCGTAATATAGAGAGTAAAACAGGTAAACCTGACCGAAGAAAGACGATCCGGGACTTGTCAAATGCTATTGAAGAAGCTCGGTCCATGATAAAAACCTTACAACAGGAGGACACGGAGCCCGGGGAACATCTTATGATGAAGCAATACTTTTCCGATATAACCGACTGGAATCATTTACCTCCTCGACCGAATCTAATGACACGAGCTTTTGAAACAGGCTTGATATCGCGAAATAAAGCCGAAATGCTGTTTAATTTCTTCTTTGACACAATGTCGAAGCAAATGCCTTCTCCATGCGGGTATACCCACGAGTTTGACGAAATGCTCAGGACTGAACCTATTCTTGTAGGGGCACTTGTTGTCGCTGCGTCAATGTCGTATTCTGTAGAAGCCGAATTCGAATTGCTGTTGTGGGTCGAAAAAGAACTCTACACGCGGCTGGTCATAACAGCAGAACCATCACTGGAATTGGCCAAGAGCCTGTTGATCCTGGCTCAATGGGTGATAACGCCATGGCAAGAATCAAGTGAATTAAAGCACTTAAATTGTATTTATTTACTAGCTGTTCTATCCAATCAGCTGGACCTTGGATCCCCTGAAGATCTTCAAGACCCTGCTCTTGGAGACCCGAAATCCCCTGCTCGGCTTCGTGTCAAGCTTTGTCTAACTATTTTTTGTGCTTCTGCTGCTGCGGGGTTATACTCTTCGAAAATGCGCGTTATTCAATGGATGCCCAAACATGAGCAATGCTGCCGGGCTTTGTTCATCAACGGTCCACTAACAATAGAAGAACAATTTGTGTTTGTAATTGTCCGTTGTTTCGCCTCGGCTCAAGATGCCATTTCAAAGCTAACTTGGAACACTTATGAACCAGTTCCTCTAGAAGACCTTTTCCCTTCTCCAACAAGCAGAGCAGTTCCGTTTTATTCTTACGATATCAATCAACCGGAAATCGATAGTGATGATTTAAGAGAAATAATTTCATCTTTCAAATCGACAATCCATGCAATTCTCGATAAAATGTCCGATATGCCTCCAGAAGGTTATATTCCAGATTCTTTAAGACTAGTTCTCGATACTTGTCATTACCAGAGCATTCTAGCCGTCTATGAACAAGCACTTATTCGAATTGGTTTCAAACCTCAAGGTCCTAGTTACAAGCTTTATGTCGAACTCATTCAAGAAATCGCTCAAGTCACCGAAATTGTATGTGGAAAGTTCCTTGATAAAGCTTCTATAGTCACAGTTTTCCCGAAAATAGGCCTCTTCCGTCCTGTTCAAGCATTAACTTCTCTTTTCCGAATCAAATTACTTGCTTGGACAAAAGGAATTGAAGTCCCACAAAATGTAGGTGATTTGTTTAATCGGGTTAAAACAAAATGGATGGTTCTTAATGAAAAAACATATCTTGCTCGACGAATATTTGAATCTTTAACTGTTGTTGAAGGATGGATGAAGATGAATGGAAATGATATTCTAGCATTTGAAAGCTGTGTAAGTCAAAATCGGGCGGATTCTTCAGTTGCTGTAAGTCTTCAAAAGTTCCTTGAGCTCACAAAAAGGAGGAAATTCGATCATCCAACAAGCATGGATTCTTCTACAAGTGAAGAGGAACAATTGTTGAAGCCTTCGACGATATTTTTCCAAGAAGGGGGTGAATTGAAACGATCTTTAAAGAAATTTACAAAGTTTACATTTGCTCCGATTAACAGCGATAGTGTACAAACAAATGGGTCACTAAATAATGATGATTTTGGACAATATGGTACCGGTAATGGCACCGGTAACGGCACCGGTAACGGCAACCCTCCCGTCAATGCCACTCCGGGACCTCCGGGTGCTGCGGACACTCTCGACCCCTTGGACCCTCAAATTGAGGAACTTTTAAACGAGCTGTTTAAAGAATTGGACACTGACGTTGGATTCAGATAGGATTATGACGCCCTGAGGCATTTGTATTCAATAAATTAAACTTAAGTTGAGACGAATGATCTGATGTCTGGATGCTGGCATGCTGACGTGACTGGCATGACAAAGTCGATGTAACAATTCTCTTAGGAATTACATGGATGATGTAACGATTCTCCTAGAACATGACATGATTCTTGTAATAATAATCTCCTTCTGAACTACTCCGACTGTTCTATGAAATTACCATTCCCGGAAAACTTCGAATTAATCCTTAATCACCTTATACCTGCGGCGCTGCTAAGCTAATTATAGTATTTTGATCTTCATAATATTCTGATGCCTGTCAAACAGGCCGGTAATCTTTGCACATGTCCACCTTTTCAGGAGTTTGAGTAAGATTAAAGTTCATGAACACGAGGCCAGGAGTCTTCATGGAATATCAATCGTAAAACTATTCAAGACAATAGTAATATTAGGTCTTACTTAGCATGAGAATCATTATAACTAAAGATATAATGGCCCACCAATACAAAACTCTTCAAGGCTTTTATCTCTATCACTTTTCTTTTCACTTTGTTTCTCTTCACTTTCTTTATAATTGCTTTTCTGAAAGCAGTTCTACTTTACTGCATGGATTGTTATGCGGGAATAGAAATAATACGGATTTCTTTGTTCCTTGTTCCCAGAAAAAAGCTAGTGCCGACGGAAGCTGACATCAGCAAACCAAAAAGAGACAGTCGATGGAATCAAAGGAAGATGATGAAGCCTTTGTTGTAAAGGCGTTTCTTTTGATAAAGGCTGGTTGTTGATACTCTTGAAACAGCGCCACACTAGCGTTGTTTCGGCATGTATATCCCTTGTCATATAAGGTATTTTTTAAGTTGGTTATTTTTCTTAGTGTCCGTTTCCGTTTGGTTGGGCCATATAAGACTCGTACCTGTTCAATGCAGTAGTTTCAGCATAAGCAAAGCATGGAATATGCACTCATGTACTGCAGAAAAGCAACCATCAACCATCATCCATCACCCACCACCAACCAGGAGCTTGTCTGGAATTTCACCAACGATATCATAAAATAAAGCGGATCCAATTGCTATAATCTATAAATATCCGTTGAATATATGTAATATCTTTATTTCAAAAGTTTAACCCAATTCTGATCAAATCCCAACCTTGTAAACTTTGATGTTTGTTTGTTTTTTTGATTATTATTAATTATATTATTTTGTTTGGAAGATCCCTAAATCTGCAGTATGTTTATTTTTTCCTGGAATGGAACACTTAAGTTCAGCCAGGCGAAAATCTCTATTATGTCTGCGTTTGAAAAGGTTGAAATGGTGCAGCTCTTCTATGCGGCGGGCCAGTCCTGCGGCGTCCAGTCCTGCGGCGTCCATTCACACAGGATTTTTTTGTTGCGTTCTTTTTACACTATTTAGATTTTGTTTTATTTTTTTATTTATTGTCAACTTAAAAGGAACCCACTATATAATCCAATGGAATTTCCTGTAGCAGTCTTTTTTCTTCGTCAGGGCCTTGCATTTTTCCATTCAAGATAAATATTTTTCCTCAATAGAATTAGAGAAATATGAGCACTGAAGCTATTCAACCTCCAGCCACGGACGTGATTCCAAAATCTCCTGGTGCCAGTCGTCTTGGTACAGGACTCGGCAGCACTGCGGGATATCGACCTCAAACTAGAATCCTAGGGCTACCTGATGGCATTCGAAATCATTTGATTGCAGTCATTGGAGAATTCTGTGGAACTTTTATGTTTTTATTCTTTGCCTATCTTATTGCACAAATCGCCAACCTTGATGCTTACTTTTCAAAGAATGGTTCGAATCCTGGACAATTGATTATGATTGCACTTGGTTTCGGATTTTCAGTTGGAACAAATGTATTTGTCTTTTATCGCATTTCTGGAGGTCAATTGAACCCTGCTGTGACTTTATCTCTTGCTTTGGTTCGTGCTATTACTCCTGTTCGTGCTGCTCTTTTGATGGTTACTCAAGTCATTGCAGGAATTGCTGCTGCTGCTGCAGTAGATGGTTTGACTCCGGGACCTATTCTTTTCAACAATGCCATCGGAGGAGGAATTAACAGGACTCAAGGTTTATTTATTGAGATGTTTGCTACTGCTCAATTGTGTGTAACTGTATTGTTCATGGCTGTCGAGAAGCATAGAGGTACCTTTATGGCTCCTCTTGCTATTGGATTCGCTCTTTTCATTGGACATTTACTCGCTGTCTACTTTACAGGAGCTGGTATTAACCCTGCTCGATCTTTTGGTCCTAATGTAATTATGGGCAAATTCCCCAGTTACCACTGGATTTACTGGTTAGGACCTGCTATGGGCTCATGCTTAGCTGTTGGATTGCATTATCTGATGAAAATGCTTCATTATGAGACTGCCAACCCTGGACAAGATGCCGAATATTAATCAATTGCATTGCTAGCAAAGCAACAGAAATAATTTTTGCTGATAACGAAAGCAACCTGCTTGAACTTGCGATCGACAGGAAAGCAAATAATTTCGATAATTAAATTGGAGAATTTCTTTTTTCTCTTCCCAACATTGGTTTTTTTACTTTTGGTTGCCGTCTATTTTTTAATAGCTAATAATTATAATTAATACATCTAGCCGTTGCCCACCTCAAAATGTAAAGCCAGATTCGATAGATTCTCTGTTGGCTCGTATAGCATATGAAAGGTGAGTTATAAATAAATACGATCGCCTGTTGAAAATGTCATAGAAACGGAAGATTGTTGGAATGGCAAACGCCCTAAATTCAGCGTTTGAAATAACTTTCTTAATAAACTGCACTTAGTCATCGCTTTCATGCAAGCTTACAGTTTGTAGGTTACAAATGAACTCTACTGTTCGTTTGTACCTTAGTTGAATATTTAACGTTCAATTGAACTGTCAACTGAATCAGCTGAATTGATGACGGCTTGAGCAACGTCGTTATCTTGGCTGCTTTGCGTCATCTTAATTAAAATTTAGCGTCAAAATATAACCCAGCAGAGCGGAAAATGAATTGGGCGTTCGAAGATGGCTTTCTAAGAACAACAGCACTGCTCTGTGCCGATTAATTTATTCTGGTACTAGTTAACAGCCCATTTTGGACTGAGGCGTATTACAATAGATGATCTAACTCAAACTGCGGCAAAAGCAATGCTGCATAATGGTGCATAAAGTTCATCAGTCAAAACCATAAATGGAAACGTTGAATTGATTGACCACTAAAAGATCGGCAATAACTGAATCATTGTTGATATTGGTTTTCGATGTTGTGGATATTATTCCAAGTCGGTACTAGATTCAACAATATTTCGATGGATCGTCCTATTTGGGCCTTAAAAATCTCATTCGGGCTTAAATCTTGTAACCATGCATTTCTTCTTTCATGCCTCTTTAGCTCTTTGCCGTCTTTATAGCGGTTCCTTAATGATACGATGCATTGTACTGTGTCACAAGCCGGGTCAGGGCTTCAGGGCTTCAGGGGTACAATTCTTTCAAATGTTAATTTAAGCCCGCTTTACCGCTTTTACCGCTCAGGACCGCTTAGACGGACCACTTTAGCGACAATAATACAATGCACGTAAATATTTTCTCCTGTTTTGACTCTTCCCTGTCATTTCGGAGAATGACAGCACGGAGATCTTGTCATTAGATATCCATCTACGGGACTCTTATATCCGTAGCAGGCTGGAGAATTGTTTATGCAAATATAGTCTTAAATGCCTCAAGAAACATCTACTAAAGTGCAGTTACATTGCAGTAGTCGGGCATTAACAAAATGGAATGACGAACTCTGTCTGAAACTTGCATATCAGTCACAATGAGCGGGATTAAAAGTTTACAATGGATTTCATGGGTCTAAACAAAGTCTCAGACATCCCTGCTAGCGGATTTCCTATTGCTTAAAGTGGTAATAAAAATGCAGTCACTCATTTGCCGATGAACTCGTTAATGTGGGGCAGATCACTATGAACTTTGAATTATTAATTGTGACTTGTCACTGGTGAGCTGTGAACTTTAATCAGCCATTTCATTTATCGACTATGACAATGTTAAATGTTTGAACTTCAAGCCCATCGACAATCATAGTATCGTACTTGGTATTTTGCTTTTCCACCCATATTTTCCAAAGTAGATCAACCAACCTTTCTCATAACTAGCTTGGCCATAAAAATAGAAATTCCTGCAATAGAGTTAAAGTTAATTATTCGGATCTTTGAAAATGACAGGAATCTGAGAATCTGATATCTGTTGGCAATTTACACAACAGTGTGCATTTTTTGAATTTCTTGTATAGCTTAGCTAACTGGGGTCGATGCAATTATTTGCGTCACTTTATTCACTGACTGTCTCAGTGTAAGACTCTGCTCATCGGTACTTCAGGGGATGATTTATTAATATTTATTAAAAATTATCGTTCTGTAAACTATAAACTTTTAAAATGGTCCCAAACTGGCTAACAGTTAATTGCAAACGTCTAAAGTTTGCCAGCCCCGTTTTCTCTTGTCAAGCGTTAACAGACAAAAGATGGAATTATTGGTTTGGATTCTTTGAAATTAACCTGTGTCATGTCATGAACGTAATATAAATTATAATAATTAGACCACATTGTAAATCAGATAGTTAGTGACGATATTCAACTACCAGAGTGCTTTGAATACATTGTTGATGAAGAGTAATCACTGTGTTCTGTTCCAGCTCTGTGAGGCTACTGAGTTCTGCAAGTACTTTATGTGAATATTCATGAAGAAATAGCAATCGATGGCTTAGCGAAAGTTGACAGTAGAATGTCTTTAATTTAAGGTACAGATTTCTGGACTGATCCAACCCCAACCCTATAGCAGATTGATTTCAATCGCGTAACGATAGATCCACTCACGCGACTCTCAACCTTACAATGGAGACATTAAAACATGAACCATTCTCCGAAATACCCAGAGATTATTCTAGGGGCAATTGAAGAATGGAAAAGTGATGGAATTTGTAAAAATGGCATATCAGGAACAGAATATCTCCGGGAACTATTAAACAGTGAGGATGAAATAATTTATAAAGATTTACGAATGGAAAGAGAGACTTTCGAGCAGCTTTGTAGCTGGCTTCAAACACATACGAATATTGCGCCTCAACGGTTAATTTCAGTACAAGAACAAGTGGCAATGTTCTTATGGACTCTAGCACATGGAGCTTGTATTGAACAAGTTGAAGAACGTTTCCAGTATAATGCATTGATCATCAGCCAGTAAGTTTTCCATGATTATATCTTAACTAATTAGTTATTTTGATGATATGCTTGATGCAATGAAGATCCTCAATAAACATGTTATCCGATTACCTACTTCTAAAACACCCCTGTCTAATCGAATCTCTTCCAACAATAAACTCAACAATTACTTTTCAGATTGTTTAGGTGCAATTGACGGGTCACATATCGATGCGTTTCTACCAAAAGCAACGCATCAAAATAGAAATGGTCATTATACTGAAAACGTAGTAGCAGCATGCAACTTTGAAATGAAATTCGTATACGTTAAATGGACAGGTTCAGGAAATGAGTATCCGAACAATGATCTAAAAGAACTAATCACTCCAAAAGGAAAATATTGGCTAGGTGATTTTAGTTCTATCAATACAGATACAATTTTAGCTCCATATCGAGATACTCCATATAATATCAAAGAGAAAGGTCTTCATATGAAACCACCTCATGATGCTCAAGAACTGTTTAATTTGAGACATGCTTCACTTCATAATGTATTCGAAAGAATACCAAGAGAAAATTGTTTTGGAATGTTGTACTATTCATAATTGGGTTCGATCTAAAGAGGGACAAGAAGCGGATGAATTCTTGGATCTGCAGGAAATTCCCCTTGAAGATCTTCACCCGGCTGTATTATATCCACAAGGAACAAGTAGTAAAGAGATGGATCTGTTGCGAGATAAAATTGCCGTAACAATGTGACGACATTATCTGGCTAAAGATTAGGAACGTGTCAATGGAGTCAAACATTTACACAGAACAGGGCAATTGACGAGCAATTGACGAGCAATTGATGATAGCGGAGAGACAGGGACCATTAGAATGACCTATTCACAGCCTCACAGCCTCGCAGTCTCATTTAAACTTATTATGACGTCGTTCCCGATTCAAGATCTTTTGACAGCCAGGCTAAGCCTCGCTGGCCACAGTTCTGTTCTTACCAAATTATTGCTCTACGAATCATAATTCGGTTTGAACTTTCTGACTCATTTGTCAATGACGTGGCTGCGAAGTTCGAACCAATTAATATTGACGGAAAAGGTACGGGGCTGTGTCAAGAGAGTATGCATTAGGCAGTGATAATCGCAGATAATTGCAGATAATCGCATATGCAGCAGTATGCAGATTCTGCATAGAAGAGTCAAAGAAGACGCATACTTCCGAGACAATTCCGAGGGATTTACAGAAACTATTTTAAAGTTGATTAAATGTCATCCACTGTGATCCGAACAGCATTCTCTCATAATCTCTCTCAGTTAAACTAAGTTACCCTCTTAACAGATATCATCAATTGTTCACGTGACTTTGCCACTATTTCTTTGTACGGCTCCACTTAACATCTACACAACTGCGCGACAATAAAGCATTATACGATCTCACTAACTATTCAACAATATGCCCAGAGTCAGCTCGGATCTATTACTTTGCATTATAAGCATTTTTGTGCCACCTCTTCCTGTATATCTCAAAAAAGACCTGTGCTCAGTGGATTTTGTACTCAATGTAGCTCTTACATGTTTAGGAGGATTTCCTGGAGTCGTTCACTCTTGGTATGTGATTCTAAAGAATCCTGATGACGGAATTCCTTATGTTACAGAAAGGTATTTCTATCAAACTGTCGATGAAGAAAGTGAGCCTGCTCTTCGCCCAGTTAACGAGTCTCCTGCTCCTGCTCCTGCCCCTACTGTGCCCACTCCTCCTACTTCTGCCCCTCAATCAGGTTCTCTATCCAAAAAAGATACTAAACCTCCTGTCGACCATTTAAGCGGCCCTGCTTCCGATCCTCAAGAGTCATCTTCAACAGCTCCTCCTCCTTATAGTGGTCCTAGCAATGTGGCAGCGGATAATAAGATCCAATATAATGATTATTAACTGGCAATGAACGACATCTGATGTATTTACTGTATAAGTCACAATAGGTCACAATAAGTGCATTGAATGATTTTGTTCTACTGACCGCTGAATCAACATGGGTCAGGGGAAAACTAATATGGGACAGCTAAAGTTGGGCACTAAAAATAGATTCTAGCCGATGACGTAAGCGTATCACGAATGAATTATTTCATATTATTCACAATTCACATAAACAAGACATATGTAGCAGGCTGAAAGGGTTGAAAGTTTCAATATTTGATCTAATTGAACAAGTCATAAACAGTCATCGAAATAAAGTTCAACGGCGCATCGTATAGAACATCATCTGTCCATTCATTTAGCCGCGTAATGAAGCCAAGTAGTCTGGAAGTTGGCCCTGGAATTACAGCCGTCCACCTTAGTAAATCCGCTGCACTGCCATGTTCAAATGATCTTCGGATCGCTTGCCGATGCGGTTTATAAAACAATGAATTCCAGAATAAATTTCCAGAATAAATTCACAGCCAGTCAGATCCTGTTTATTTTTAGCTGATATCGTCATTTAATCCGTGCTAAGTGTTTGTTGATCTAAATCATTTGTTACGTCATTGGCCGTTGCCCAGATATAAACCGTTGAATTCGCATAGAAGTTCGCATAGAAGTTCACACTACAAGTTCAACATTGAAAATTTCAAGCGACATTATCTATGTACAGTAAGTCTAATCAAGATAGTGGAGGATGAGTGATAAATATTAATGTTCTGCTGTTTTACATGTTCTAATAGAACAGTTCTATCATTCTATGAGTTCTGCATTCTATGAGTTCAGCTGTTTTACATTCACAAAAGAAAATAGTCTACATTACATCCCCTTTGTAACACTACTGATAATCACTCGTTGACAAGTCGTTGATTCGTTGACAAGTCGACTCGTTGTTTCTCATTTATCATATTTTATATCTATACTAGAAACTCCCAAGACTGATATCTACGCACTTACGCCTCTTCATCAAGTTGCTTGTCCCAGCAAACAATCTGTTGGCTAAACAAGCACAGAAAGTAAGGAACGGTTGTTTATTCATTATTCAGTCTGGTTTTTTTTATTATGATTTTTTTATTATGATTTTTTATTATAATCTAACAAGTGTCTCATCCAATTGATGGATATTCCATACCAAATGAATCATTAGAAGAGTTTCTAATGTTACCTGATTATAAATTCCAAGACAACTCTGGTTTTGACCAACAGGAACAACCCAATCATGAAAACGACTATGCAGCGGTTTCGACTCCTTCAACATCGATTCAATCACCTGTAACATTATTTTCCGACTCGTCATTATCTGACTTTTTATCTTCGAAACAAGAAACTAGTGGATTTATTTCAAATATGGAGCCTAATGGACAAGACTCAAGCACTTCTGCTTTCAACATGTTTGTTCCAAATGACCAAGACGCCTATGGATCTTTAAGACAGATTCAGCAAAATGTTAATGTTTCCACCCCTCTTTACGACAAGACTGAATTCGACCCTTTGCATCGTAATGCGAGCTCAGGTCATTCATTGCTTAAACAATTTGAACCAGAAGACTCTAGCACTTATTATCAAGCTTTTGACCAAAATTCAACTATCCCTGCTGACGACAATAATGACTATTTGAACCTGGAAAATGATGACGATGCTGTAGATGGAACCTATTTGATCCCAACTGCTCATGAACTGAAACATTATCGTTCGAGTTCTATGAATTCCGATATTTCTTCTGTAGCCCATTCTCCTCTACCTTCATCAGCAGGATCTCCTTATCATTCTGCTGTTCCATCTCCTTATATTAACCCCGAAGTACAAAGCTTAGAGCAACTAACGACTAACTTCTCTCTCGGAGACAATGCTAATTTCATACCACAGCAAGATACTCAAGCGTTTCCTCCTTATATTCTCTCTTTGGACACTCAAATAAACTCGATAAACACTCCGGAAATAAATATCGACTATGTAGACCAGCATTCTTTACCGCTACCGATAGTTACCCGACCAAGATCGTTCTCTGATAACCCTCGAGGCCGTCCTGCTCTCAATAATAATGAAGAACCTATTGGATCAGCCCCTCAACAGCTATTCTTGCCTCCTCATGAAACCACAAACTTTCTCTCTCCTGACGCTGCTACTGCCCTTTCTATAAGCCGTGCAAGATCATCTTCTTCATTGTCTTCGGGCTCTGTTCGATCGTCTTCTGCTCATAGTCTTTCTACATCACGTTCAAGGTCCCGATCACCTTCTAAATCCCCAGGACGCGGTAATAACAGTCGCGAGTACATACTTGAGCTTGCTTCTCCTTCTCAAAGCCATAAACGAGTACAAAAACACCCTTCATCATATGCCTGTGATCTGTGCGACAAAAGGTTTACAAGAGCATATAATTTAAGATCACATCTTCGTAGTCATACTGATGAACGGCCTTTTGCCTGTACAGTCTGTGGAAAAGCGTTTGCTCGTCAACATGATCGAAAACGTCATGAAGGCCTTCATTCTGGAGAGAAAAAGTATGAATGTAAAGGGCTATTAGCCGATGGAATCACTCCTTGGGGTTGTGGAAGGAAATTCGCTAGAGCAGATGCTCTTGGAAGGCATTTCCGAACTGAAGCTGGAAAGGAATGTATAAAGCCTTTGATAGAAGAGGATGCTCTATCTCGTGCCAACGCAAATGAAAATGATAATGTATCATTATACACTGGAGGAGGAGGAGGAGCGCCTTCGTTATTATTATCTCCTCCATCTGGAAATACAAACTCTTTTCCAAGTGTTTTACTCGAGCAGTTTCCAAGTCTGGTTAATATAAAGCTAGAACATCTTTCCGATGGTTGAAGAGACGTTAGTCTTGTAGATAACTTCGGAAAATGCTGCCTCTGGAAGGCTCAATGAAATGACATCTTGGTCCAATGCAGGTTGGATAGCCCATGATGAATACCAAGACTGTGAGTTGATGTATATTTGTATAATGTGAATCTATGTATATTATGATTATTCGTCTATAATATCGTATAAAATCGTATCAATAATGACTTTGAAATCCCCACAGATATGCCAAATTCCTGGAGCAAAAGTCTTTATTTTTTCCACATGAGAGAATATGATTTCAGCATTTGAATGTTTATCATTTTTAAACTCGTTGAGCTTTTCATTCGTGTCGTTTATCCATGTTTCGATATCCGTATCTGCAACGTTCTCATGGATGTGTAGATAGACAGACTTTCTCTTTGATCTCAGAGCTAGATTGACTGCCATTCGCCATGCCAATCTACAGTCAGGAAGAAGTCCCATGTTGATATGAGTGAGGTTGGATAAATCTGCCGATTCCAGTCGGATTTCGGCCAGAGAGTTGTCTTCCATGAATAGAGTAATGTCTTTTGAATAGTCTAAAGGTTGTATGTTGTTAGGATCGAACTGATGAACTGAGAAACGATTTTTTTCAGCTCCTTTGATTAGTCCACGGCAAGACCAGGGATTGATTTCCCAAGCTAGGACTGAAGCTCCTGTTTTGACGTAGGAGAAGGTAAAGTAGCCTATTCCACAGTAGAGGTCTATTACGAGGGGTTTTCTGGTACTAGGACTGGCGCAGCCAGTGCTAATGCTAGAACCAACTGGATCTGTGTCTGTGTCTGTGCTATTGCCAGTGCTAGAACCAATTGGATCTGTGCCTGTGCCAGTTCCCTTTCTAACTCTCGAACCATCACCAATTCTCTCCGAATACTCAAAACTTAAAACTCTAGCCTTCTCTTTAATATTTCCTCGACTAAACATGGTATACATTGGAGCCCAAGTCTGATAGATTCCATTCTGAACAGTTGAACACCAAAACGGTTCATTATCATTCAATTTAAAGTCTCCATATAAAGGGATTATAGCCGGTTTTCGAACAATATCATCAGCTTGAATACCACTATTGACTGCAACATGAGTAATTGCGTTTATACCTCGGAATTTGTCGACAAAACCCTTGAATAAGGAGTCTGATTTCTGTCTATCTTTCAACACCTCCTGCCATTCAGTACTAAAAAACGATCCTGCAGGAAACAAAATCATCGGAGGATAGATTGAATATCTTTTGGGCCAACTAGGACAGAATTCCAGAGTATTTTCAACTTCATTTTCCCCCTCCTCGATTGATTCTATAAAGTGTGCGACATCATTGAAATTTTCAGACTCTCGTTTGACAGCAACAAGTGAAAATTCATTGTCAATTGACTTAATTCCTATGGACTTGTCGAAATCCTCTCCAAGGAGAACCTTTACCTTTCGAACATTACATTTTTTAACCTTTAACAAGGTCATAGATAGAATGAAATTGTAGATTTTTTTCAGCGATAACCGACATCTACATCTGCTTATGTAAGCATGTAAAAAACTAAGTGTCTTCGATTTTCAAGGTAGTTCGTGAGAGCCGTGAGAGCTCGTGAGAGCATTTTTGACAGTCTGAGATACGTATTGGTGAACTGACGGCTATTTGTCGGTCCGATCTTGATTTCTACTTTTTAACTTTTCTATAAAATAGCAGTGGATATAGTAATAGGAAATAGTAAAGTACCCATGAGAAACTCAGAGAGAACGTCGCTAAAACCGATTGTCAGATAGTCTCTAGCCAGTCTTTCTATCACGGTTCTTTATTGACATGTCAGTGAGACGAGAATCTCGAGACTGCTTATTTAATCTCGGAGTCCGGAGTCTGACGAAGCGCCAAGCGTGAAGTGTCACTCTCTTGTGCATCATCACTTGTGGTCACTCGCTAGTGGAATAAAGGACATAAATAAATACTATTCTGCCACAATTACCCTGCCTTCACATCACCTCGAAATCGGATCGTCAACATCTTTAAAATCTAAACTATTGAAATGTACGAGGGAGATGAACGAAAGGAGGGCGAAGAGAAGAAGGGCAAGTTCGGATGGATGCGACGGATTATGATGAACCGGCCCCGGGGTAAGCAGAGAGGTCCCCGGGAGCGTGCGGGCAAGCGGATTGAACAGTCTAATGGGAAGCATAATACCAATGGGCGGGTTGAAAACGAGGCTTTAGAGTCGAGTCCCGACCTCCGGGCGAGCTATGGACCTTCTGTTGACAGTTCAAGCCCCATTCTGTCCCTAAGTCCCGGGATCGGGTCTATAGATGAGCCCGAAGCACTTGTATCCCGTCCCGAATCACAAGTGGAAGAAGATTCGAGCAGTACCCGATACGATTTCGAGCGCACGCCTCGACACCATGTTCAAATCCTTGAGAGTGAGCGATCGGGACGCATCATCAATGACGGAGACTCCGCGTCTACAAAATCAGCCAAAAGAAGGAGCAACTCCAACTTCACCGTCCCTTCAATTAGTAGAACAAGTATCACGACTATAGCGCCATCGTTACGATCCGTAGCCTCCGAAGTATCTCAGCAACCCGGATCAAGTCTTCCGAACTCCACTTCTCACTCCAACAACATTCATAATCACCATCTAGACAACGCTTCTATAATCACCATAGCTTCGTCGTCCAAACGCCATAGAAGGTCCTTTGATACCAACGCAAGTACCAAGGCAATAGCGCCGGAGAGTTTGTTAGGGGGTTCTGTAGAAAGCCTTCCGCTGACTTCGACTCCTACTGCAAAGAGTACCAAAAGTGCTGTCAGTGCTATTAGTGGTGGTTTGCTAAGTAACGGGCCGGACAGTCTGTTTCGATATTCTTCTGATGAAGATGATAAAAGGAGAACTGGCGATGGTCGTAATGACTAACTGTAATGCTATCAATCATGCTATCGATGAGCTTAGACACACCTTTGATATTAACGGTTATCTGTGCTGTATTCTATTTGCCTAAGCTGCTATTAATCGAATCGCTGATCTATGCTGTGCTATTAGATAACCTATTCATTGCATAACTACTGTGTTATTAAGCTGGATAGCTAGTACCTTACGTGGTATCGAGCAATGAGTTATCTTCAGGACTGTTAGTGATTTACAAGGCTTTGAACATCTTTTCGAACAGCACCGTTAGTTGAATAAGTGCTATGACTGCAAGTATGTTTAACCTAGTAACTACTGTACTAGCTGGTGAAAGGCATTTCAAACCTTAATGACTTTGTACTAGATGACCAAATCTTGATAGAAATCCTTAGTTTGAATGACTCGAATACAATCGCTTGAACCGATAAAGCCGTTGGGTGACATCGAAATTAGTAGGCTCAGCTTGGCTGTTAAGTTTAAGACTCTAGCTGCTCACCTGCTCAACCACTCTCCTGTTGACTCTGATTCTTAATTGATTGTCGTCTGTTCGTACTTGCTATCTCATTTCATGTCTATAAATGTCGAAGCACTAATTCCACATTATCGTCATTCTACCTAAGCCTTCGGATGTGACAAGTTTCACAGCATGCACTGACAATACCAATTGTCCAATGGAGCCAAGTGAACTGATGAGCGTGAAGTGTCTCTGCCACCTTGAACTGAAACTGCCCAAAACGGATTTCACGCCACAGTTGTCTAACCCCATGTGGATAGTCACGCCACAGTGGTACTTCCGAAACAGAATCTAAGCCACAGTTGTCTAACGCCATATGACAATCTTGCCACGAACTGCCTTTTGGAACTTTGACCTGTTCATAGATGACTGTTGCAAGAACAAATGTTGACATGAAATATTGCGAGATCAAGGCTGTAATTAAAAAGACTCCGTTCAGGCAGTCTAGATGTATTTAATAGGATAATATAGCTAAGAATTCTCTAACTTTGCACGCTTTTTGACCGGCGACGAGGGATCGGCCAGCTTGTCGCCGTTAATAATGGCCAGGCCGTTGAGCGGCTTGTGATCTTCTAGACCCGGCAAATGATGATGATGATGATGGGTGGTGGAAGAAGGGGTATGTGGCAGGCTTTCGGTTAGCGGGGTGTTGGAGCCATATTCAGACACAACACTGACCTGGGCTGATGTCGAAGCCGAGGTTATGCTGGAGCCGTCGCCGGAGGACGGAGAGGTTAGCGACGGCCGGGACATCTGGTCTTGGTAGCCGTAAGCCTGTGGAACCATGTACGATGGTGCAGAAGTGGAGGAGTAACGAGGGAGATACAGCTGCTCTTTAGTATCTCTAGATCCTGTGTAACTGTCTTCATACTCAGGGTAATAGTAAGGTTGCTGTTGTGGCTGAGATTGTGGCTGAGGAGGTTGAGTAGGCTGGGGTTGAACTGGCTGAGAGTCGGGCCGTACTACGTTACTAGGAGAGCATAGGCGGTCTACCGAATATCGGGAAAGGTCTTTCTTTGGTTCTGGGGCAGTAGTAGACTCCTGTTCCCGTAGATTTGCTTTTCGTTTTTCAGCGGCACTTAAAACCGAAGCTGTTCGGGCGTAATTAGCCGGGTGATACAAGACAGCCTTGATATCGGTGACAAATAGCGGGTACAGTAGATCAATTATTTTCTCCTTATTAGCGAAATCAATTGCTCTTTCATAGGGAATCCATACGCCCTTTAAATGCATGGCGCCGGCTTTTACTACATGCCTGCTCTTCTCCGACTTGAGGATACCGTCGCGGCGTCCACGGGTCATTCCCGCCACGTTGAGCAATTTAGTGCCGTTGATCATGTCGTTGTCTTCTCTACGAGCTACGCAGATGCCTCGGGCTTCTACTTGAAAGCACAGAGTGCCTTCATCTTCCCATAGGGTCGTAGTTACCTTTGGTTTGACGCCCGGAGGCGCGCTTTGGCCAGTGGGGTCAGTTACCGTAGCGTGCACTGGGATTTGGTTAGGATGGTAATGCTGGACCATATGCTGGAATTGAGGCATCTGTTGAGGGTGAGGAAGCGACTGTTGCTGGCGTTGAGGCGGCGCTTGATGAGGCGCTTGATGGGGGGCTCGTTGAAGCTCTTGTTGTTGCTGTTGTTGTTGCATATATTGATATTGAGGGCCGAATATATACTGGTTTTGTGGTTGCTGTTGCTGTTGGGGTTGATAGCCCAACTGCTGGTGATAAAGCTGGTTAGAATAAGACAATGGTAGATCTGTTGTTGAAGGGTAGACTGGAGGTTGCTGATATTGAATCGAAGGAAAAGGGGGAGGAGTAGAAGAGCTTGTTGAAGGGGTCGTACTAGTCAAGGAACTGGCCAGCGATGTGTTTGAGCTATATCCATTGTAATAAGCCTGTTGGCCTCTGAAATACTGAGAATTGGCCGCTCCAGAGGCTCCAGTCGCAGTATAAGATTGAGTCTGATTGCTTGCATTACCAGGGTTGACAGCATTTCCTGCATTGCCCGCATTGCCTGCATTGTTCCAACCATAATATGTGCCATTGCTCGAATACACTGCAGGATTGACATTATTGAGCTTGACCGCCGAAGATGTCCCCGAATGATACTCGGGGTATGTTTGTTCGGTCATTCTTCCTGGGTGTTAAGAAAAAAGGATTAAAACAATTGAAATTTTGAAGCCCGACCACCAGGAAACCAGTCAAGCCGACGGCCAAAATGTGGAAAAGATTACGCAAAAAAAAAGAAACAAGCGAGCGAGCAAAAAGCAAATTCGCCGAAAAAAAATTTCAGGAGAAATTGATTGAAAAAATGAATATAACTTATGTCAACGGAGATAACTTGAATAACTTATAACTATGAAATAACTTGTTGAAATAACTTGTTGAGATACCAATTGAATGATGGGTTAAAGTGCCCGTCTTAATAGAGTTTTTCTACAGCTAAACTTAAACACTTTAATTTGAGGTATGCTTCGCTAGGAAACCTTTAACGAGTGTTGGATAGATTTCCATCCAAGTCTACTGAGCTACTGAGCTATTAAACAGTGTGGCGAATTTTTTCATCTAGAGATACTGCGTGCTTTTAATGATTGACAGCCCAGTATTGGAAATTGGATCTGTGAGAACCCGCTCAGCAGAGTCAACACCAGCTCATTTCTTGCCGATATTATTTAATCACAGCCTTTAAGATATTTGAAAAAAAGGAAATTGTGGTGTGAATTCCAACCCAAAAAGCAGGAGTTCTAAACCGGCTTTATTCGGAAAAGCAATCCTGTAATCAGTTAGGCAGTCTTCTCGTAATATCTGAGTCATGCAAAAACAAATATAGTGGAAAGAGAAATTATGGCATGTTATATAGATTTGATGTAAATGCTTTTAAATTGTATTAGATTAATTTTCAACAGAAAAAGTCTTTTTAAAGATCTTATGATCTTATCACAAACTAGTAGCAGTTAGTCAACTACAGTAATTAGACTAGTTGACCCCCCCCCCAATTCCTATCTCCTGTGACCGAGGGTTAGGGAGATCGCTACTAGGCCGTTCCGGTATAAAATAGGAAAATAAAAGCACATGCAGCTATGCAACAGCTGCAGCTTGTGGCTATCATGCACAACTTTGTTATGATTGGTGAAAACCTTGATAAAACTGCAGGATAATCGACGTCAATGTCAACGGTCAATAACGAACTTCGATTTTTGACTAGTAGTACAATTGTCAACAATTATTGTAGAGAATATTGAATATTATTCAACACATAATCAATTGTGTTGATTACTGCTTATGTCATGCTTACGGTTTGTTTTTGGGTAGTTTTATCCCAGCTCGGAGGTAACAATCCAATAATCGGAATGAGACTTCCAGAATCCAGAGTTGGACTCTACTGAACAATTCGTGGGAGCTCACACTCTAGAGTAGGATTCTACTCTACAGTAGAAACCTCACAGGATGTGCCCCTGAAATACCAAACATCTTTTAACTTAACTCAAAGAAATAACTTTGCATATTAGAAGTCCAATCTTGGAAGTTTGTTTTTTCAGTAGTGAGACAGATTGCCGTTATACTATTCTCAATTCAGGGTATTTTTGTCGATTCTGCCCAATACGATCACTACTAAGTCTCAAAGTTTGTAATGCTGCGTCGCTATGCAATATTTAACTCACTTTGAGAGGCTAGAACCACTATGATTTGCTGGCGATTGCCTCGTTCATCACCTGATGAAGGCTAGTAGGTAGCCAATTTTTTTTCTTATCAAGTCTATCAAATTCCCTATCGGTACTAGGCGGTTTAACCGCCAATTACATGAGATCTCTCCTATCAACTGCCGGACCATGTTGATTTCTTAATAAAAGAAATCGGTGATTCCTGGCCTAGAATCTAGATCGTATAGAAATGAAAAAACTCATCTATTCAATAATGTCTTTTCAAGATACTCCCTGATAATTCGTCAACAACTTGGCGTCTGCACGTTGTGCAGTGCATTCTGTACCTGCGTGTCGTATTCAAATATTTTTTACCTCACTTTCCCACTGCGGTTACTCTCAGTGCTAGTAAGCGCTGACTAACAGACGCCCATCTATGGAACAAAAAATTAAAGTAGCTTGCATCTGGAAGACTTCCATACATAATAGACGCATGCCAAGGCTGCAGCAGCAGTTTATCAAGGCGTTTTACTTAACCTTAATATGCTCTTTAACTTTAAACAAGTTAGTAAATTATGGCAACCTGATGTCTTCTGAACTGCGGGATATCTCTCAAACGCCGTAGCTGTATAGTAGGATTCTAGTCCATACACTGTAGAGCTGTTGATGACGATATCGTCAGTACATTTGAATTATCGGCGAGATTGAGCTCGGCGAATTGAGCAGTCCACAATTCTAGAATGCCGTCTACTTTGTCAGCCACAGGAGATAAGGAGACTTAAGGTCTTCCTCAGGGGCTTCATTCCATGGTCACATTAGACTCTTGGGTAATCCGAGGCCGAACGGTTTGTCCAAATATTAGTCTATTCTTGCCTGTATGCAACCGGTTATACGGCCGGCCTTGAACCCTGCTTCCAAAGCCAAAGTGCATCTATAGCATAAGCACGGACTCCTACAGAACTAGTCTTGTTCTCGTCGGCAGAAAAGTTCAAGGTCTCTATGACTCGAGTATGATCCACAAGCCCCCATAAGCCAGTTCCAATCTCACGGCCATATTTGCCTTTACCAAGTTTGAACAAGATTCTTCCAAGCGTCTGAATGGCTAAACAGCGCTGGCCTTGAACTGTGCTACGTGCTAATCGTGCCAGCTCCGGTACTGTATAACCGGCAGCTAAAGGCGCGTCTCCATGATGATGTAGTCCTATATCAGTAGGAAGTTCTCGGCTTGTTTTAGGGGATAAAAGATCACCTCGGAAGTCGAATCGTAAATCTTGTACAGAGACTGAATCTTGGTCGATTTCATAGCCTATATCTTCTTGTTCAGATACTGGCTTCATCCATGCAAGTTTCTCGGGTTCAGCTGCAAGATCTGGGAAGTATTTTTCATGCATTTTTTCAAAAAAGTCTGGTGCCGAGGGATCCAAATCATTAGGAGGAGGAGCAGGAAAGTGAATAGAGTGTGGAGAGGTTTTAAGATCTGACTCGAGTTTAAGATGTTCTTTTGAACCAGTTCTAGCCTTTAGGTCAGGAAGTTCATTTGAACCAGTTCTAGTCTCCAGATCAGGAAGTTCACCTGAATCATTTCTAGTCTTCAACTCAGGATCTTTGGTTGAACCAGCTCCAGCCTCCAGGTCATGAACTTCTCTTCCCGTTGAAACTTCACTTGGAACTCTTTCACCGTGTAAAGCTTTGTCTACATCCTTTGGATCTAGCTTCTGTTTAGTATTAGCCCTTCGTAATAAACTCTCCAGAACTTTTGGATCCATTGAAGCCATCAGTTCTTCTTGTTCACTAGCAATTTCCGCTTCATCCATTCTTGACAATCTATCCAGGTTCTCCATATGAATTTTTTCACTCTCGGAAAACCCCATTCCGTCATCGATAACTTGTGATACTTTCAACTTATTATCAGGTTTAGCTCTGGCTCGTGATCCTCTAGATTTCCATGACCGTTCGATCGTCTGGTCCTTTCGTGGCTCCGGAGGTCGTGGAGGTTCCACGTTTTCATGTTCAACTATATCTCCTACAAAGTTCATCGGCTTGTTAACGAATCTAGTCGTATCTTAAAGTTGTATATTTAGAAGTCTGTTGTCAGTAGTTAGTATTGTCAGGTCGTATCTTGCTGCCTTTGTTGTTGATTCAGTTCTTGTTCATTCAGAAGGTGAGTTCAGGTGAGTCCGTCTGTCGTCTCTGAGTTTGCGTTTGCGTCTGCGTCTCCGCTGTCTGTGATGGACTAACTACCGTACTGCACTCTATAGTTCAGGGTTTAGTGTCTAGAATCTACAGTAGAGTCTTGAGTCTATATTTGAAATTTCACTGCTAATCACATGACCTCCATATCACATGACCTCCCAAAAAGGACCGAGCAGATGAATTCTTGACCCTGAACGTGACTGAATATTCAAACTCTTCACAGATCTGTCATTGTGTCTATTGCCATGGACAAACAAAGCTCGGTGGTATCGCTGGACTTTTACCATGTCTTTTATGACGACTCGGATGTCATGTCCATGATAATGGCATGGATTTCGCTGGCTCCACAGACCATGATCGTCATCTACTTGACACAATTCATCTCGCGCCGTGAGGTCGAGACTTTGATGATGTTTGGAGGCCAGGTCGGTAATGAGTTGTGTAACGAGTGGTTAAAATCTCGTCTTCGCCAAGAAAGACCAAGATGTGAGTAGTGTGTTTTTCTGTTGGGTAGTTCTGGGTGCTGGTGCTTGTCTGTACTGAGTGTTTGCCTGTTCTGAGTGTTTGCCTGCTCTGAGTGTTTCTGTTCTAACTAGTTGGCAAAGGTTATGGAATGCCGTCTGCTCATGCACAATTTGTCTTCTTCCATTGCACGTATATTTGCATGTGGATGTTGTTTAGGGTACGACACTTTTCAGCGCGGAAAAAGATCCTTCGAGGTGTTTCTCTCGTTCTAATGGCTTCAATAGTATCGTATTCAAGAGTCTATTTATACTACCACACTCCGCTACAAGTTCTCGCAGGCGTCGGCCTAGGAATGGTCATCGGAACCCTGTGGTTTGTTACTGTCCTTCTGATCCGCGATCTTGGCATAGTGGACTTGTTACTGGACATGCCCATTGCCCGTTGGTTCTATATAAAAGACACAGCAGGAGAGCGCGCATCGTTTGTACGCGATGAGTACGCTGAATGGCGTCGCATGCGTACGAAAATGAAGCTTCTTGTCAAGGTCGAGTGACCATAGCTATTTATTGCTTTGCTTTTGCTAATTTTTTTTCAACCGTAGACGAGTAGTGTACTGTAAAAGACCTGTATGCGGTACAACTAAAGCTAATGACACAGTATTGTACGTAAACTAGAAAGAATAGTGCTGACGGTATCGCTCGGGTTACTCTAAACCCTCGATAAAAATCCTCTCTGAACGATTATAATAGGCCGTCGGGGTCACCTCGACGAGCTCATTCAAAGGAAACTGCAACAGCGGAATATCCGTCACCGTTGAGCCCATTAAATAGCCATACAAGACCCTTAAAACACTCTCATGGGCTATAATAAGAATATCTCCTCCCGTACGCTCGATCTCCATAATCAAAGGCTCCAGGCGTACTGACAAGTCATGATATGATTCGGAACGCGGGTACCGGTGATGATATGGATCCTCCTTCTGTCGCTGGTACTCTACAGGATATTTCTTTTGAATGTCCTCCGGTAACATTCCCTCAACATCTCCAGGGTTCAACTGGTTGAGCTGCGTGCGTTGAATGACTTTTACGCCGGGCTCAGCCAAGAAATTCGCCGTTTCAACCGTCCTCTTCCTTGTCGAGCTCCAGATGACTAAATGAGGCGACTCTTCCAGCTCTTTCGACGCCAGTTTGTCAACCGAAAGCGCTTTCGGCTTATTGGCCTTGTCCTGAGCCGCGCGCTCCTGTCTACGAATCTTCAAATGAGCATGAAGGGTTTCTTTAAGTAATCCAGCATAGTGCTTTCCCGTATCTGATAAAGAGCTATCATCTTTATATTCGAGCTCGGAACTGTCGCTTTGGCCCGCGCGCGCAAAGTAAATGTTGCCATTTTTGATACGAGCGTTCATCAGGTAGAAGATGATGCGGTTATGCAAGTAGCCGAGCTGTCCAGCGTTGTTTATTGTGAGTTTTTCAGCGACATTGATGATTTTGACGTAACTAAGATCTGGCTCTGACATTGGCTCATAATGAGGGATTCGCAGCTCAATACGCCGCAAATAGTGGCGCACGGCGTCCTCGTAGTCAAAGCCTTGAAAGTCCGGAGACGACAGTTTTACATCTCGGATATTGCGCGCCACAAGAACCTCATCAGTACTAATACACTCTACAAACAACGTCTGAATGCCGCGGATCTTGAAATCCTCCCTGAGCCTTCTCCTCACTGTTGCAGTGGCATTAACGGCGTCATAAACCCCTACCTGGCCTCGGTCTTCTTGGAAGAACTTGAAGATATCATTGATACAAGTGTCTACAACCATCTGTCGGAACTTTTTCGTCTCCTCTGAAGCGTTCGGAAGAAAGTAATCATCGGGAACGACAAAATTAGGAGGAGAAAGCCTTCTTCGGTAATCCCCAAGGTGGAAAGCGTGTGTTTTGACTCCTAGCCATCGTAAATACCGCGTTAATGACACCGAATGATGAGTCTTTCCTCGGGCAGGCAATCCAACAAAAACAATACAGATCTTTCCGGCGTGGAAAAGCCGTCCTGACTCGGTAGAATACAACTGAGCAGGCGATACGTGAGAAGGTGATAAAGAAGTGTGAACGGCGTCGATTTCGATTTTGGAATCTCTTCTTTTCTTTTCCCTGTTGACATGAAGAGGCTCGCCTCCTTCGGCTAGAAAATCAACCGAGATCTCTTCATCTTCCTCGATAGCGCTCATTTTAAGCAATGCAGGGTAGCTCCAGTGCAGGGTTAGCTTGGAGTAACGTACGATAAAAAGATAAAAATATCAGCAAGTCACAACTGTCAGGATTGTAAAACCGTAGTGATATCTTTACAATTATTAACGATAGCAATTATAGATAGAAAGCGATAAGCTATCAAGCTCTTGACGATATCGGTAAAGTGGAGAATGTGGAGGTCTTGGAGGCTGCTTGTTATTGGGAGGGACGATTGGTCAGTAGGGTGATGACGGATAAGGAATCGGTTAAGGTGAACGACGGTGAACGACGGTGAACGGCGGTGACCGGACAGTTAATGACGGTGAACATATTATATCGGGAACAGAAGAACAGATTTAAGTAACAATATTTATATCGTCGGTTGATCAGTTAATCGTCAGAGATATCGTGAACTTATTATCTAATTTCACTATGAGCTGTCCAGCCAATATTTGTTTGGACGATACAGACAAACTCATTGAACCAATCTCGCCAATCTCGCCATAGTCCGCTGACTTTCGATGGACGATACTTGAAAGCTCTGTTGGTGAATAGCCAATATTCCAATATGTAGAGCTGTAATATCAGCGAATCCCATCCCAATGATATACCCAATAGCAGGCCCAGAGCATGCCCAGAGCATGCCAATACCGTGGATATCCAATGAGTATTGTTTATTTACAATACATACAATCAGTGCATATGATTCTTACTAGAAATATAATCTACATTACAGAATTAATCCTGCTTGACAAATTCCTCGTACTGCTCAATGTCCATCAACTCGTCCAATTCCTCCTTGGATTCCTCTCCGATTTGAAGCTTGGCAAACCATCCCTCTCCTAAAGGATCCTTGTTGACAATTGAAGCATCTGATTCTAAAGACTCGTTTCCTTGTAGGACTTGGCCAGTTAAAGGTGAATATATATCACTGGCGGATTTCACCGATTCGACAGAGCCTAGAATATCTCCTTTAGCAACGTCCTCTCCAGAGTTAGGAAGTTCTATGTAGGTAGCATCTCCAAGGGCATCGGCAGCATATTTGGTGATTCCAATGAATGCTAGTTAGAGACAGACAGAGATATAGAAGAGGAGCCGTACAGGCTGACAGGCTGACAGGCTGATTGACTTTAAAACAGTAAACCGGCTTAAAAGAATTGCTAGAACTGCTAGCACAACCCTTCATATCCTCACTTACCAACACCATCACTATGAACAGCAACCCATTCATGCTCCTCTGAATATTTCACCACTGGTTTTGAGTCTCCATACTTGGCTACACTGCTTTCAAAGTTCAAATCATTTGAATGCCATCTGATTTGACGCGCAAAGGCCAATTTCATGCCAACTCGGGCATTGGATCGGGCGAACGCCGACACTTGCAAGCTTCTAGAAACACACTTCAACATGACAGGCAATTGAAAGAAGAATTGCACGAATTGTGATGATGAGATTATCAGCCGATATCGGATCTTTGTTGAATCAATGAAAACTGCTGCCGACCAGGGTAAATGAACCCAACCTCGACTCGAGTAACTCAGGTCCAACAGGGTAATCAAACCACCCAAACTCCCAACGATCACATCGTCAATTCAAGTGAAAATAATAAGCTGAAAATCTCTAACTCCTTCTCCAACTCCTCCATGCTGTATGAAATCGTGGGAATCGCCCGCGCCGTGGGCCATAATGGAAACATAGAGACTCAAGAAGTGGTTCGGTCGCTTGGCAAATTGATTCTTGGAAATCGAGGCGTAATCCGCAAAATCGAGAACTGGGGAACGAAGCCTCTGCCGAGAATCATAAATAAGAACCGTCAATCGTTTATAATAGGAAGCCATTTTTATATCAAGTTCGACGCTTCTCCAGGTGTACAGTCGGAGATTCTACGGACCGTGCGCGCCGATCCGAGAATGATTCGGTCGATGATTATAAAAGTTGGAGGTGACAAGTAAGTAAGCATTAAGTGAAGGCTCTACTAATCAGGCTGAAAAACACCATAGGATAAAGGAGACAAGCATGAAGAACAGTTAAGTGACTAACAATTGCTGCTCTGATCTATTTGTACATAATTAGCTAGTAATGACATAATTGAACGATTCTTGAGCTGGAGTCTGTACGTGTCTGTCCGAGTCGACGTCACGCTCTCCATTTAGGAGACGTCTGTAAGTTCTCTAATTCTCTGATCTCAATTCTGCCTCCCATTCTGCGTCTCTTCTCTTCATCTCCATACAGATGTATCTTTCTGATCTCATGCAACTACATCTCCGCTCGCTTCTGCTATCACTCTGACTTGTATTCTCGTAGAATGACAGGAACAGAACTTGCTGGCAGTGACCCTAGTTCCGTTATCACCTTCTTAATAGCTCCATGAGGAGACAAATCGTATAGAATATTTAAAACATTCAACTGAGGAATGGATTTCCAGTTCTCTAATCCTGGAGATGGACTGGTGATACCTTCTTTTATGCTCAAATCCACCAGATTATCAGCGGGAGCGAGTTCATTTGACGTCACTGAGTCTAATTGAACTCGATCAGAGAACTTTATAGACTCACAAAGAACTAGAACAGGAATATTGCGAGATTTGGCGGCCATAGCAACCATAGCTGTGCCTACTCGGGAAAATAACAAGCCATTAGACAACATGGCATGAGCTCCTAAGAAAACAGTAGTAACATCCTTAATAACATAAGACAAGGACGAAATCACAACGTACGTAGTGGAAATTCCAGCTTCCGCCAATAGTCGTGCGACTTTTTTACCTTCAAAAAGAGGCCGCGAGTCTACAATTATGACCTTGAACCGTTTATGGATGCGATGAGCTTCTAGAAGCGTCTGAGTGACCACGTGAGAAGCCGCGTAGGTCAGGATGACGTCTCCATCGCCAATATTCTGCACGGCAGACTCTACAATGACTCGGTCCGCCACGTCGATACGCTCACGGATGAAATTGTCCACCATTTCAAGCAGTAAATGGCGGGCGGCGCTGTCAGACAGGTCGATGCTGACCTTGGCGATCTCCTGCTTCAGCCACCGGATAGCGTTACCCATAGCCACACTTAGTGGCCGTGCTGACTTGAGGTAGTCAATCTGGTGGCTGAGATGTGACGTTAGGTTGCGAGATAGCGATGTGCCTGCAGGAGTTTCATAATCTTGAATCACCGCCTTGAATGCTTCCAGCATGGCTTTACAGCGAGCTGTGGATCCCACGATCCGATACGAGGAGTATTTCAAAGCTAGAGTCTGAATTGAATAATGAACTTCCTTTGAAGTAGGCGCAATTCCTTTGGAAACTCCTTGAAGATGGCCGAATAATGCCAGTCGTTTGTCCAGCGCCACAGCAACTGGCTTTTCTCCTCTTTTGGCTGCTGGACTCGAAGGCAGGGGCGCATGTGGCGCATGTGATGCAATAGGCTGAGCTTTTTTGTCTTCAGCACGAGGAGGAAGTCCGGCAGCTTCTTTCTGGGCTGCTCGTTTAGCGGCTTTTTCAGCTTTTTTTTGAGCCTTCAAGTCTTTAGCAGATATTGAGGAGGAAGGAGCGGCCGCTGCAGTCGCAGCCGCAGCCGCAGCCGCAGCCGCAGCCGGTGCGGATGGAGTAGAGGTCGGAGCAGCCGATACTGAAGGTTCTGGCATTCTATAACTTTTGACTCTTAATTTCACCGATTATTTCACCGTTAATTATTGTCATGTTGGGAGATCGTCTACCGCGTATATATTGAACCGAATAATCGTCAGACCAGCCAATGGGAATATCTCGAATAGCATCAAATCGACAGGAAATATCATAGAGCAAAATGGCACAAGCTCAACCGGATCGTTTATATGGAGATTTGGCAGTCTGGGCTGTTTTTGGTGAGTATATTGACATATGAGTGGTCAACGTCGACTTTAATTCATCTAACAAGGCATGTGCGTGAATGGATTGGCCCGAGGGATTCGCAACAAACCACTGAATTTCAGACCTAAAGGTTATATGTTTGGAGCCTTAGGAGGTATTGCATTCGGTTTATGTGCCGATGTCGTTCGCCAACGGCAGAAGGAGTTCCGGGATCGCAGGTTGCAAGCATTGTTAGAATCAAGAGGAGCCCGGGAATCGGAATAGTTCTATTTATGTGTCAATGAATATTGTGGTGTGCGTGTGCGTGATGTGCGTGATGTGCGTGCAACTGCTGCTGTACTTTCTATTGTGCTTTCTATTGTGTGTGCTACTGTGTGTGCAGCCGTGCTGCTGTGCGTGCTATTTTGCGCACTATGCCTCCTACTGTCGTACTATGCGTCCTACTGTGTGCTGATGTTCGTTCTGCTGTGCACTAATGACCATGCTCTAAAACACTGCCGCTCCAAATATGAAATATTAACTGTTAGGCGTCCATTAATCTCAGTACCAATCGCAGTCTAAGGAATGCCGGGTTCAGTTAAAAGTAAATCCTAAACACGCTAAAGGTTACAAGTGTCCATTACCGTCCATGAAATACTAGCCAATATTAAATACGTGCTGTAGTTATTCTAAGTTCAATTTCTGAATCCATTGAATCCACTTACCATTCCGTCTGTCAATCATAATCTCTATTGCTCTATTGCTCTATTGCACAATTGAAGATTAAACAGGCCTAAATCTCTTGATTATTCGTATATCGTATATTAAAGAATCTATGGCTAAAGTTATCTAAATAGCCTACAATTGAAGCAATAGGTGACCAGACATAGTCCGGGTTTCAACTGCGGAACTGCTAATAAAATCTTGCCGATATATAAATGACTTCCCAATTGATATCGGCTAATATCGGCTAGATTTTTACAAATATAAGTATCGCATATCGTATAAACAGTTGCCAATATATTTAAACAACCAAATTATTTTTAAACATACGTTAATAGTTAACTTGATACGTTATATTACATTCGATACAGTATTTAGAATATACGGACAACTGCTGTTAGATTCTTGATTTAACCATAACCAGGAACCTATTTAGAGATTATACAATTGCTGCTGCTTTGCTCTTACTTCAACTCCACTCAGTCACTTACTTAACAGGTAATATCTACGTACTCTAGAGTCTAACGTAGATCCAATTCATTTATTAATCTTCTTATCTTATTATTCTTTCTCCATCGTGCGATGCATGTGAAAATCAGGTTATTACTTCCAAAACGGTACTAAGAGAAGTACAGATTGTACAGCAGATAGTACAGATTGTACAGATTGTACTACAGTCACACTGAGTGGTGTGTGACCCCTGGCAATCATCCCAACAACTCATAAGCAATTACTAATTTCTTGTAACTCACTTACTAACATCCGCAATATATTTAGTCACCTATCTGTCAAATATTACTCATCACTTACAAATTATTCTATTTTAATTATCTGACAGCACACAATGTAAAACTCGTACAAAACAGTACAGTTTTGACAAAATCTGACCTTAATCCGCTCATCTAAAGACCCTTTTCGACCCAACCGAAATTTATCGCATATTAGACTTTAACTCTTTACTTGCACTATTTCGTTAATATAACAGTCGATAGTTTGACAGTTGATAGCTGACAGTGACCTGGATACGGTATTTATACAGTAAGAGACGCGATTCTCTTGCAAAATGGTTGCCATCTATGATATTGGAACGTAAGTAACAGATCAGGGGGTTTTGTTGAAAGGAGATCAGACGCGTAAAGTAACATGACAGCACAGAAGATAGAACCGTGATATTCTTTATTATTCTATGCTTATCTGCATTATTATTATTTATTCTTTTATTATTCTTATTCTTTGTTCTTTTATTTTTAATATTTTTATTTTATTTTATTTATTTTTTATTTTATTATTTTATTTACCTTTTTTCGCCTCATTGCCTCATTCCCTCTAACAAGTCGATGTTGGATTCCAGATGATCAAGAAGGATGGATAGGAGCGGAAATCACTGCAAAGGATATAAATGATACTGCCGTGACATTACATTTGTCATTGGAAAACGGTCAAACTCATAGTGTCAATACTACAGTTTATGATCTGGAAAATGATAGTGATTCTCTACCTCCGTTAAGGAATCCTCCTGTGTTGGAAACAACAGAAGATTTGACCAGTCTGTCGTATCTTAATGAACCTGCAGTTCTCCACGCCATCAAAGTACGTTATGGACAGCTAAATATCTACACATATAGTGGCATAGTTCTTATCGCTACAAATCCCTTCCAGAAGATAGACAACCTTTATACTCCTGATATCATTCAAGCGTATTCCGGCACGCGACGAGGCGAGCTTGAGCCGCATTTGTTTGCCATTGCTGAAGACGCTTATCGGTGTATGTTACGTGATGATAAGAATCAAACGATCGTGGTTTCGGGAGAGTCCGGAGCAGGAAAGACTGTCAGTGCAAAGTATATCATGAGATATTTCGCTACAGTGGATCCTCCTGATCATCATCCTCATCGTAGCAAAGCTAAAACTGGCGGAAATGCCATGTCAAAGACTGAGGAGCAGATTCTCGCTACAAATCCTATAATGGAGGCTTTCGGCAATGCCAAAACGACCCGAAATGACAATTCTTCACGCTTCGGAAAGTATCTCGAGATCTTGTTCAACAAAGAAGTCGATATTATCGGCGCCAAGATCCGCACATATCTTTTAGAACGGTCAAGGCTTGTTTTCCAGCCAGATAATGAGCGCAACTATCATATTTTTTACCAACTATGTAAAGGAGCCAGCAACGAAGAAAAGGAGCTTATGGGACTTGCTTCTGTCGATGATTTCAACTATTTAAACCAAGGAGGAGACTCCAAGATCGCCAATGTAGACGACGGCAAGGATTTCTTCGATACTAAACAGGCTTTAGATACCATTGGAATCGGCGCTGAAACTCAGCTTGAAATATTCAAGATCCTCGCTGCTCTTTTGCATATTGGAAACATCCAAATCACGCCGACTCGTAGTAACGCCGTGCTCAACTCCGACGAGCCATCGTTAGTCAAAGCTTGTGAACTTCTTGGCTTGGACCCAGTGCAATTTGCCAAGTGGACAACAAAAAGGCAGATCGTGACGCGAAGTGAAAAGATCATTTCGAATCTGAATCATAAGCAGGCTGTCGTAGTCCGTGATTCCGTGGCCAAATACATCTATTCATCGGTTTTTGACTGGCTGGTGAAAACAATCAATGCTGGGCTTTGCGATGAGGCCATTGAGCATCATATCAACTCCTTTATCGGAGTTCTCGACATCTACGGATTCGAGCATTTCCAGCGTAATTCTTTTGAACAATTCTGTATCAATTATGCCAATGAGAAGCTTCAACAGGAGTTCAATCAGCATGTGTTTAAATTAGAACAAGATGAGTATATTTCCGAGGAAATCAACTGGACTTTTATTGATTTCTCTGATAATCAACCTTGTATCACGTTGATTGAAGCCAAACTTGGAATCTTGTCACTTTTAGATGAAGAATCTAGACTTCCTGCTGGTTCGGATGAAGGCTGGACTCAGAAACTGTATCAGAATTTCGACACTGAAGCTCATAAAAAGTTCTTCAAAAAGCCGCGGTTTGGCAATAAAGCCTTTATCGTCAACCATTATGCTATGGAAGTGACATATGAAGTCGAAGGGTTCATTGAGAAGAACCGTGACACTGTTCCTGATGAGCATATGGCAGTATTGGCTGCTACTACGAACGCGTTTCTAAAGGATGTAGCCTCTAGTAGTACCGTAGAACCAGCAGTCGTATCGACAAAAACTGTCAATCGCAAACCGACTCTTGGAGGCATTTTCAAAAGCTCGCTTATCGAATTAATGGGAACAATCAACTCAACAAACGTTCATTATATTCGATGTATCAAGCCCAATGACGACAAAGCTGCATGGCAGTTCAATGGGCCAATGGTATTGTCTCAACTAAGAGCTTGTGGAGTTTTAGAAACCATCCGGATCTCTTGTGACGGATTTCCCACTCGTTGGACTTATGAAGAGTTTGCTTCTCGCTATTATATGCTTGTTCCTTCAAGCGTTTGGACTACAGGGCTCAAGGATCTTTGTAACAGTATCCTCGAAAAGACCATATCAGAAGATGGCAAGTATCAGCTTGGTAAAACCAAGATCTTCTTCCGTGCTGGTATGTTGGCTTATTTGGAGAAGTTACGAAGTGACCGGTTGAACGAATGTGCAATCATAATCCAAAAGAATCTTCGCATGGTTTATTGTAGAGCTCGGTATCGGGAGACTCGCGAGAGTATTATTGCTTTCCAAACGCTTGTACGCGCGCATCTTACTAAGAAACGCGTTGAAGAAGGACGTAGAGAAAAGGCTTCAATTGCTATTCAAAAGACCTGGAGAGGATACGCTCAACGACAGTCTTATCAGCAAACAAGAGTCTCGATTATCGACCTTCAAAGGCACATTCGCGGCTGGCTTTTGCGCCAGCATCTACTCCAGACTCGTTGCGAGGCTGCTGCTGTGAGTATTCAAAGCTCATGGCGTGGCTATGTGGCCAAGAAGGAGTACAATGCTACACGTAAGAAGATAGTCATTGTACAAGGATTGGTACGTCAACGGCAGGCCAAGAGGCTACTTGAACAGCTTCGAGTAGAAGCCAAATCGGTAAATCACTACAAAGAAGTACAGTATCAACTTGAGAACAAGGTTGTCCAGTTGACTCAAAATTTGGCCACTCGTAAAGAGGAGAACAAGAAGCACTTGTACAGCATCGAGTCTCTTACGCAGCAGCTTGCTCAGGCTCATAAGAAGCATGCTACGTCTGAAGAGCGTGTCATTGAGCTGGAGAAACAGACGTATGAGCTCAGTACCGCGCATAATACCGAGGTCGATACTGTACAAGCGTCACTGGACAGCATGGAGAAGGAGTACACGAGTTCATTGGCCAAGATCGCCGAGCTTGACGAGGAGAACAAGAAGCTATTAAGCGCCCTAGAGTCCAAGGATGAGGCTATTAAGAAGGCTGAAGAAACAGTGCAACAGTTCCAGAGCAAAGAGGCTAGTCTGACTGAGACAATAAGTCAACTACGTAAAGACCTTGAGCATGCAGAGAAAGCCGGAGCCGCTGCTGCCGTTGCCGCTGCTACCACTTCTACTCTAGCTCCGTTACGCAACGGAACAACTCCTAAACGACGCAATGCAAAGAGAAGAAGCTTGACAACTGCTATTGGCGTAGGAGGAGAACGAGAAGTAAGCTACAGTCCTAGGCCTGCATCTGTTTTGTTCCCTCAAGACGACAATCTCGACTATAAACGTACCAGCGACAGTAGCGACGTTTCCGAGGTCATCAACCGTTATAACACTCAAATAATGAGCCTGTTTGAAGACGAGACGACATTGCACGATGAAGTGTTCAAAGGACTGATTAAGAACCTCAAGATCCCTGTCCCGACTTCGAGTGAAAAGATCACAATGAAGGAGGTCCTGTTCCCTGCCAATATCATCAACATGACGATCTCGGAGATGTGGAGACTCGGGTATTTCTTTGAGTCCGAGCGTTTATTAGGAGCCATTATGCAGGGCATTCAATCGACAGTTATGAAGCTCACTGGTGAGGAGATCATCAACCCTGGTGCGTTTTGGATTTCCAACGTTCATGAGATCTTGTCTTTTATCTATCTTGCTGAAAGTAACATTCTTAACGATGTGTCCATAACGGCGCAAATGGGCGAGTATGAATTCCAAGAATATGGTAGATTACTTACTGTTGCCAAGCAGGATCTTGAGAGCTTGGAGTTTAATATCTATCACAGTTGGATGAAAGAGCTCAAGAAGCTCCTCGATCGGATGATTGTTCCTGCCGTAGTGATGTCTCAATCATTGCCCGGATTCATGACAGTTGAAAATACAAGGTTCTTAGCCAAGATGTTTACCTCCAACACTGTCGAAGCCACAATGGATGATCTGCTTTCACTGTTCAATAAAGTCCATAAAGCCATGGAAGCGTATTATCTTGAGGAGGAGTTCATGAAACAACCTATAATGGAATTGCTTAAATTAGTAGGAGCCAAGGCTTTCAATGACATGTTGATGAGGCGCAACTTTCTATCGTGGAAGCGAGGTCTTCAAATCAACTACAACGTCACGAGGATCGAGGAATGGTGTAAATCTCACAACGTAGCTGAAGGAATCTTAAGATTGGAGCATGTCGTTGAGTCGGTCAAATTACTACAGCTGAAGAAGGCTTCAATTGATGATATCGAGATCATTTTCGATATCTGCTGGGCGTTGACTCCTCAGCAGATCCACAAGCTCATCAGTCAGTATTATACTGCCGACTATGAGCCTCCTATCAGTGCACATATCCTAGAGGCCGTGGCAGCCCAAGTGAAGAAGGATAGCAGTAACCAGATGTTGCTGATCGAGGTCACGGGTATAGATGACAGTGGGCCTTTTGAGATCATGGACCCAAGGCCCTTGAACAAGATCGAAAGCTATATTCCAGGTTGGGTTCCTGTTCCCACACTGAAGCGGTTGTCGGAATTGACGACTCAAGTCAACGTGCTGAGTTCGCAAGGTCCTGAAGATTTGAGGTCGTTTGACCCTGAAGCTGGCCTATCCGCTCTTGATGGAGAGGATAAGCATTTGGAGTCGGTGGAGACTAGAAGGGTACCGGAGCCTATTAATGTCTAGGCTGGAGACAAGATGGTAATCGCATGTATTTATTAATAAGTAATAAGTAGTCAATCATAGTATGGTCGCTGAAATAAGTAGTCAATCATAGGATGGTCGCAGAAGTACGTAGGTTGAAGCGCATTGTCGCTGGATGGAACTCAGGCAGCACAGCAGCACAGCTGCTTGACTGGAGCCGATATCTACTCAGCATCTCAAGATACTCTAATTATAGTATCATGATGTTATGTACGTTAACTGGACCCTAAAGCAATTGGCTATTAATTATTGACTCAACATACTGGTCGTATTGGTGCCGATATCAAGATGTTATTATCGGCGAAATGACCTCTGTTGGTCTCGTCGCGCCGTGTTACAAGTATTGAGCTGATGATTTCAATAAGATCTATAGTGAATAGCGGTTAGAGATTCTATCATATTCTCTACAGCTGTTTATACAGCCGATATTCATTGCCTTTCAGGAGTTGAGCCTGCTGGATTCATGAACCATAATCGGAGCAGAATTACAGGGCAAGGCCATCCCGTTTGCCATTTCTACCTTTCATTTCTGCCTTTCACTTCTGCCTTCTGTGCATCATCACAAAGTTTGTTCAATTCAAAGTATAATCTGATCAGCTGTAGCAGCGGAAGGTATAATCGTTTAAGCCATAAGCATTAACTGTGCAGAAGCCTGAAGCCTGTTGCGTGCGTTAAAGTTTAGAACATTGGGAGGCCTAACAGACGCAGAACACTACAGATAGCACAGAACAGCTACAGAACAGAGAGAACAGAGAGAACAGAGAGAACAGAGAGAACAGAGAGAACAGAGCAGAGATCAAAGAACAGATATAGAACAGGACTAATGAATAAAGAATACAGAGCAGAGGCTATAGACAGCAACAGACAGACACAGACAGCAACAGAACAGCTATGACCATTCTTTGCAGGCAATTGTATGTGATTGAACCTAGCAAGCTCGTCTCTTAGATGCTCCTAAAGCAGTTGGATAGGTAGGACTATGATAGGTATATTGCTAAAGGATACAGGAGATAAACTCAAGGAAGAATCCTACGTTAGTTGATTCTTGGCATCATCGTAGAACAGTAGTACAGATCTAGTGGTTTAACTGTTCTACAACGATCGAATGCTCAGCACTGTTCTATTTTACGTAGTACTTTTCATACCAACTCATCATGGGAACGTTATGCTCCCAGATTCCCAGTACATAAAGACAACAAACCACAAATCCATCAGCCAGCAGACAACAACAGCAACAAGTCGGATATTTGCACTGACATTGATTATATAGTCAATTCAATCTTGCACTTGGCTTCATTGATGGTTGTTTTGCAGCCTGGGAACCTGTCCACGTCCGCCTAGCACTACCATGATGAAAGGCTGGACCAAACGTGTAAGTACACTACCTAGACTGTTCCCGTGTAGTTCTAACTCAGTTGAGTCGGTCTAAAGGCCACGAATCAAAGAACGCCGCTCCTGCAAGAAAGAAAGATCCTGGCGAGAAATCAAGTCAATCAGGCACGGATTCTCCTACTAGACAGCCGCGGTCACAGGATCAAGCAGCCACAGCCACAGCCCCAACATCAGCCTCAGCATCAACGACGCGAACTCAACCTGTTCAACCACCGCAATTACCTGCTCAAGTTCAATACGCCACACCTCCTACCGGATTCAGCACTCCTCGAGACTTGACCGCGTCATCCGACTCGTACGACGCTGCCGGGGTGTTTTCCCCTCCCGACGAAATCTATTCCGCCTCAGATTCTCCTAGTACGACAGCGTATAAAGACCCACCGACACCGACTTCTTCCACTCCTCCTCATTTAAACCCCCCTTCTCTAATCATAAGCCCGTCTTCCGTAGCTCATGTGCCACCGCCAGGATACACGGAAACAATGCCCGGGGATCTCGACGTGCTCAAGTACGGCAGCATCCCGAGTCAGCAACGACTGTCATTTGAACGGTTCAACGGCATCGAAGGCATCAAGACGCCTAAACGGCACAATTCCTCGCGATTCGAGGTTTCAGAGAAAAGAGATCTCGAACGGCTGCCGGGGTTCAATGAGGTTGCTTCAAGTGAACGAGGCGACTTGTTTCTAAAGAAAATCGACCAGTGTACAGTCATGTTTGACTTTAATGATCCTTCTTCGGATATTAAAGGAAAAGATATAAAGCGCATGGCTCTAAATGATTTGTTGGAGTACATTTCAACGACTCATTTCTCAATCACCGAGCAAATGTACGCTCGAGTCGTAGATATGTTTGCCAAGAACCTTTTCCGCCCGATTCCTCCTCCTGTAAATCCTATTGGCGATGTCTTTGATCCTGATGAAGACGAGCCAATTAGCGAGGTTTCTTGGCCTCATATGCAGGTTGTATACGATTTCTTCCTACGGTTCATTGAATCTAGTGATTTCAATCATAACATCGCCAAAAACTACATTGACCATCGGTTCGTAGAGAATTTACTCGAGCTTTTCGACAGCGAAGACCCCCGTGAACGCGACTGTTTAAAGACTACACTGCACCGCATCTACGGCAAGTTTCTTAATCTAAGAGCGTTCATCCGCAGGTCGATGAATAACGTTTTCTTCCAGTTTGTATACGAGACAGAGCGGTTCAATGGAATTGCCGAGCTACTGGAGATTCTTGGTAGCATCATCAACGGTTTTGCGCTACCGCTAAAAGACGAGCATAAGAACTTTCTTGCTCGAGCGCTCATTCCTCTACACAAAGTGCGGTCATTAAGCCTGTACCATTCACAATTGGCGTACTGCGTAGTTCAATTCCTTGAAAAAGATCCTCTTCTCACTGAAGAAGTCATCCACGGCCTGCTGCGGTACTGGCCTAAGGTCAGCAGCCCAAAGGAGGTCCTCTTTCTCATTGAAATCGAGGACATTTTCGAGGTCATGGAGCCTAGCGAGTTTGTCAAGATCCAGATCCCTCTCTTTGTCCAGCTAGCAAAGTGCATTTCAAGCCCGCATTTCCAGGTCGCCGAGCGGGCGCTGTTCTACTGGAACCATGAGTATTTCTGTAGTCTTGTCACCGAGAACTCGGACGTAATTCTTCCTATTATCTTCTCTGCTTTGCATGAGAACTCAAATGGCCACTGGAACAAAAATATCCATGGAATGGTGTTCAATGCCACCAAGCTGTTCATGGAGGCGAACCCCATGCTCTACGACCAATGTGCCGTTCTGTACAGCCAAAGTCGCGAACAGGCTGAAGGCAGGGAATTAGCAAGAATCGAGAACTGGAAGCGATTGGAACAGAATGTCAATGTTAACGTTCAAACCAACGGCAACTAATTATAGTACAGGCCTATCTGAAGGCTCTCTGACAATCAGCATATGATTGTGACATAGAGCTCGTTTAGACTATCTCATCGCTCGAATATACTGATTACAGATAACAGATCTATTAGACTAGTTGTATCATTGTATCATTGTATCAATGTTGTATCAGTGTAACAGGCTATAGACCGCCATGGTGTTGGCAGGTTTAAGTTAACCGATATCATATCGGCAAAATGTGACCTCTACCGATATTATTCGTATTTCATATCGTCTTTCTTTGCGTACACTGATGCCGTGTCGGCACAATTGCCGTAATTTAAGTAATTACCAGCGGGTTTTTCTGTTAACGATATTGTATCGGCAGGTTTATTCAAAATTCAGCTGATTATCGGCATGTTTAAGACAGGCTTTTAAGTTAACCGATATCATATCGGCGAAACATGATCTCTCCCCATATTATTCGTATTCGTGTCGGCCTCACTTTGGGCTAACCGATGTCGTATCGGCAGGTTTTCCCTTAACCGATATTGTATCGGCAGAATTATCTGAAATTCAACCAATTATCAGCATGTTTTATACTAGTTAACATATATTACATCGGTAGAATGTAGTCCTTCCCCAATATTGTTCGCGATTATATCGGCAGCATTGTTAGGTAACGGATATCGTATCGGCGGAATGGAACTTCACCGATATTATCCGTAATATTATCGGCGGAATGGGACTTTTTCAATGTTATCCGTAATATTATCGGCTCAAATCCTCAACACTCTGCTGCTTCTACCGATCTTTATATAGGGGTTTAATATTACTGTAATCTCGAATGAGGGGTGTTATATTCTCGAAGATCATCTTTCATGGTTTACCCGCCAATGGTGATCTGCATCAAAGTGTGGGGTAGTTCGGAGAATGATTTCCGGAGTTATTCTCAAAGCCTAAATGGATAGTAAAGGCTATTGGAATTACAGCCGGATGTATATAAACGTGAATGCCGTCTGAATCACCTGAACGGCAGAACACCGAACCTGTTATCTTGATTGTTCTATGGGCTGGCGAAACAAATTGCGAATTGCCAAACTTTTGGTGATTCATCCTATTAAAACCTTGCGAACTTTTGTTTCAATCATCTATGAATTTGCTTGTCTACCTTATAGAAGATTAATAGCAAAGCCAAGGCCTCAAACGACTCTACGAACTGCCATTTTCGCTGCTTTCTACGGCTCGGTATTTGGTTATCATCCTGATACAGTATATAAAGCTGACCCTGAGGCAGTAAAGAAGGTTACTGTTGTGGAAAATAACAATGTTAATGGTTTCATAATCCCCAAAGGCGCGGACGTTTCTAAAGCAGATGTAGTGATGTTGTTTGCTCATGGAGGAGGATACGCGGTTGGTGAGCCTCTGATGTATATTCGAACGTATGAACGATGGGTTAAACGGGCACAGGAATCGGGATTCAATCTTGTCATTTTCACAGTCAAATACCCGCTTTCAGGCGCGCGAAAGTGGCCCGCTTGTCTAGAAGCTTTCAATGCTGCTTATGACTACGTATTGACTCAAGTTCCTGCTTCAAAGGTGGTTTTCTGCGGCGACTCGGCTGGAGGAGGTCTTTGTGGTCAAGCCTTGTTCTCACAAAAGGAACAGAACAAACCAGCTCCTTGGGGAAGCATTTTGATATCTCCATTTGCCGATTTAACTTGCCCTACTGCAAATAGCGAATTGATGCCTCAAGACTGGCTTGTAACCTTCCCTACCGATGGACCGAAGCTTGCAAGACTTCTTTGTCCTCCTGGTATGGATCCTTCTGATCCTCGAGTATCTCCTGTCCTTCAAAAGGACTTTACAGGGCTTGGAAATGTACTTGTGTTTGCTGGCAGCTCCGAAATCTTGGTAGAGGATTCTAGGCGTTGGGTTCAGAGGGCTAAGAAGGAAGGCGATGCTGACTTGGTTGTGTATCATGAAGGTATCGGTGAGGTTCATACCTATCCTATAGGTAGACCAGTTGTCAGTTGTGAACGGGTTGAAAGGGAATGTGATGCAATTATCATGGATTTTCTAGGTAGGATAGTATAGATATTGTGTACAACTAATCTATTACAATTTACTCTTAACATCGTTCTTTTTAAGAGTCTTGACATGGTCACGTAGAACTCTTCGTAGAATCTTTCCTGAAGGATTCTTTGGAATAGACTCAACGAAATAAACCCCTCCTCTTAACTGCTTGTGATGAGTTAAATTGTCCTTGACAAAGCCTTTAATAGCCTCTTGTGCATCGCTATCATGTAATTCCTTTCCTGCAGAGTTAAGGACAATGAAAGCAACTGGCAATTCGGTATTTCGATCGCTGTCAAAGTATCCAACTACTCCTACATCGTGAACGATTTCATGAGAGAGCAAGAAGCCTTCGAGTTCAGCTGGAACCACTTGGAATCCGTTGTATTTAATCAGTTCCTTCAACCGGTCTTTAACGTAAAAATATCCATATTCGTCGACAGTGACGATATCTCCAGTTTTAAAGAACCCATCGTCGGTCAAACATTCTTTAGAAGCTTCGGGATTTTGCCAATAACCCTTGAATACATTCGGACCTCTTACCCACAGCTCTCCGTAGTCAGTATCAAGCCCCGTTTCATGGTCTACGATTCGGGCTTCGATATTTGGAGCCAGAACTCCCGTGGTCCCTGGGATATGCCAATAGGCCCAGTGAGAAGAGAGACAAAGTGGGGAGGTCTCGGTAAGCCCATAGCCTTGTTTGATCTTGATATGAATTCGGGAAAACACTGCGTCGGTCAGCTCTTCCGATAATGGAGCCGCTCCAGATTGCAACATACGAAGAGACGTGAGGTCATAGTTATCTACGATTTTCTCCTTGGCCAGTGAAACCAAGACTGGAGGGACCAAGTGTATATAAGTAATGCGATGTCTTTCAATTGCCTCTAGGAATTCCTTGAATTTGAAAGCAGGCAGCACATATGATGTTGTACCTAGAAACGGTGTCATAATGACGATGTTTGTAAGTCCATAGATGTGGAAAAACGGCAGAAATGCCAGGATTCGGTCGGAAGCTGACGACAGAAATGCCCCGTCCATTACATCCAGCTGTAGAATGTTGCTGACAATATTATAATGAGTCAATTGAACGCCCTTTGGAAGACCTGTGGTGCCTGAGGAGAAGTTGACAAACGCTATTTGCTCTTTGGCATCGAAATCCGTGACAATTTTGGCAAACCCTTTGGAAGACCCCCAGAATTGCTCTAACTCTTCAAACGTTAGCACATACTTTATGCCGACCTTTGCAGCTACTTTGGATGCCAATTCGAGTCTATCTTGTGTGGTCAAAATGGCTCGAGGTTTGACGATATCGGCTTGATGTAGAATCTCTTCATATCCGTAATTTCCATTAGCTGTTGACACAATTGCTCCTATTGCCAGAGTTCCAAATACAGGCACTGCGTATTCGACATGGTTCGGTGAAAAGATCAAGAGCCTATCATTGCGCTGGAAATTCCACTGCTGTTGAAGCGCCGCTCCGAACCGAAGTGACCGCTCTTTTAGCTGCCCAAAAGTGAGCGTATGGTTGGAGGAATGGTGCTGAAATATCACTTTATCTGCCGGTACATTGTTCACTTTTGGCTGTTCCACCAGGATTAAGTTAGCTATATTAATGTTTGGAATATCCAATCGAGGATATAAGGATTTGTATAATCTCATAATAACGCTGGCTTAATTAATGTGGACTCTACGGTTATATATTATATGTCGGCACAAAAATATCGGCAAGCTTTTCGACCGACAACTTATCTAATCGGTTCATCTACCCGATGGCCGAGCTTCCCCTCCTGTCCTCCCCCACTTCCGCGGCAAACAAGCTCCGGGGTTCTTCCAGCGGGGGCGGGGTTGGGGTTTAAGCCGCACAATTATGAGGCTACATTTTTACCGCCGAACTTATATTGGATACGCTGCTGTTTATAATAACTTGAACAATGAAGGCTGTAGTATTTAACGGACCTCACGATATCTCTGTAGAAGATAGGCCTAAGCCTACAATTGAAGCGCCTACCGATGCTATCTTAAAAGTGACTTTTACAGCCCTGTGTGGCTCGGAACTTCATGTCTATCGAGGATATCAAAAGAGCAAGACAGGGTTTATAATGGGCCATGAGTTCACAGGAACCGTTGTCGAGGTCGGGTCGGGTGTGAAGGACTTCATTGCCGGAGATGAGGTGGTATCTCCGTTCACGAGCTCATGTCTCAATTGTTTCTACTGCAAGTCCGGGGCCAGTTCCAGATGTGAGAATGGTCTGTTGTTTGGGTGTCCACTCCTCGATGGAGCTCAAGCCGAGTATGTTCGTGTGCCTAATGCCGATGGAACTCTGTTCAAAGCACCTCAAGGAATTGACCCCAAGATCCTGGTCTTGATGGCTGATATCTTTCCCACCGGCTACTTTGCAGCCTCGAACGTGCTCGCCAATCTGACACCTGAAGAACGCAAAAACACTGTCAATATCATCATTGGATGTGGCCCAGTAGGACTGTGTGCAATTGTAGCTGCTAAATCAATGGCCGACACAGTTTATGCCATTGACTCTGTTCCGGAAAGATTAGAAGAAGCCAAGAAACTCGGTGCTATACCTCTTAATCTCAATGATGACCCTAAAAAGGTCATTCTAGCAGCAACAAATGGTAGAGGAGCTGATAATGTGATGGAAATCGTCGGTCTTTCTCCGGCTTTAAAGTTGGCTTATGATCTGATTCGTCCCTGGGGAAGAATCTGCTCAGTCGGCGTCCACAATGCCGAGATCCCTTTCTCCGGAAATGACGCATACAATAAAAACGTTAGGATTCAATTCGGCCGATGCCCGGTGAGATCTATATTCCCTCAAGCTCTGAATCTTTTGAAACAGCATGCTGGCGAATTGGACGTTTTAACTGGGCATTTAATGAAGCTTGAAGATGCAAAGGAAGGGTACGATTTATTTGACAAACGCAAGGTTCAGAAAGTGATATTTGACTTACGAGATTAATATATCTATGTGATTATACTAATTGATTCCGTAGTTCTCCGTCTCGGAGCAAGTATCTAGAGTCTAGACGTCGGACTCCGTACCAGGGCATCGGTAATTTAAAACGCCGAGGTCAATCGGCAAGGGTTAGGGCTCGGCTCCTATAGCTTTGATTTAGGGCCAATCTCCTTCATGGCAAGCTCTGCTACGGCAGGAAAGAATTCCACATGAGCTAAAGCTGTAGAGCTTGATGTCTGCCTTCTAGCAACTCTCATAGCAATACCTTGACAGATTACCGCCATCTTGTTAATATCAAAACTTGAGAAAACTCATTACATACCCTGAAATGCGCATAGACTTTAGCGAAGAGCCAATAATCGGCAGGATTCCAATCGGTTTGATACCAATTCAATGCTTGCTGTACCATGGGCAGCCCTTGAGGGAGTTGGTCAATAGGACATCCCATGAATGCTCCAATACTAATGTCTTTAAACTCATAAGGCACACTGAATGGATGCAATAAGTTGCCTAGATCTGCCAAAGGATGTCCAATGGTACAAAGTTCCCAATCCAGAATGGCTATGACATTGTTTTCTGTAGGATGGTAAATCTAGTTAGCTGATGTTGTAGTGCTCAAGTTGCCTACCAGGTTATCAATCTTATAATCTCCATGGACAACAGCTACTCTTTCTTTAGGAAGATTAGCCTTCATCCATGCTATGAGCTCATGAAGATGAGGAATAGGACCCACTTCAATACCCGTATCGACATCTTTAGCTTGTGCTTGTGCTTTAGATACCTTGACCAGTGTATTCAATTGCCGAGGGTAATGACTGGACATGTTTCGAGTAAACGCTGGTGGAAGAGACAATTTCCGAGGATCGATACTATGTAGCTTGGCAATTGTATCTACAGCCGATTTCCAACTAGTTAGTTGCGTTAAAATGCTAAGTTTCTTGCCAATCTTACCATTCTAATCGATCTTTAGCCGATAGTCCAGGAAATGAAGGAGATTGGAATATTCTGCCCTTGACGAAATCCATAATCTAGTTAGCCAATTGTCCCGTATCTCATTTAGTGCTCACATAAAACTCTGTTCCTATAACACTGGAATCCTTACAATATCCAATGACTCGGGGAACAGGAACTCCTGTGCCTGAAAGTGCACTCAACATGGCATATTCTCTATCTATAGCATGAGCCGTTTTCGACACGATTTCTCCAGCAGGTTTTTTCCTTAGAACGTATTTTCGTCCTTTAGACTCGGTGATCTGATATGAAGGATTACTTTGGCCATATCCGAACTGTTTCAATTGAATTGGTTGTTGAAAGAACTCGCCATGATTTACAACTAAGTATTGTTCCAACGCCTCGACATTTATGGCCAGTCTAATTAGCAAACAATGATTCAAACGATGATTCTAACGATAACTTACCTCACTTCTCCTAGATCTGCCTCTGTATCGACTAGCGGATTTGGAGTCATTTTGTTGTTGGAAAAAATCGGGGAATAGGCTGTATTTATAGGCTTTAGTTAGCTTAGGCTTTGGCTTAGGCTTTACGGCTATGAAACTCCGAGGATGTTCAATTTACAATATTTAAGCCTTAAATAAATGATTTATTATATACTCTTTAGCTATTGAATTCGCATCTTTGAAACGGCAAAAGAAAGAACCTTATGAAGGTCTGCAGTATGAACTTTTCTTGAAAACAAGGTAGCAAGAACCCCGATAAGAACAGTCGAATAGACCTGCTTTGGAATGGTATATCTAAAGAACCTTGCAACTGAGATGAAAGGCCAAATAAAGGAGCCTCCTTTAAGCTCATAATCGTTCCACTTTGGAAATAAACATTCGTACCAAAAAGTGGAAGCAAATCCCGGATATGAAGCAGTATTCCTGCCATACTCATTCAAGTACCAATTGGTACAGCCAGCATTCCAGACCATTCCTTTAAGTCCCTCTTGCATCCTTGAAGCATCGGCATCTTCTGCAGATTGCTTGACATCAATGATTTGCGCCCTTTTGCTAGCTAGAGGTTCTATAAGAGTTTTACAAGTATACTCAACCTGGACTTCACAAGTGAAAATGACGGAATTATGAGCAGGGAAAGTATTTGGACCAAAGATTATAGCAAAATTAGGGAATCCATGAACTGTAGTTCCTAAATATGCTTGAGCTCCTCGAGATTCTTTCCAATGATTCTCAAGACTTCGGTTATTCATTCCGTAGATTTGAAGAGGAGTCAAATACTCTTGAATCTTATAACCAGTACACAAGATAATAACATCGAAATCACTAGCTTGTCCATCCGTTGTAACTATAGAACTTCCTTCAATATGATCTATAGGGTTCATAGTAAGTTCAAGCTTTGGATCATGCAAACTGTCCAAATAATCGGGATCGAAAATCCGACGTTTACAACCTAGAGGAAAGTTTGGAGTCAACATATTATGATATCTTTTAGGGGCTCGCGAGTAGATATAATGAAGAGATTCTTGTTCGATATTCTTTCGAACATGGTCGGCAGTTTCCCCTGCTTGATAAGTTACAAGTAGATTATCGGTACTGCGGAACAATTGCAACCGATAATATCGCATGACTAAAGGAATGTTTCTGAAAACCCACTTTTGAAGCCCTGAATACGTATGATTGGGTCGCTCATGGAACCATTGAGTAGATCTACCATATTGCTTTACAGATTTGACCTGGTCAAGGATATTGGGGACCAATTGAACTGCAGAACAGCCGTTTCCAATGACCGCCACTCTTTTTCCTGTCAAATCAACTGTATGATCCCATCTTGCACTGTGGAAAAGATTTCCTGTAAACGATTCATATCCGGGAATGTTACAGTCTTTAGGAATGGAAATAGCTCCGACTGCAGAGATAAAAACAGTTGCTGAACGAATGAATTCGATTCCCGTCATCAAATCCTTGAATGAAACGTTCCATTGTTTATTGGCATTATCCCAAGAAGCTCCTGTACATTCAACTTGCACTCGGATATGTTTGCGAAGATCGAACTTGTCCACAGTATCATTCATATAGTCCAAGATCTCTTGACGATCACACAATTCATGGCTCCAATTGGGGTTCAAATTGAACGAAAATGAGTACAAATGGCTATGAACATCGCATCCGCAGCCGGGATACGAATTTATGAACCAAGTACCTCCAATATCGGCTTTCTCATAGATGGTGAAGTTGGAAATTCCATGTTTATGCTTGAGGTTATAGCCAGTAGCAATTCCTGAAGGGCCAGCTCCGATAACAATAACTGAAGGTCCAGACATGACAAGTTAATGTCGATTTGTGAATTAACTGGCTATATATATGGCACTACATTTTCTCGGCTTAGAATTTCCAGTACAATTCTAGTCAATTTATGCCTGGATGTGAATTTCCGTAGATTTTGAATGCGGGGTGGTGGGACAACTCGCAACCCCGCATGACAAATAATAAACCCCGGAAATTAACATCCGGTAATTACACAGTTTATTCAAGCAGTTTATTCAAGCATTTATTCAAGCATTTATTTAAGCAGTTTATTCAAGAAAGCCGTATTTTAGGTTCGTAGGTCCGTAGGTCAGCACGTCACTAATCAGTTAAGCCGATGCCCCGCCATCTTGTTAGATTGTTAATACGTAGATTGTAACTTACCGATTTTAAAGTCCTGTCCAGTGGTAAAACTAGAAGCATCCGAAGCCAAATAAATCAAAGCTCCATTCAATTCATCAGGTTGTCCCATTCGTTTCAAAAGCGCTTGATCTCGGTTCTTAATATACGTTTCTCCTTCTTGAATGGTCATTGGAGTAAGCATATAACCGGGGCTAATGGCATTCACCCGGATGTTGAAAGCAGCCAATTCGGCCGCCAGAGGCCTGGTCAAAGCACTTACTGCTCCTTTGGTCATGGCATAGATTGGTAAGTTAATGTATCGGCAAGCCATATGGGCCGAAATAGAGGCTATAAGCACAATGCTGCCCGATTGAGCTTCTTTCATGTGCCGAGCTGTATGCTGGACAGTACGAACGACTCCGGAAATGTTTATATCGAGTATTTTAGAGATCTGAGAATCTTCAGTGTCCATAAAGTCGGAATATGTGACAATTCCTGCTGCCGGCACGCAAATGTCGATTTTGGCAAAGTCTTTAGCTGCTTGATCAATGGCCGATTTGACACTTTTTGAAGAAACATCCGATTCATAGAACTTTACATGGCCTTTATCAATAAGGTCTTGAAGATGTGGTGGAGGACTTGTTCGATCCAACGCTGCTACTTTTGCTCCTGCTTGCACCAATCCTTTAACCATATTAGATCCAAGCGCTCCTGATGCTCCTGTTAGTAACGCAACCTTGCCTAATAAACTGAATGGGCCCATTTTCTCGAGATTGTCTGATTAACAGCAGAAATATCAACTGATATAATCCTTAAAACGGTATTTGATTTCCGCATAAAAGCGGGGTTATGCAAGGCTGATAAACCCCGGAATTATTCGGCCGTTTATCAACTCTACAGAAGGACTGTTGCTTATAAGTAGCTATTATGATTAAACTTCAGAATATATCATTAACTAAGCGTGCTCTACTTGATTAACTTCATAAGCAGCCTTGAACTCTTCGGCTTGTTGATTAAGCTTGTCTGCATCTTCAGGAGCAATCTGGAAATTCTTGGACTTCCAAGGCTTGACCTTCTTTTGATAGATCAAGTCAATCTCCTCCAAAGTTTTGTTAGTGACCTCAGGGCATAAAAAGTACACAAATATTGCACCAGCAGCACAGGATAGTAAGAACCAGAACCAGATCTTCCAAGTGACAGAAGGGTCGGCCAAAGCAATAGGAGAAGAAAAGACAGTTACAAAGGAGAAAAGCCATTCTCCTGCTGCCGCCATTGCTGCTCCAGCATGACGAAGATGTAGAGGAGCAATCTCACTACAATAGAGCCAAGGCACTCCGATCCAAGCGAATCCAAAGATGAAATTATAGATGATAATGAAAGCCACTGACGTCCATTGCTGAGCTACTGTTGGATTATCTCGTCCAATACATGCAACAAAGATGATTAACGATACCATAAGACCTACAGCTCCCCACATCATGATGTTTCTTCTACCCCACTTTTCAAGCACATAATACGTGGGGATAGTGCCCAGGAAGAAACAGGTGTTCATCACTGCTGCTAAAAGTGCCGACATGTTGGCTGACAGTCCTACATTTGAAAAGATCACCGTCGAATAATAGACCGAGAAGTTGATTCCCATCATTTGTTGTAATGACATGACTAGAAATGCTAATACCAACCGCCAAGCAGATTTCAATTCGGTACGGTCATAGAAGAAATCTGTGAACTTTAAAGACTCTTCGGCCTGTTTTTCAAGTTCTAAAGCCATGAAAATCTGTGATTTCGTGTGCGCTACAGCAGGATCATCAAGATGAGAGTCGAAAAGAAGACACAATACTTCATCACCTTTTTCAATCTTACCTGAAGCATAATACCAACGAGGAGTATCAGGTAAACGCCAGAATATAATCAACGATATAACCGCAAAGGCTGCTTGGAAAGCAATAGGGAAACGCCATGAGACTTGACTATCAATCTTGCCAAACCCATAACAGATCCAATAAGCCACAGCAATGCCACCAATAAGAATAATTCCCATAATCATTCCTCCAGGGCCTCTTGTTTCATGGCTAATTGCTTGTTCGGCAAGATATGGAGGACAAGTACAAGAAATACAACCGATTCCAAATCCACAAATGACTCTACCAGCAATCAAATGTCCTACACTCATAGCAGATGCTTGAACTGCAGAGCCTACAATCACCAAGAAACATCCAATAATCAAAATAGTTCTTCGTCCTGGAAGCATACCCCAGATCATTATAGGAATGGTAGCTACAAATGCTGCCAAGGTATAAGCTGATGAAGCCAAAGGAATTGTCCAACGATCAGTAGGATTGCCGATAGCAGAAAGAAAGTGAGGATTACTCAATACTCCTCCAAATACTCCTGCATCATATCCATAAAGCATGAACATTGTCGATGTTGCAATCAACATCTGATTGTAAAGTGCTTTTCCTTTCAACGTCATAGTGAAGAACTTGTTCAAAGCCAATTAGGGAGTCTACCTTAGAATACCTAGCTTGGATTTCATTATTTATATACTATTGATGGCATTGCCTACCAGAATTACGGCTCATGATCTCCATGTCCAAGCATTAGCATTTCTTTTTCTCTCTAGGCTAAAAAAGCGGGGCAATTCCTCCCAAGTAATTACCCTGCCGTGCATCTCGCCACATTTGGACAACCTTGTGGGGAAACCTCCGGTTACTTGATAAATGGAGGGGAAGTAACCGGTTGATGATTTCCGGGGCCCCACTAGATATATAAATGTATCTTAATCTTGAGTTGTGCGTCCAGCTAACCCCACATCAATCGGAAGTCGTAAACCGGTCTTATCCAACACAGCATAGAAAAAGTCAGTAAAAGTCTAACTCATTGGATATTTCAAAATGGGTAGATTACATGGAAAAGTAGCAATTGTGACAGGAGGAGACTCTGGATTTGGCCGGGCCATTGTCAACAAGTTCCTTAAAGAAGGTGCTAAAGTGGTGATGTTTGACCTCAATTACAATGAACCTTTCTTCGAGCCTAAGGAGAATATCGCATTCTTGCAAGGAAGTGTAGTAGATGCCGACAATTGGCAAAAGGCCCTTGATCTTAGCATTAAACAGTTTGGAAAATTGGATATCGTCGTAAATAATGCTGGAGTCATTTACAATGCAAAGCCTACAGTCGATGTTAGTGAAGCTGAATTCGATAGAACTTTTGCTATCAATGTAAAATCCTGTTTCTTCAGTTATAAAAAAATCGTTCCTTATTTTGAGAAGATTGGCCAAGGCGTTTTCGTTCAAATTGCTTCTGTTGCTTCTATTAGACCTGAGCCAGAAGTCACTTGGTATAATGGAACCAAAGGAGCTGTCAATATGGTAAGTAGATGATGTACAAGTGCTTGTTTCACTGTCTAACTAGGCAACGAAATCCATGGCAGTTGAATATGGTCCTAAACAAATCAGATTCAATTCAGTCTCTCCTTCGGCCAGTGTGGTAACTGGAATGTGAGTATCAAAAGAGTCTCGTACAGAACTAATCCACCAGGAAAGGCGCCTTTTTATATGGAGATGAAGAGAAATTGTTAAAGAGATATATTGAACAAATTCCTCTTGGAAGATTGGCCATGCCTGATGATGTTGCCAATGCTGTAGCCTTTTTGGCCTCGGATGAAGCAGCTTTTATCAACGGAGCCAATCTCGAGGTAGACGGAGGAAGATGTGTTTAGAAAGTTTATTGAAATAATAAATTCATTCATCAGACTGATGGAAATAATTGCTCATTAAAGTAGCCGGGTCTTCACAATTGAAAAAATTCAGGTATTGAGGATTGACCTCGGTATTATCAGTTGGAGGAGAGTAACCCGAGTCCATAAATCCCGAGAAATCAGTCCCGAATAAGTTATCAAAATCAACTGTTGGTCCAGGATGAGGATCTTGGAACATATTTCGAGAATAATCCGCAACAGGCTTTTGTCTTTCTAAGATCTCATCGAATGCGGAACTTGCGGAATTGAGACCTGAGGCAGAGAATTCGAAATCAGATTCCAAATCATCAATAATAATCGACTCATCAAAGGTAGGGAGGATAGGAGTAGCCTTCAATTTGGAATCTCGTACTATTGAAGGCTTACGAGGTTGTTTAGTGGGTCTGTTGGTATTCAGAGCATCCTTATCAAGCCATTTCTCCATCAGATATATGATCACTGATAGAGATTTATTGGCACTGGCATACTGACAACCAATAGCAGATAGAGCAGCACAACAGATTTTAAGTCCTTCATAAGCTTGAGTCTTTTTAGCTCCAGTATCATGCCATGCATTCATCAAATGGATAGTAGCAGCAGTGAAAACAATATGAATGACAAGAATGTTGATGCGTCGTAAAGAGTATAAAGAGTGATATCGAGAGATCAAGGTGGAGATTTTGACAGCTGCAGTACGGCATGCTTCAGTAGCAGAAGCTGTACCTTCATTTTGAACTGTTCTTAAAAACGGTCGATGCAGTAAAATCGTAGTAGCCCAATATTGAAGATGTAGGACAATAATATGAGGAAGAATAGGCTTTTGAGAGTTCAAACAACATAATAAAGGCGGTGGTAAGTTTGTATACCAACTGGCTAATCTCAAATGCATTTTAGAAGCATAAGAGCTAAGATTCGGGATTGAACTCACCGAAACTGAGTATAACACCTCTAGAATATCACCAGTTGTAACAATCAAAGGAACCAAATATATCATAGTCAAATTCAAATGACTTGGAGCAACAAATCCCCTCCATACTTCGGGAAGTGGCTCTTGAGGAGATACATAAGGCTGCCAAGTATCCAAAGCTGCAGTATCTTCATCTTCTTGACCAAGCATTGATAACGACACATCGCTCAATCTAATACTATCAGGTCGGCCCATATAACAACTCCATAATCGATCAAATACAAAACAACCCCAAAAGACTACCTTTCTTGTATGAGCTTCTTCTTCTGTAAGCATTCCCTTTTGGACCCAATCATCACAATTTATATGATAACCAAGATCAAAAGCCATTCGAATAGCCATTCCAGAATAAACCCAACCTCTAGCATCTCGTCCAAAACCTGCTTCACAACATCCTAATATTGCTGCCGCTTGAACAGTAGTAATCCTAGGCCTTTCAATCTCAATATCAAGAAGAATCTTGGCTTTTTTACCATAAAGTTCTCCATCAACAGAATCATCGTATTTCGAAGATATAGCCAGTATTGCATTCATCAAAAGCGGTGAAAAATATCGAACTTGATCTCTTTTTCCACAATAATAAGCCTCCATGTCTCTAATAAATACTCTTTTGTCAATAATATTGAAGGTAGGATGCTGCCAAGTCCAATACAAATTTAAGGCATGTTCTCTTAATGAACAAGGTTCCTCTTCACTTAAACCTGCCATTTCAAGAGCTCTAAATCCATTGGCATCAATATTAGGCCTCGAATTATGAACCCATCGTAAATTGGATAAATGAAGGTTTGAAGTGGCTCCAAAATATGAGACTTGTCCATCCTCTGACATACTCAACTGTCCTACTCGAGCAGAGAGACTATCTATAAGGTCTGGATCATCATCTTCTCTTTCCGGTGAACTATTTTCAGGCAAAACCCCTCCAACTGTGCCGGAATTCGAAAGCCCTGGGATATTACTAGGCTCAAATTCCACATGAGCATCTCGTAACAGATCTTCTAGCACTTTAATCCGAGAATTCAACGCTTCAATATATTCCTTCGGGTAAGGTTTGCGTTTGTCATTGTGAAACACAAACACACATTCATCATTATAAAGTTCACAGTTTAAACAGCTTGGCTTTCTTCCATCACACTTGATTTTACGAGTCCTACATCCAACACAAGCTACCGACATTCGTTTCCGTTTAGCAGGTTCGTCACTCGATTTATCCGGTCCAGGAGCTGCAAAACTTTTTCTCCTACCTGTAGCCGCGGCTCTTTTACGTCGCGTAGTTGTGGCTTTAGCTGCTGCAGAACTAAAGTCCTGCTCTTGTTTTACGACATCACCCGGGGTAGATTCGCCGGGAAATGATGAAGACATTGTGGGGTGAAAAGCCAAAGGTTTATCGATATTCGGCACCAAGAAGCTTGTCATTTCAATAAGAAAGATTTTCGGGAATCTTTTTTTCTCTACTTTTGAGAGGAAGCACGGAAAGAAAAGGCGGGGGAAGTAGCTGAGTCAGAATCAACAGTTGCTGACGTAGTCAAGGTTTCATTCAAAATCTCCGAATCCAGATTCGGACATAATTAATGCTGATTGGTGTATTTTGAGCCGTAACAGATGAGGCGAAGAAACATTCAGCAGGACTTTCAGTCTTAACTGTCTAACAGAGATCTCACAGAATTCTCACAGCGTTCTCATATTGTTCTCCACAAGCATATTTTTAACGTTCAACAAAGAAAATTTCGGATTCGGAGTAGTGTGGCTTGGAAACGGCCAAGACTTAAGTCCGGCTATTACCCTGGATTAGCAGTTAACCCCTCAATCAAATGAGGGGAACGAGAGGAAGCCCCGCAGTTAAAATGCAAGAAGTAACCGATCAATCAGCAACTCTTTGTAATTTTTGATGTTGAGATCTTACAAGCAACTGAGATAAGACATCGTCGTATATGTTCTCCGTATCCATTTCAGTATGCCGTATGCCGTACGCCGCATCCGTATACCAATGAGGTTAGTTGGTAATAGCTGCCGATCTAAAGAAGGAACACTAGCTGGATAAGGTCAGGGTCTTGTGATGAAGTGTAAAGGCTTCTCATCTCATAGGCTTAATGATGTCGATATGCAGAAAATACCTTCTCATAGCCTTAGTAAAAGTACTGCCAGGGTCTTCAAGCAGGGTCTGCCGATTTTTAATAGGCATCTCATCTGAGCAGTGCTACCAGGGTTTCAAGCAGGGTCTGCTGATTCTAATAGGCATCTCATCTGAGCAGTAATGCCAGGGTTCTTGATACAGGGTCTGATCTGGCCGTTTCTAATAGGCATCTCATCTCCGGAGTATCAGCTACTAGTGAACTAAAATTGGTTGACAAGCTCGGTGCAGCATTTTCTACCTGTAAATTGACCCTGAATCGATCCTGTGATGTAGAATTGATAAGATATAGTTACAAAGACCCTTGGATAACCGAAGTTGCTATAGTTTACCGATAGCCGCGACGTCTGAGGTAATCCGAGTCAAATTGTTCTGAGATATTTCCAAAGCTGAAGCGAGAGGTTTCATCTGAGCAGTGACTTCTGTAGATTGCTTGACAAAGCGAGGGCATGACCACCTTAGCCAAGAATCCCTATCTCATGAACACCGTATGGGACATGTCAATCTCACAATCTCATCATCTATTTAGCCTTTTGTTTAAATCGTTAGCCATTATTTGAAGCAGGTAGTCGAGAAAACGGGACAGTTTTTTGCTTCAAGTCGGGTGATTACCTAATATCACCAATTCATTAAGTCAGCGACTTTTGGTCTTCAATTTGCTCGAATAGCTCTTCGTACTTCACACCTTTATACCTTCATATTTATGGGCAAGAATACAGATAAACTGTTTATAACGCATTCTGAATGGGCAGGATCAGAAGCTCATTCAGCTAGCGGAGGTAAAGATGTTCCAACGAATTCAAATAAACAGGCTGCAAGCGAATCAGCCCTGCCGTTCTGGACTTGTTGTATAAGTCAACAACCTATTGATGAAGAATGCGGATTTTGTGACCTTTCAGGACATGTTTTCGATATCAAGAACATCATGCCATTTATTATAAAGACGTCTAAGAATCCCGTGACTGGAGAGCCGTTGGTACGAACCGATCTGATCAAGTTGAAGCTGTTGAAAAATGAGCAAGGCAACTATATTGATCCTGTAACATATAAAGAATTATTGACTCATAGTCATGCTGTTGTCATTCGTCCTTCAGGAAGAGTTTATTTTAATGCTACCATTAAGGATATGTGTATAAAGCCAGGGAATTGGCATGATTTGGTTTCAGATGAGAGTTTTAAGCGGGGCGATATAATTACCCTTCAAGGAGGCACGGGAGTCCGGGGAATACGGGAAGCTAAAGCTCCTATTAAACAGCAACAGCAAACAAAGAAGTTGTCTAATGCTCCTATTTCTAAATCCACCGATAAAACTGCTCTTACAAGTACTTCACTTAGTACTCATCATATGGCATCATCTGTAACGTCAACAGCCGTTCAACCTCATACTGAAACGACATATTCTCAAATTCCTTTAGAACGATTACTACGACCAAAACGTTTTGAACAGCCAGGTTATGCTTCCATTGAAACCGAGCTTGGAACGTTAAATGTAGAGCTTTTCGTTAAGTATTCGCCAAAGGCTGTATATAACTTTGTAAAGTTGGCTCAGGAAGGTTACTATGATGGGATTATTTTCCACAGGAATATCCGCAGTTTTATGATCCAGACTGGAGATCCTAATGGAACAGGTCAAGGTGGTTCCAGCGCATTTCCTGGAGGAAAACCATTTGCTGATGAGACCAATTCTCCTTATCGTCATGATCAACGAGGTATTCTTTCCATGGCAAATAAAGGCAAGAATACAAATACTTCTCAGTTCTTTATAACCTATGGTAAAGCTGCTCATTTAGATGGAAAGCATACCATATTTGGCAAAGTTGTAGGGGGTTTTAAGGTCTTGGATCTATTGGAGAAAGTGCCTGTAGGACCTGGAGATGTACCAAAGTCGAAAATATCAATGAAAAAGGTCAAAATATTAGTGGATCCTTTTGAACAGGAAGAAATTAATAAGGACGAACAAAAGGAAGTGGATGATAGTCCTTGGTTGGTTAAAGATTCGAAATTTAAAGTAGAACCAGTAGGAAAGTATCTTAAGGTTAGGCCGGCATCAGTTGAAGGGTCCAAAGTCGATGAATTGGACCAGGTTGATTCTAAAGTTAAACGGAGGAAAACTACAATTGCAAATAGTGATTTCTCTGGTTGGTAGTTAAGGGCCGTCAGGGCCGTCTAATGGCTGATCTGATTAAGCAACCATGTTATTTATATGTACAATACTACTTCTTCTTTGGCTTGACTCTTCCAATTACCTGAGAAGACTCAAAACCCGCAACTAATCCTAACTGAGAGTCCTCATTTGACTTTAGTTTGAGTAGTTGGATCTTAAGAGGACTATCTCTGATAGAAGCACTTCTTCTGTTGAAAGGAGGTAAGATCCCCGGAGCAGGAGAATCCTGATAATAACCTCTATTCTCGGAATCTCGATAATATTCAATATGTTTTCGAGAAATGGGCTTTGCTCTTAAGGGCATACGACCATACTTTTTCAGTACAGCATGAGGATGAACTAAAGCCCGAATTCCGAATTTCGTATAGAACTGAGCAGTGAATGACCCTCCAAGTTCTTCTATTCTTTCAATAGCAGCTTTTGAAGCTCCTGATGTTGTAATCTCGATCTTGCTAGTCAATCGGTCAGCCTTATGAGCGACTAATTTGACTCCATATTTGATATTCGACAGAGCTCCAGATGTATATAATGTCTTCATTGTAATAGGCTGAGAAGAGTCTATTCGTTTATTGTCAATTAGATGTTGGATCTTCCATAGATTCAAAGGTTGTAGACTTGGAATACTGCTATTGAACCCTCTCTTGGGAAACAGCTTGTAAATAGGCGTTTGACCTCCTTCAAACCAACTTTTCACCTTGCTTCGAGCCTTTTGTCCTTTTTGTCCCCGTCCTGCAGTTTTACCTTTGCCAGATCCAGGTCCACGGCCCAATCTCTTGCGGTTTGTATAGGCATTAGGCACTTCTTTGAGGTCGCCCATTAACGAAGCATAGCCGCGAATTGATCCCACAAGGGGGAGAATTGGACCAACGATTGTCCTAGCCGTCCTTGAAGGAAAAGCAACGAGCAATCGGCTTCCAATCATGTTATTCTCAAGATCAGCTTGTAATGTGATCGTGATTCGAGATTGAGTCGAGTATGAATTTTCACTGACTAATGAATGAGTAAGAAAGACTTTGTAGGGTAACTGCGTTCTCAAGATTTATTAGAATCTGAAGTTAGATTCTGGACTTGAGATTCTGGACTTGAGATTCTAGACTTTGTCGATAGATATTATTTATTTACAGTTTGAGGCGACTGTGGATTAAATCAATCAGGTTAGTGTGGTGGACCGCATAGGGCCACGATAATGGCTTTTCGTACGGGTGATATAAATATAATTCCTTTGCTCTTGTTTCTTCAGGAGCGCTCAGGAGCATTTACAATATAATTAATAGTTTTATCAATTGATTTTAAAGATCTCACAGCTACTAGTTCCTAGTAACTATGGTCGCAACGGTAAGGCTTTGTATCTTGCTTACGTTAGAGTTGTTGCCGATAAAATATCGGCGAGATTCATCTGACAAGATATCCGAGATGTCACCATTCGTGCATCGGCAATCGGTGAACCGGAAACTTGCTACAGTTTACTTCTAGAGCAGACGATACATTCATAGTTAAACTACAGTAATTCTTTGTGATTCTTTGTAATATTTCCAGCTAAAAGCCTGTGTGAAAGGCTGAACGGATTGTGAATTAACAATAGTGGACGAATAGAGCAATAATGAAAAGAATCTGAAAATCGGTAGATGCTGTAAGTGTCAGACTCTCAGTTGGCTCTAGACATCTCAACATACGACTTCGCGCCGTTACGGTTGATTCCGAGTTCAACCATGGAAAGGATTGCCGGCCTCGCATATCTCATGGGCTCAACTTCCTATAGAGGAAGGTGAGAAAATTGAGTAAAATAATTTAAAGGATTTTCAATAGATCCCAACCCTATGCAACTAGTCTTTTGAAAGACAAATAAAACTCCAATTCGACCACGAAACTTGTCCTAATTTTGCAATCCACGCACTAGAATTGCCTGAATAGTCAGGTCGTTGCGAAAGAAGAAGAAAATAAAATAAATAAAAAAAATTAAAAAAATTCAATAAAAATAAAATACAGTAAAATAAAATACAATAAATCAAATCAAAAAAACTAAAGCTAAAATCAAACGTCAAAGCGACGATTGAGACAAACTTAACCTTTCCCACGTGGGCAGAAGAATTATCGTAATTCAGTAATTCTTAATGAAAATTTAGTTTACGATACGACTCCTTGCTCGTTGTGCTACGACGGATGAAGTAAATTTGGAGCTGCTAGGTTTTAGCAGCCATTTAGTTGGTATTAAGGTAAAAACTTAGTATAAGGTTGAAAGGTTGTTGCTATTACTACAGGACGGTTGTGTAAATATTGTTAATATTGTATAATGTATTATTGTATTATAATCCTGAATTTAAGGGGTTTGACGGTGACCCTCAAACTTTGAGCCGTTGAACATTTGACGATCTTTTGATCTTTTGATCTTTTGATCTTTTGATCTTTTGATCTTTTGTGAGCGGTTTGGCAATTCCGCGGATCCCATCGGGTTGAGCCTTTCCTTTTTAATTAATCCGGAATAATGAGAATTTAGAATTTGGAAGAATAGAAAGGTTAAAGAATAATATTTACGGTATAGTTAACATTTGTTCTTATTGTTAAGTCCTCGGTCCGTTATGAAATGCAACTGATAGTTGACCCCCGTTGACCCCCGCCGGATCGATTGAATTATAGTATCACATGAGAACGATGAGATCATTGTTCTTCATATGGTAAAAATGCACTGCAGATTAAAGCCGAGAACACGAGAACCCTCATAGATCAATTGATTCATTTACATATTTTACATAATTTACATAAATGTATTTTTAATAATATGTCAATTTAATTCCATATTATTGTATAAATTTTTATCAACGCACAGCCTTGCGTAGAGATCTGGCTTCGGGCTTCTGCGACGCCGCACTATCCAGCAATAATCCGCCTTCCAGATCCTTGTCATTCCAGTCGTTGCTGCAACTTCCCGCTCATTCTCCACTCATTCTCCACTCATTCTCCGTCTCGTGCTCCATCTCGTGCTCAGTATTCCTCATCTCGCCTTGCTCCTCGCTCCTCGCTCCTACTGGCCTAAAATTTAAGACTTTTCAACTTCACTGTTTAGTCTAGTCAAGCCACGCCCGAAACATCCTTGGAATTAAATCCAAATGGATTAAAAGAAAAAGCAACATATAAACCTTGGTGGAAAACAAATTTATATTTGAGCGAAATTCCAGCGAAATTCCCCAAAAAAATTTATCAAAAGGTTTGTCTTTATAAACTTATAATCTAGCCGCTTTGCAATTTTGTTGGCAAAAAAATTTATTCTAAACGTCAGTTATCTTTTTTTTTCTATTTCTCATTTCTCAACTTTAAAAAGCTTCTCCAACAAAACAGTAACGTGAGCACATAAAGTGAATATACCTGAAAAACGCCTGAAGAATCAAAGAATAGAACAACAATTCATCAAAGCAAGTCTTTAACAACTTATTAACTTTTTATATTTTATAATCTTTTTATATATTCTATTTTGCATTTAAATTTCCTTTGATTTTTTCTTTTTTAAATATTGAATATTATTTTATTTGTCCCTACTCCTTAGCGTTCTTTCTTCCTCTGTCATTACAAGGTAGTTGTAATGCCGCTATCACTACCCAACCGTCATTCTTTGCATATACAATCGCCGTCATCTTCGGCAGGACGGTCTGGATCGCTTTCTCCAAGAATCAAACCGTCCAAACATTCACCATCAAGTCCTTTTTTGATTGGACAGAGAAGTCCTAAGCCAAGCCCTTTATTAGCGCCTTCTCCAGCCCCTGTGAGTCCTGTGAAACTTAATGTCAGGATCGAATCACCTCCATTGGTCCTGTATGGTCCAGCAAAGGATTCTACTGGTACTTTATTGAGTGGATTGTTCAGTGTCGATATCGTTCAACCAGAGCCTTATCCTATGAGTCATGTCCATTTATCCGTTATTCAGACCATCACATATTTCAAAACTCTTCATGCCAACCCTCCTCAAGCTGCAAATCATAGCTCGCGATCGCATCAGACTCCACATGCTTCTGCATTCTCGAATGTCAACACCACATGCCCCGATTGTAAAGTACGAAAGACTGAACTAGCACGATGGGATGTACTTAAGCAGGCTGCTAATTTACCTCATCAAGTCCATGCTTATCCGTTCTCACATTTGATTCCTGGTTCCGTTCCTGCCAGTTGTACAAGTTCGTTATTCGCAGTGGAGTACAGCCTCGTAGCTGTAGCCGTTCCTCAGGACAAATCTATAAAGCCATTTGAGTTCAAAAAACCTCTTATTGTTTCAAGATCGGTCATTCGAGGTCCAGATCGAAATTCCATTCGCGTTTTCCCGCCTACTGAATTGACATCGAATGCTACTTTACCATCTGTTACCTACCCGAACTCTTCTTTTACTTTGGAATTAAGCCTCGAAGGAGTTACTCACACGACAAAAGATGCAAGACCTGCTTTCTGGAGAATGAGAAAAGTCAATTGGAGAATCGATGAAAATACCAAAATGAAAGCGCATTTCTGCCCTGCTCATCCTGCCCCTCCTGCTCCACCTGCTCCACATGCACCCGCCTCTGCTGCTGCTGCTGCTGCTGCAAAATTGATAGCAGATCCGACTCCGGACGTGACGCCGAATCCGACAAGACCTTCTTCTCCTCATAATCATTTTGAAGGTCCTACAGTCCAAGGAGATGCGCATCTTGCAGGAGAATCTGCTTCAGCAAACGAATCCTCTGATGTTTATGATAACGAAAATGACAATGGTGAAGGCACTTCTGCTGTAGACGACGAGCCTGAGCCATCCATAGCTTCTTCAATATCAGCCGATCCTTCGACAAGCTCTGTACCCTCAACTATCTCCGTGCCCACTGCTAGGCGTGCTACTCAAGAGGTACCTGAACACGAAAAGCATTTGATCATTGACGATACAAGAACGGTTGGAGCCGGCGAGATCAAAACCGGGTGGAAAAGCGACTTTACATCTGGTGGAAAAGTCGAACTTCAAGCGGAAATCTCCACTCATGCTTTATCCAAAGTCGTATGTAATCTTTCCGATCCCACTTATGGTCTAAGTGTTGCTCATGTTTTGGTGATAGAATTGGTTGTAGCAGAAGAAGCCGCTCTTAGCAAGACTTCTCGTCAAGTCATTCCCACTGGAGCAGCAAGAGTATTGAGAATGCAATTCAATCTAATGGTCACTGAACGAAGTGGACTTGGCATTGCTTGGGATGATGAGGTTCCTCCAACCTATGGAGATGTTCCTTTAAGTCCTCCAGATTATGATAATGTGGCACAATTGCCCAAGCTTGAGGATGTCCTAGATCATCAAGATTATGATGGTATAAATTCACGACTTGCATTAATATAAGCTACTACTTGCCACTATTGTCTATTAGTTGACAGCTATATTTATTAATGATAATGATGCTTAAAATTGAATATTTCATAATTGTAATTCATCTCATCTCAACTCACTGCAAGATCCTATTTTGGTTAGCAAATGGAAATTGCTGATCTTGAGATTCATCGAGATTCCATAAGATTATTTCGGAGATGTCCGAACAACGAACAAGGGCAACTAAAAGCAACAACCAAAATTATCCGTGGCATTTCCGAAAGCTATAAGAATTTGGAATTGACTTTAGGCTCGCCGATATAATCAGCGACAGTCCTCAGATTATCCGTTATATCTGCCATCGCCCTTATCACCCATATCGCCTATCTAGTTACAGTATCTGATATTCACACTACTCATCATCGTATATAATCTAAGATATAATCTCATGCAACTTTAGCCGTATGCGGGGAACAAGGGAAAAACGGCGATGAGTATCGGTCGGCGAAAGACTATCAGTCGCCGGATTAGAAGCAAATAAACCCGTAAAAATCATTTACCAAAAAGTAATTCAACAATTTCCAACCGGATCGGAACTTTGTTCTCCGCCGTTTAAAAGAAGCTTCATACAGTCCAGACTCCAAATTCCAGACTCTAATTCCCTGGCCGCGGGCCTATCGGCCGAATCGCCAAGCCGTCTCTCGCCTAAGTTTAATTACCCTATCGCCATTACGGCTTAGGTAAGCCTCTTATCGCAAAATAATTCTCGAGAAATCAACCGATTTATCGCTTGTTAAATAGCTTTATTGCCGACTATTTCTTCATCAATGTCGTCACTCCCTAGTACTGTTACTTTGTTGGCTCAAACAAACCAATTGGTAGCCCTTTATACGTAAGTTTTCGTCGTCGGTTGTTACAAGTTAACCTTCTATTAGAATCATTCGAGACAAGGCCACAGTTCGAAGTGATTTCATTTTCTATTCCGATCGTATTATTCGTTTACTTGTTGAAGAAGGATTGAATCAATTACCTGTTCGTCCTTATACTGTCACTACACCTCTTGGAACAACTGTCGATGGAGTCCATTTTCAAGGAAAAATATGTGGAGTGTCGATTATGAGAGCAGGAGAATCGATGGAACAAGGACTTCGAGATTGTTGTCGATCGGTTAGAATAGGAAAGATCTTGATCCAAAGAGATGAAGAGACCGCCAAACCTAAATTATACTATGATAAACTACCCGGGGATATCGCTGATCGATATGTTTTCCTTCTTGATCCTATGCTTGCTACAGGAGGTTCTGCTTGTATGGCAGTAGATGTACTGATTTCAAGAGGAGTTCCTCCTGAACGAATTCTTTTCTTGAATCTTATTGCATCTCCTGAAGGAATTAAATTATTTGCTGATAGATTCCCTCAAGTGTCGATAATCACTGGAGCAATTGACCAAGGTTTAGATAGTAGAAGCTATATAACCCCAGGTCTTGGTGATTTCGGTGATAGATATTATTGTATTTAGATCAACCGAGTGAAACTGTCTCAGTAGCCATCTCATCATTGTAATGCACGATACAGCATTCTATGGATAAGGATGAAGCTTTCATCATCGACAGTCTCAGAATCTCAGTTCTACAACCTTAATGGTAAAACTGGATAATAATCTCCAACTTTTTGACGTTTACAAGTCTCAGTAAAGAATATATCTTCTTGTTTATCGAGTTCAATCATTTTGGCCTCTTCAACGCCAAATATGCTTCTATAATTAATATCAACATTTCCAATTGCAATTCCAGGTGCTGATTCTTCTACAGAAATTTGTCCAGTTGTAGTTCCAACCTTAACCTCAATCATTGATTTTTTTGCAAGTTTGCGAATTTCTGAAGCTCGAAAAAATTCGATTTGTTCATCACTTAGTGTTCTAGGACATCCATCGGAATAATATTCAGGTTCAGGTTCAGGTACTGGTTCAGGTTCAGGTTCTCCTGACTGGACTTTTAATGGATGATCATTAGGAACATCACCGATATGAACCCGATGACATTCAAATAGATCCTCTGTAGTGATTATCATCCATAGAGAAACTCAACGAGATTGTGAAGTTGAATGTCGAGATGTTGAGATCGAAGGCCTCAATGTTGAGATTAATCAAGATTTCAGAATTGAATATCGAATTAAATATCACTACCCTAACCCAGATCTCAAAAAGAATTTGAATTTTTATTTTTTTATTTTTATTTTTTTTTAATTTATCATACAAAATGCCAAAATCCAAACGATCAGTTAAAAGTATGTATATCATCTGTTCACAAGGTATTTCCGATTATACTAACCTCAAGTCAGTCTTACAAAGGTGGAGAAACATTCACGGACAAAAGAACGTAAACAAGAAGTGTTTTCTCATCTTCAAGACAGTGTCGATAAATATGCCTATACATGGGTGATTAGTGTGGATAATATGAGAACCGCGTTTCTACAGCAAGTGAGAAAGGATTGGGCTGGTAGTAGGATAATTTTTGGCCGGACTGCAGTGATCCAAAAGGCTCTTGGAAGATCTGAAAAGGATGAACATCGAACCAATCTTCACAAACTTGCCGACTATTTATCAGGAGATGTAGCGTTATTAACAACTGATGAAAAGCCTGAAGTTGTCAAGGAATACTTTGATTCATTTGTCAAGACTGATTATGCCCGAGCAGGTCTTGTTTCTCCAATTACTTTCACTCTTCCTGCTGGAATCGTTTATTCTCGAGGAGGACAAATCGCCGCTGAAGATGATGTTGAAATGCCGGCATCTCTTGAATCAACTATAAGACAATTAGGACTTCCTACCCAATTAAAAGCTGGCAAAATAACCCTTTCAAATGAACATACCGTCTGTGTTGAAGGTAAGGTTCTCGATGGTCGTCAAACAAGATTACTCAAACATTTTGGCATTGCATGTTCCGAGTTTAAAATAGCTTTAATAGCGTATTATGACCGAGACGCTGAGAATGTTGTTGTTATAGATCAAGAATAGAATACAAGTAATTGATGATTGTTTGCCAATATGAGCTTAACCGATATCGGATAAGATTTGAAAAGTCCAATTTTTTAATTTTTCATTTTTCATTTTTCATTTTTCATTTTTCATTTTTCATTTTTATTTTGTTTTATTTTTTTATTTTTATTTTATTTTATTTTCATCATGGGAAAATCAAAGGCAGCTCAGCAATTATTCCAATCACTTGGTGTGCCTCCAGCAGAAATATTACCTTCTGAAGTGATTGTTTCCATTATAAAAGCTCGAGGAAATAATCTGTATGAAGTTTCCGTACCGAAATCTCAAACCCCCAAGCTAATATCGACAGTTCCTGATCAGACGATTGAACAAGATGGATCGGCAATTATACTGGCAGAAATGCCGCCAAAGTTCCGAAATACCATTTTCATTAAACGAGGAGGATATTGCGTGATAGATCTGTTTGAAAGTGCCTCGTCTAAAGTCAAAGGGGAAATATCCAATGTGGTTATCAATGAAAAGGATTGGCAGAGGTTGAGTCTGTGGCCTGAGGAGTTTAAGAAGGTTACAAAGGGTTGGGATATCAGTGATAGTGAAGATAGTGAGGAGTAATAGTGGACTTAATTCACGTTGAGCATTGAAATGCTCCTCTGGTCTGAAATTTCGAATCATATCATCAGAGTACGCCTGCGATTTTGCTAGACGACATCCAATCCGTGCATCCTCTGAGTGCATCCTCTGAGTGCATCCTCCGAGTGCACCAGGCTAATGGCATTGTGAAGAGGAATCTGTCGTTACTGACCTCAGGACTTCTGCGGAGAGATCTACTCTCCAGTCAACCAATTGTCAATGACCGACTCCAATTCAACCTGTTTATCTTCAAACCCTTGATCAAATAAAGGAATTTTCCTGTTTGCAAAATCTGGTCCATCTCCAAGAATAACATTACTATTTCCCCAAAGTCCGAGAATATTAGCCATTTGTCTGTTTAGAAAATGAGCATTTAAATCCCCTGAATCTTCAAGGCTTGAAATCAATCCCCAAATTGCCAGATTATCCGATTTACCTGAACTCAAATAAATCATCTCGTAGCATCTTTTTAATGAATTTGTACATTCAATGTTGAAATTGTTAGTAATATCGCGATCCAAGTTACTTGAAGCCAGGTCTTGATTAATTTCGTCAAGGAATTGATCTTGATCACCGAAATAAATAAGCGTGATAGAAGAGTGAAAATCTACAAGATGCCGAAGGAAATTGCATAAAGAGCTTGTTGAAAGCATAGGCAGAGCAGGAGACTAAGACAGTAACCATACAATTACATCTACCAACTAATTAAATAGATAAACAGACAGAATTAAGAATACTAAACGCCAAATCGGAGATTTTCATTTATTGATTTCCAACTCCCATCAAGATTTCGGACTCGAAAAAACCCAATCGCGTTTTGGGTCGTTTTTAACAATTTGAACCTCGACAATATCTCCATTATATAAATTGCCATAAATATGAGCGAATTTTTCATTTCTGCTGGCGACAAAATCCCATTTAACAATACTATCGGGTTTATTTCCTGCTTGACCAAAAGGAATTTCAATTGATTCATTATCGGGCAAATCGATATGAAGAATAATCACTTGACTGACATTTGTAAAATATTTATTAAGAGTCCCTGCCACTTGTGATTCAGTCGATAAATGAATAAATCCATCTTTTAAATCTAAAGGAACCAAAGGTAGTATTGTATTAGAATCGACTGATCCATCTTTAAGCGCTTCTTTAGGAATTTCTGACAAGATTTTGTAAAGCATGGGAGTAATAATGTACAATTAGAATCTAGATTTTTAGATAAATTATGGATTTTATGGACAAATTAGTGAGTAAATAAAAATGAAAAAAATGAGAACATGTCTAATTCATGAACAAATGAATACGAGAAGGGCTAAGAACGGTTAAAAAGGGTTAAGAAGGTTTAAAGATTATATTTACTGTGGCATCACAGCATAGCTCCTTCAACCATAGAGACAGCGACAAGTCTTATAGTCATCTAATTAACTATCTAATATATAATTTCCAAGTTTATCCATTTTCATATTTTCAATACCAATTCTGCGAATCTCGGAATTAATTTTTTCTTGTTCCAATTCATCAGAAGGTTCTGTATGGCCTTGTTCTTCAGTCTCTTGATCTGGATCTGGATCTTCGTCCTCCTCATCCTCTTCTTCATCCTCCTCATCATCCTCATCATCAAAACCTCTCGCTACTATTTCAGCTTCATCTTCTTCTCTAGACAAAGCCATTGCTTCCTCTAAATCTTTGACCTGCTTCTTACTGAACCCAGAAGCTTCGACTTGAATATCGAGTTTTCCCATTCTGGTAATATCCCTTTCAAACCGAGGATAATCATCACTAACATAATTCAACTTCTTTTCAAAAAAACTCCGAATACAATCTACATCGCGCTCGAAATATCGTTGAGCATCAACATGAGAAAGTGATACACATTGCGGGAAATCTATAACCACAATCTCATCATTTGGATCTTTGAAATTCTCTCTGATCATGACATTAAACTCATTAAAATCACAATGAATAAGCCCTGAATTCGCCAGTCGAACTATAAAATCCATTAAAGTAGAATATAATCGAGCAGGATTAGAATGTGCAGTCAGTTGTCGCATAGGAAATCCATCTATAAGTGACATAACAATCATATGTCTAGAGTGATCTATTGGTTCCGGCACTGAGAATCCATTCTCATATAAAGCTTTCATAAATGCATATTCTTTTGTAGCAGAAAGACGTGAAAGATAGATCCAACTAGCACTATCACGATTACGAAGATAATCCCGGTTATTTTTGATTGTCCTGAATGATATACGACCAAGACGATGGACTTTGAGTACATTTTGTCGACCTTGAGCATTGGCTACAACGAAAATATCCGATTCTTTACCAATTCCGATTTGATTTCCTACTGAAAAAACAGAATTGTTTTTCAAAAATGCTTTTAATGCCAAATAATCATATCCATGATATGACAATCTATATCCATCATCTAGTTAGAACTGACCACTATGACCACTATGACCACACTACTTACATTTGGCATTTTGAACTCGACTTATCAGCTTGATCTTGGCAAGAGCTGATATACATCTATTAGTGGCCGAAGCACTTTTTAATTTGGCAATTTGAATGATTAAAGTTGTTGGAACGACTTCATGATTCTTCGATCCCATTTCAACCTGAGTTAGAACAAGTATAAGTACAAGTCTATTAGTACTTACAGCTGTTAGAGTCCTGAAATCATCTTTAGTTAAGTATCGCATATGCGAAGTATCCAATTTCATTTTAAGATACCAGAGACGAGAGATCTAGAGAATGTCAAGAGAATATCAAAGATCTTGAGAGCTTCAATGCAATATTTTTTAATTATTCAACGTCATTTTTTTTATTTTTTTTTATTTAATTACTCTCTTTCCTTCCACTCCCAGCCTCAAATTTACGTTGATTTTAAACCTTCCGTAAATCCTACGTAACTTGCATATTGTCAACATTTAAAACTGTAAATTTCAATCTATTTGCAACCCTTAACACTTGCGACAGCGGTTACGCCACATTTTTGAACTGTTGTTGTTGAGTCACTTGTAATCCGTGATTCTGATAATGTTTGAAAAGAACTAACGTATCCAGTTGTGACATTGCTCTGGTTCTACAGGTCTCTTACTTACAGTTTAAGAATATAAGTCCATCGTTAGGAAGGTATCGGCACAGAAGACCCCTCCTTACAAGTGTGCTGTAATAATGCCAAGGAAACAAAGTGGTGCTTATCATTGGCATGAGCCTAAATCATTCAATGAATCCAATAGCTCAAAATATCCTGCTTCAAGTGGTCAACGAAAGTCGGAAGATAAAAGCCAGCAGCCAAGTGGTCAACATGACCTTCATCGTTATCATGCTGTAAATGATTCGGATCATGAGGATCAGGACTCAGATGGTTTATATGATTCGGCCGATATTAATAGTCTAGAACATGATTCATTAAGGAGGTTGGCTAGAATGCGACAGGACGATCTAATGGCAGTTGATGGTGAAGAAAGCGAGCAAGATGATCATGATAATACTGAACCTCAAGTGCAAATAGAACGATTACAAGATACTGATCGAATCAGTCATGTTGGGTCCATTAGAGATATTGATATGGATTATAATTATGAAGATGATCCTGATGTAATGATCGAAGAAGAGGTTGAAGACGATGACGAAGGTGATTTAAATCAAAGTTTTCTCCTTGATTCCGATCTTGTCGACAATGATGAAGAACAACCTGATGAAGAAGGTATAGAAGAGGACGAGGAAGAAGGTAACGAGGACGATGACGACGATGATGATGAAGAAGGAGAAGATGATGATGACGATGAAGATGAAGGAGATGAAGACGACGATGACGATGGAATGCCATATATTCGATCATCTCATCGTCGTAGTTTAACTCCAGGAATGTCAACAAACCCTCGACATGTCTTTGGTGCCCTTTCTGGAATGTTTTCTGGTTTTTCATCTCGAATCAATCCCATCTTGGCAAATATCAGGCAACGAGCAGACCCTTTAGCATGTATGGAGGCACTTCAAGAACTGGCTGATATCCTACTGATTTCAACTGAAGATATCTTGTCAGGATATTTTCCTATGGATCAAGTTTCAAAGGAATTAGTCAATATCATGACGGATCCAATGTTTGAAGATAGTCCTGAAATGATGCTTTTGGCCTGTCGTAATCTTTCCAATTTAATGGAAGCTCTTCCTTCTTCTGTAGGCAATATTGTTCATGCTGGAGCTGTGCCCGTTTTGTGTCAAAAACTACTTGAAATTCAATATATCGACCTTGCAGAACAAGCGTTGAGTACTTTGGAAAAGATTTCTGAAGATTTCGGGTCAACTTTAGTCCGTGAAGGAGGTTTAAACGCTTGTCTTTTGTATCTTGACTTTTTCTCTTCTCATGTTCAAAGAACTGCACTTTCTACAGTTGCCAATTGTTGTCATTCCATCCCCATCGGCTATTTCCACCATGTTTTAGGTGTCACCAGTATCCTTGAAGGAGTTTTATCCAATCATGACTCCAAAGTCGCCGAAAAAGCTTGTTTATCCGTCTGTTATATCGTAGAAAGCTTTTCAACTGATCGTGAAAAGTTAGAACAACTAATTAGCCTCGATCTTTTACGAAACCTCATCACCCTCGTCAATCCCAGCATTTCCAGTTCAAATACCCATATGAAACCTCAAATTCTTAGAGTTATTGGAATTCTAGCTAAAGCATCACCGAATTTCGCTGCCGTAATGGTTGAAGAACAATTGGCCGATATGATTTACCAGATTTTAACTCATATCTCACCTAGTTTCGACGATAATGACCAATATGTGGCTCAAGATAATGCTGCAATAATCCAAGCTCTGATTAATTCCGCTCGGGAGTTAATTATTCCTTCACTTACAATCCTTTCGGAAATCTATCCAACCGCTCAAGCTGGTAAGCAATCAATCTTTATTCCTCGCTCTTACTAATTAGACTCCAACTGTAAATATTCTGGACCTTTTAGATATGTAATTTACGATGAAAACCAGAAACAAGCTCTGATAACTCGAACTGAAGCTCTTCAAAAACATCCTGACCGTCTTATACATTTCTCCAGAACAGTTTCAAACCTATTAATCGATATATACTTTGCATCAGTTGACGTTGGAATCCGACGAACAGTACTGGAATCGTTGCTCAAAATCGTTTCAATGCTGGATCCTGAAACCCTTTCAGATGTGTTGAAAAACACCGAATTATCCTCGTTATTATCATCGATATTCTCTCAGTGCGATAATAGGTCTCTAGTAGTTGGAGCTTTAGAACTAGGTCAGATTCTAGTGTCAAAGCTTCCAGGTATTTATGCATATGGCTTCTATCGAGTTGGGATCATCTCGGAAGTCTTGAACACTGTTCACAAGGAGGAGGAGCGGAATGATTCAAAGGATGAAGAAGAAGCTGAAAATATGGAAGAGTCGTGGCCTCTGTCGCTGAGTTTTCATTCCAATCTAGATGATTTATTGCTGCTTGATTGTCGAGCCTTGTTGTCGACATATAATGAGTATTCGGACTCCAAAGGCTATGAAGGTGAAGTTGCCATGACTTTAGCTTCGTTAAATCAAGTAGCTGAATTATTGGCCTCGCCAGATGGTCTTGATCAAGGCATGAAGCAATTGGCAAGTTGTGTAGAAACGGTATCAAGCTTTGAATTGTTGCATTCGGGGGTCCTTGAATCTCTAGTAAATTGTCTAACCACTGGCGATGAAAGTTCTCTACGTGAAGCAAGAAAAGTGTTTCTGATCAATTTCTTACAAGAACCGTTTGAAAAGCTGCTAGATATCCTTCATGAAGCATTAGGAAGATCCGAACGCTTTGAAGTCATCTTATCCGGACTTTCAGAGTCTAGAAGCTCGCCGGCTAGTATGTTGGCTAGGCAAATTCGAGTCAAGCTTGTTGCTGAAGAAGATGTCAACATTCTAAATCAATACAAGAATATCTTATTATCCGTCCAAGCTATAGCAACTTTCAAGGCTTTGGATGAATTCATCAAATCGAGAATCTCTATCCGTCATTTATCTTCTTTAGTTCGTGGAAATGGAAATAATAGAGGCCCAAATATGTTGTCAAATGCTCTTGCAGCTCTAGCTGCTGCTACTGGTCTTCTTCCTAACATGCCAACTGAAGAGGACCAAGAGGAAGATGAAGATGAAGAAGAGGAAGGAGAAGGAGAAGGAGAAGGCCAAGGAGAAGACCAAGAAGGACAGCTTCAGAGATCTCAAAAGAATCGAAGAGATAACACTTCAGGTCTATCGTATTTAGAAGCAGCTACTGGAGGAGATTCTAATTGGCATTTCGAGTTCTTCCTTAACGACAAACCTTTACCTTATGATAGTACTATCTATGGAGCTCTTTACAAGTATCTTGAAGCCAAAGATTTGGATGAAAGGAGCGCCGAATCTGCTCCAACCTCTTCCAATCAATCTTTTGCTCGAAATATTTGGAGTAATGTCTATACGATCAAATTCCAAAAGGTAGAGGGTCCAGTTCCTGCCTCTAAAGAACCTATGATTGAATCGGAGGATTTAAATCCTTTTACTGATACTCCAGCTTCATTTGGAGCCGATTCGGTCACTTGTTTGGTAATTCGACTATTAAGCATTCTATTCACTCTCAACTCGAATATAATCGATGTTGTAGGGTCCGAGGAAGGAAAGCTCATTCATCCTGTCAAATCTTCCAAATTCTTAAGCTCGAAACTCACTGCAAAACTCAGTCGTCAACTGGAAGAGCCATTGGTAGTAGCCAGTGGAACTCTCCCTTCATGGCTAGTAGATGCAACTCGATTATATCCATTTCTCTTCCCATTTGATACTCGATTAGCATTTCTTCAATCAACATCATTCGGCTATTCTCGTTCTATGAACAGATGGCAAGCATCTAACCGATCTTCTATGTCTACAAATGACCGACATGGTAGCAACTCTCGTGATAACATGAGTCCTCCAATGGGCCGTTTACTCCGTCAAAAGGTCCGAATTTCAAGAAATCATATATTACACAGTGCTATGAAAGTCATGGACTTATATGGCTCATTACCAAGTGTTTTAGAAGTCGAATTCTTTGACGAAGTTGGTACAGGACTTGGTCCAACTCTAGAATTTTATGCCTTGGTTTCTAAAGAATTCTCTGCTAAAAAACTCAAGATGTGGAGAGAAGGAGAATCGGATATGCGAAGTTCATTCACATTTGCTAAACAAGGTCTTTTCCCATCTCCTATTAATCCAGATAAAAAAGACTCGGAAAAAATTAAGAAACTTCTTCATTTGTTCAAGATTTTGGGCACATTTATCGCTAGAGCAATGCTGGATTCTCGCATAATTGACATCAATTTCAATCCTATTTTCTTCCGATTAACCGGATCTAAAGTCAGCATTTCTCCTTCGATTGATACCATTTATTCTGTTGATTCTCAATTGGCAAGATCTCTAAGTGTATTGCAAAGATTTGTGACCAAAAAACAGGAGATTAAAAGGACAATTGCTGATGTTTCTGAGCAACAAACGAAAATCCAAGCTCTTGATATCGATGGAATTCGAATCGAAGATATTGCTTTAGATTTCACTCTACCTGGCTATTCAGATATCGAATTGATATCTAATGGTTCCAATATTCCAGTAACTATTGATAACGTGGAGACTTATCTAGATCAAGTTGTCAATTTCACTCTTGGAGATGGAGTTAAACTTCAAATCGAATCTTTCTGCCAAGGATTTTCAGAGGTATTCCCATACTCTGCATTATATGCATTTACTCCGGAAGAATTGGTGGTAATGTGTGGACAAGGAGAAGAAGATTGGTCTTTAGAAGGTGAGTACTGTGACTCTGTAGTCTTTAACATTGCTCTATTATACTAACAAGCTCTTGATGATGCTACAAAGGCTGATCATGGTTATACTAAAGATAGTAGAGTGGTTCAAGAACTTTTACAAGTGATGAATCAATTCTCTCTACAAGAAAAACGAGCATTTTTACAATTCATGACAGGAAGTCCGAATTTACCAATTGGAGGGTTCAAAGCTTTATCTCCGATATTCACAATAGTTTGCAAACAAAGTGAACCTCCTTTAACTCCAGACGATTATCTTCCAAGTGTTATGACCTGTGCTAATTATCTGAAACTACCAAATTATAGCTCCAAGGAGGTACTTCGACAACGACTTTTAAAGGCTACAAATGAAGGACTGGGTGCATTTTTACTGTCATAGATCATAGAGTAATAAATAGAGCGCAAGGCAGTCTGAGGGAGTTATAAGACGGAGTAGTACAGCGAGGACAGCGAAGACAGCGTAGGGCAGCGAGGACGGTGCTAGCGTAAAAGCAATGCACTGGCACAAAGACTAGCTGGATGCTGTGTAGGCTGCTGTGTAGGCTACTATAGGCTGCCGATTTGCCATGAAAGTAGATAAATCAGCAGAATATCGGTCAGCGGATATCGGCCAGTGGATATTGGCGAGTGAAGAGCTTCAGATAAATATCGGGAGGTATCTGGAGGTCACTTGCCGGTATTTCTCCACAGTCCACAATATCTCTATAAGCAAGCGCTGATCTGGACGTATCTGTTAATGAGAAACAATGAAATGTTAAATATTAAGCTAACTTGCTAATTCTCATTATCATCACGATTTTGGCTGCATTATCGGCATATTACTGAATACCAGTTTTAGCCGATATTCTGAAAACAATCGATAATTTTATCGTCGAACGCGATTGGGAGTTTTGTTGGTGATTTTAAGATTTTTCAGATTTCAATTTACGCGTCCATGGCACGAAAAAGAGAAATTCTAGCGTTAAATGACGGCTTTAAAACACAGAAAACATATGGAAGATTCAGTCGACAAAGTAAAGGTTTGTTTAAATCACCTGTCAAGATTCTTCCTACAATTTCAGAACCATTAAGATATCCATCGCCACCACTTTCGTCACCCTCCAAGCTGATCGCAAAAGAAGAAGTCGATCAAGTGGAAGATATTATAATACGAATGCCTTTAAGTGAAAAGCAAAGGACGAAGATTCAAGCGAGGAGAATTAATTCTGGATCAAGTTTTGAGGATAAGGAGACTGTCATGGCATCCAGCCAGCTACCACACGATTCTTCATTCTACACCCCATCAGAACAATCAGAACAATCAGAACAATTGGAAATCAATATACCAGAAACTCCTCGAAAAAACAGTTTTGAAGGCATTGTCGACATGGAAATCCCTTCGTCTAGCCCTCAATATACTCCTCTCAAGCTACAAAATCTTTCAACACCATCTTCTCCATCTCCTTATAGACCCAGTCAAACTATTGCTAATAGTCAATGGTGGGAAGAGAGTATTGAACAAGAGGATTATGGAGAGATTTATTCCCCCGAAATCCAATCAAGCGATATGCAAATTCAAAGTTCTTCCATCGATGTGCCTCTGATTAGTTCCGATGAACCCGATATCAAGCCAATTAGCAAGGTATTTGAAACCATTGACAACCCCTCCAGCAGTCCTTATGCTGCTAGTCCCTCAACTTCAGTAATAATCATTGACGACACCGAAAGTGAATTAGAAGATATCGATATTGTATCGGATAGTCTTCCATCAACAGCCGGAAATTCCACTCAATATCATCTTAAAAGCATTTTAACCGATAGTTTGATGCAATCCTTACCAGGACCTCCAGATTTAAATTCTACAACAATCCATTGGAGATGACATTCATTTGGCTATAAACACTTTGTATGAATGAGATCAGGATTCTCATGCCAATCATCTACACTGACCCACATTTTCTTGAATGTTGTAAGACCGGCTAGAATCGAGCCTCCAATCCAGGTACTATATTTCCGTTCCGGAGGAGCATAAATCTTTATTTTAGTACTTTTAGGAGCCAAAAGTTTTAATTCATTCAACAATCTAGCTCCAAATCCTTTGGTCAATGTGGAACCTCCCGAAAGAATGACATTTTCAAATAGTGAACTTCTTAGATCGAGATCCGTTCGATTAATAGCATCAGCAGTCATTTGATGAACTCCACTATATTCCGAGCCTACAACATCTGGAGAGAATAATAATTCAGCTGCTCGAAATCGTTCAGGTCCTAATTTGATTTCTTTACCATCGGGTAATTTATATACTTCACCATTGGCCGAAGTATTTCGTAAATCCAAAGCTCTTGCAGCCCATTCCTTTTCTTCACGTTTTGGATCTAATGCAAGATAACAATGTTTTTCCTTAATATCCCTTACTATCTCCTTTTCGGCTGAAGTATACAAGATTGTTCCCGATCTTCGCAATAATATTTGAAGATTTTCTGTCACATCTCGTCCAGCAATATCTATTCTTTGAATAGCAGATGGAATTGAAAATCCTCCGAAAACTGGAACAGCATGAGTAACACCATCTCCAGAATCTAATACAATGCCAGTTGTTTTCCCCGAGGCATATAAAGCAAGAACTGCTTGAATTGATAAATAAAGGGCAGGAACATTAAAAGTTTCAAACAAGATTTGGGCACATTGTTCCCGATTTGCTCGAGGATTTAAAGGAGCTTCGGTTAATAATACTGGATGTTCCTCGGACAATATCTTGAGTCCATCACTATAAACATATTGCCATATTCGTTCCATATCATCCCAATCTTGTACAATCCCATGTTCAACAGGATATCGAACTTTTAAAAGTCCTCGATATTTTTGTGCATTATTTCCAATAAATGTATCTCCTTCTAAAGCTCCTGCCATTATTCGGGTATGTTTAGGTCTTCCAACACTTATTAGTTGTCTGTTTAGACTGTAACATGTACCTACTATGAAGGAAAGAACGACTTTGGTTGTTCTTCACCTGCAAATCCTGCTTTTATAGTCCCCGAACCCTGAGTTAGTATGTCAATGTGTCAGTCATATCAATGTCATGCCAATGACATTGTAATTGTAACTTACATTATCGAAAACAACCGGTTGGTTCAATAGAACATTATCCAACTCCATCATTCATGGATCTATGCTCGATTATTAGTTGTGTTCGCGTTTGTTGTTTTGGCGTAGACGTTGGGAGAATAGTACAGACAGAACACAGAACAGGTACCTTACAGCACAACCTTACAGTACAGAACAGCCAGAAAAGCCAGACAGAACTACTTGCTGTAGATCTAGCACAGCACATCTCAGCTCACATCCTACTCCGCCTACTCCACAATGTCCTTTAGTGATGCCCCTTTGGCCAGTTTCATTACTGGAGCACCTCCTGGTGAAGTAAGTAGTTAATAGTCTTAGTAAGTACAATCTAACAAGGTCAATGATATCATTCAAGGTAGGACGATTGCTGCTTGCCGATGCTTGCCTGCTCCTGCTTGCCGATGTCGCAGTTTCTTGCCGTTGCTTCCCTGCTTGCCGCGTACTAACTAGATATTGAAGTTCTCTCCGAAGGAAATGCTTCATTACTTCGAGGAGTAGATAAATATCTTGCCAAACATAATGTGGATGAATTCAAAGCTGTTCCATTGTCAGCAGGTCGATGGTCAGTTCTAAGTCAATTTAATCAACTGGATGATGAGACTTTTTTCGATGCAATTGCTCAAGTCAAGTACAAATTCGATCATCAAACTGGGGTGAGTCAAGCAATTGTTCACAACAGTTGTTCAATTGTTCACAAGTGCTTGAATTAACTTAGAAAGCTATACAAGTGACAGATTATGAATGTCACAGTTCCTACGACTAGTAAGTAAATGTTCGGGATATTCGGCTTTTGTTAACAAGTAAATCTCTTGCAAATTCAGTTGGGAAATATTTGGATTCACATTTCCCTTCGAATTCGAGCTTTGGAGTATTCCCTCAACAGGATAATACTATCGCCATTGTATTATTAGACACCAAATATAATGCTTCCAACTTTTGGAATGGCAAATGGAAATCTTGGTACATTTTGGATCCATCTTCAGGAGATTTGAAAGGTTCGATTGATATCGATGTACATTATTATGAGGATGGAAATGTTCGACTAAAAACTAGTCAAAAGATCCAATTAAATGTCGGTTCTAACGCCTCTAGTTCTAATATTGTGGCCAGTATTTCAAAAGCTGAAACAGAATATCAAGAACAAGTCAATCACGCATTTGTAGGACTCAATACAGGGCCTTTTAAGGCTCTTCGAAGACAATTACCAGTGACGCGTTCTAAGATTAACTGGGGTAAATCTATTGGTACTTATAGAATTGGACAAGATATTGGAGGACAACGGTCAACATGACCTATATGATCTTCATGACTTATACTTGATTCTAGAACTAGAAAGCATGGTATAATATATAAAATAGGAAAAACGCCAATAATGCTAATCCCGCCATCTTGAAAATAGGATGGCCTGCATTTACTGATCTTGCCAACCTTCCACTTGACGTTTTCACAGAACTTAAAACCGTTCCAATAGTATCAGTCTAGTTAATAGACTGGTATATTAATCTCGTGTACTTACTGCCGAGTCTATAAAACTATGATCAGCTGCATGTTCATGTATATCATTAGTTACCGACCGTAAAGCCGATACTTTCGACGCCAGTTCTTTCAAACGAAACTCATTCTATATTAGATCAACCCCCGACAGACCAAATGTCACAACTTACCTGTTCTTCTTCTTGATAAGCATGAGATGAAGACATGGATGAGTGTAAGATCCAATCCTTCTGGTGATTGCGGAGATGATGTTGAGATTGACAGTAGGGTAATTGAATGAAATTACAGAATCGGTGATATCGGCGAGATTCATGTCTGATAATGTGAATACTGTATTAATTTAACTGTAATCGTTAAAATGTTTGTGAATATTCATATCTGAGATTATCTGTTAAAAGTCGACAGGTTGTTATATTGTTTATATCCATATGTGACGAATATCATTAGCCGATAGCTGCGTATGATCGTCCACAGCACTACTGTTTCTTCCCAGCCACAGGGAGTGCTAGTTCCAGTAGCTGAGGTGTGGCGGAGTGTGCTGAGTGTGGCTGATATCCCAATTAGACATTCAGCCACAGCACTAGCCACAGCACTAGCCACAGCACTAGCCACTCACTCGTTCGATCGACTGGCTTTGGAGAAACAATCCAGATCGTCTCGTATCATGAACAGCAACGGCATATCTGCAAATATCTTAAATGACTTGTCTACGTCAATATTCACATATCGTCACCTATAGTTACAGTAAATCTAATAAATCGTTATAAATGCCTATTATATGTTATTTAACTAACTTCTCCTTGTCCTGCAGAGCGATAGTAACTACCAAAGTCCGGAGCAGTCGCAGTGTTTGGCTGCTCGGGTAGCATATTTGGAGCAGGGAAGCTGGGGGCTGGAGGAGCAGATGGGACTCCAGAATACGAAGGAACTCGGTCAACAGGTATGCTTTGGTCCTCAGCATATGGAGGATATTGAGATACTGAAGGTTCCATATCGGCATATGCTGGAGATTGTTGAGCTTGAGGTTGAGCCTGTTGGTGACGGTAAGGGTTAGAAGGATGATAGTTCGAGGGCGCCTGTGGGGCCTGGGCTTGAGGAGCTTGCGTACTAGCTGTTTGCCTATGAAGTCTTTGGTGAGCTAAAGCTGAAGGTGAAAAAGATTCTTGTCCAGTAGGCTGATACGGAGCTGATTGTTGCTGAAGTGGAGATTGGCCAGGTTGAGAGGTCTGAGAGTTGGAGAGATACTGGCTAGGTTGAGAAGGCTGGTCAGGGTATTGAGGCTGAGGACTAGCTAGTGGAACGTTGGGGGCATATTGATCTGTCTCAGGAGGATATCCTTGAGCAGGAATAGGTCTATTTGGTGCTTGTCCCTTGACAGGTTGAAATGGAACTGAATCGACAGGATATGGCAAGACTGAACTATTACGTTGACCAGCACCTGGAGCTTTTGGAGGTCCTGGCATGACATAAGGATGAGGAGGTCCATAATTGGCAGCCCTATATTGGGTCAAAGAATTCTCCATTAATTCATCATAGGTTCGACGGGCGCTGATGAATTTCTCATTCAATTGGATCATATCATCTCGTTTTTGAGAATATTTATCAATCAATCGTACTAATTTCGGCCGGATTGACAAGGTATTATGGTACAAATTTTGTAGGTCCTCATTTTCCGCCAGACTTAATCCATCCATTCCATCGGAACCGCTTAATAACGCTAATAATTTCTCGATATTTCGAGACTCTCCAAATACTTTAATTTCATCACGGGCATCATTTTCCAATTCTTGCGGAGTTGGATCAGCAATTGGTGTGACGAAATTTAAAGGGAAAATGCCAACTTCTCCTCGAATCGATCCTCTCCACCAATCTCGATAAACACTCTCTAAAACTGTGATAATATCATCTTTTCTAAACGACAACTCTCCAGGTTCTGAAGTAATTAGGTCGTAAAGAGCTCTTACCCTAGTTATAGTAGCAGGTGTAGTACCAGCTGGTTTTGCTGTTTTCGATGATTCATTAGGGTCAGAGGCGACAGGAGCAGCGCCAGTTCCAGGAGCAGCGGCGGCAACTGGGGCGGGGGCGGCAGCAGGTACTGGGGCAGGGGCAGCAGAAACAGGAGCAGCAGCAGCAGCAGACGTAGAAGCAACAGGAACACGGCCATAGCTGCTTCCAGACGATTCAGCCAATGACAATGCCAATACCTTTTGTAGCTCCTCATCTTCCTTTCGACGATCCTCTTCAGTCATGAGTCTTTTTTGCGGCTTTTCAGGAGGCTGGATTTTGGGATTCTTCTGTTTAAGAGTATTGTAAGCATCTTGCATGGATCTTAAAGAAGGATCAGATTTAAACTCCTTGCTTAAAGATTCCATTGTCTCTAGAATCTTTGTTTTGACAGTATGATGAACTGCTCCATCACTAGCCATCTCCAACAGCAAAGTAGTAAAAGACTTTGACGCGATTTCCCTTTGCATTTTCGAACCACAATTTTGTGCCAAAGACGTTATTAAAGTCAAAGAAAATAGCTGAACATTTGCATTTTGAATCCGTAGTCGTTTCTCTACAGCCGAAACTGCATTTTTGGCTCCATTTTCAGGATCATCATTCACTTTATCACAAACATCAATAATATATTCCCAATTTTCTCCTGTCAAATTCGAATCCGTTGCTTTCTCTGTTGTTAGTACAGGTACAGAAATGCCAGTTCTACGCCACATGTACTCACCTATCACTGAAGATAAAGGGTTTGGAGGCTCTGCCGACCGGAACATTTGAATTAATTGATTTCAAACAAGACAAGAGCTAAATGACTGAATGGATAAAGTAACAGAGTTAACTGTAGTAAGTAGTAAGCAATGCAATGCCAAGTGTTTTTCAAGTATTTCCAAGTGTTTTGTTCCTGCTTGGGGGCAATATGGGCTATAATTAAGACGTCATTGAAAATACAACTTGAAGTGGCTGCATCCGTAGGGTAATTGCGGGGCTGATTTCGATGAGTTGACTAGGATCAATTTGGATCTCTGTCTGTTACAAGCTGTATGTAACATACCAAGATAAGATATTTGATAAGGTATTGATTCTTAGAATCAATAGATAGATGGATAGATGGATAGATGGATAGATGGATAGAATGAATAGAATGGATTCTCTAGGCATAATGGTTGTTGGACATAATGGTGTAGCCTCGTCGAAGAACTTCAGATTCACACGCTTGGTCCTGTCAAGGATAGACTCAGTCACTTATAGAGCCCAGCATATTTAACAAGAATCTCATGTTTACTCCAATCGTGACAGTCTTATGGCGAAAGCTGAGTATGCTGGTTAAATACACACGGTTGTAAGATGTTTGTCGATATTTAATCCCAATAATGAGGAATAAGATCCTGATTGTTTTCTGGATGTTTTGAATATTCTGGATTGCTATTTGAACTGAATTGTTCTGACCTGTCCTGGATTGTCCTGGATTGTCTGTTGATGTGAATTGTGCAGGTTAGACAGCCTTGAAATTGTAGATTGTCATTCAGTGGATCTATCAACAGTTGCACAATTAAACTTTCAAGTTCAACCTAAACCGTCTTATAAAGTTAGGATCCGCAGCTTCAGGATTATTTATTGTTTATTGGTGATAATTGTGTGGATTGTTCCATAGGATTGACCCCTAGCAGCCTAGCTCCTTCTAACTCCTAACTTCTGACTTCTGATTCCTAAATCTAAATCCTAAGGCCAACCTCGGTATCCTAGCATTAATCGGTCTTGTAAGGGGTCTGAGTTGGAATGATAATCGAAACTTCGGGTCCCTCGGCAAGGCATAGAAAATCCTCAATTGGAGTTATCGGTTTAGGAGATAATGCTGCTCCTTCATTATCCACTATGCCCGTTTTACCAGACCAGGCAAGAGCTAGTCGTAGACGTCAAAGAGCTTTAAGTGGTTCAAATTCGGGATCCTCTAAAATTAAACCTTTTGCCAGGGCAGATTTGTTCAGCATATTAGACCGATTTTGGATGTCATATCGTGAGATTTCATACAATGATTCCTGGTTTAATCCTTTATTAATTATGACAGTGATATGGGTGGCTTTCTATACTTCAATGGATCATTCTCCAAATAATCCTTTACACAAATTTGTTCAATTATCCTATGAAATCCCCGGAACGAATCCTGTACAGTATGGTAAAGGTGCTAAAGATTTTGCCTTTGTTGCATTTGGAATGGTATTCTTTACATTTTTTAGAGAATTCTGGATGCAAGTGATTCTCCGACCTTTAGCTCTGGCTGTTGGAGTGACGCGAAAGAATAAAGTGAAAAGATTCATGGAACAGACATATTCCGTTGTTTATTATGGGATTTCGGGTCCATTTGGACTTTATATCATGTATCAGATGCCATTATGGTATTTTAATACTCGAGCATTTTATGTCGATTATCCTCATAAAACCCATGAAGCATTATTTAAATTATTCTATCTACTACAAGCAGCATTCTGGGCTCAACAATCGGTTGTATTAATGTTACAACTAGAAAAACCTAGAAAAGATTTCAAAGAACTAGTCTTTCATCATATTGTTACCATGTCTTTAATCTTTCTGTCGTATCGATTTCATTTCACATGGATTGGTCTAGCTGTTTATATCACTATGGATATAGGGGACTTTTTCCTAGGCATTTCAAAGACCTTGAATTATTTGAATTCTCCAATAACTGGTCCCTTTTTCATGTGCTTCATGCTAGTCTGGATCTATACAAGACATTATCTTAACTTTCAGATTCTTCTTTCTATTCTAACGGAGTTTGCTACTGTTGGAGATTTCTCTTTAAACTGGGAAACCGAACAATATAAATGTTGGATTTCTCAGATTATTACTTTTGCACTTTTATTTGTTCTTCAATTACTCAATTGTTATTGGTTATTTTTGGTTCTACGAATTGCTTATCGATATATATTCCAAGGAATTGAAAAGGATGAACGATCTGATGATGAGGAGGAAGATGAAGAAGATGATGAATCGCAAAGCAATTAAGGATATAATAGACCAATTGAATACTAATAGACATATAATATATATAATAGACCGAAATAGACGTCTAAGACGATGTTGAACTGCGTAACTCACCTATTCTTTAGTCCCGATATTGGCCCATCCTTTCGTCCCGAATCCCGATATTGGTGATATATTGGCGCGTCGATCCCGCCGATATTATCGGTACTTCACCACATCCCAGCCTACAATATAACCATTCTCAAATATATGTTTCTAACGCTCTTCTTGGCGGAGATTACTATCGGCAGGCCGGCATAAATCCTTAATTGCTTCGAATTGTTTATTCGTGAGAAAGCAGTTTTAATAATACGAATAATCGGGATTCACAAGTAACCATTCAGTGCTCAATCGGAGCTTAAATCCAGATATTATCGAAATTATTTTCTTGATTTCTTGATCTCTTGATCGTTAAAGGTTTTTCGAGCGTGGCTTTTCATTGTTTATTTTCAGCGGTTGCCTGAAGAAAATACCATCAATTGTTTCAAAGATTAAACTTTTCAGCCTTGAACCATCTTAATCATAAAGTTCAGATCAGTCAAAGAATATCAAACAAAATCACATTTTCCTCGATCGTGGATTGAATTGGCTATTCTAATCCTGCAATCGTTAATCCTTCAATCGTTAATCCGTTCAGGCATAAGTGCTCATCGTATTTGTTTGAATATGGTTCATGGAGAATTTCTAAAATCAGGGTCGTCGAGCCCTTCGGAACGTCGTAGAAAATCGTCAGTTGGAGTAATTGGTTTAGGAGACAATGCTGCTCCTTCATTATCTACTATGCCTATATTGCCAGACCAGGCAAGGGCTAGTCGTAGACGTCAAAGAGCTTTAAGTGGAGCTGCAAGCACCAAGTCCACTTCGACTAAATCGTCTTCTTCGAAACCAGTGCCCAAATTAAGTATGTTTGAACGATTTTGGATGTCATATCGAGAAATTTCTTACAACAATACCTGGTTCAATCCTCTATTAATGCTGTTGGTATTGTTGACAGCTTTTTACGCTTCAAAAGATCATTCTCCTAATAATCCTCTTCATAAATTCGTTTGTTTATCTTATGCAATTCCTGGTACAGATCCTGTACAATATGGTAAAGGAGTTAAAGATCTTGCATTTGTTGCATTTGGAATGTTATTTTTTACTTTCTTTCGAGAGTTTTGGATGCAAATGATTCTGCGTCCTTTGGCTTTAGCTCTTGGAATTACAAGAACGAGTAAGGTTAAAAGATTTATGGAACAAACTTATTCAATTGTTTATTATGGAATGTCAGGACCTTTTGGCCTTTATATTATGTATCATACTCCTTTGTGGTATTTCAATACTCATGAATTTTATGTCGATTATCCTCATAAAACTCATGAAGCTCTATTCAAATTATTTTATTTGTTACAAGCAGCATTTTGGGCTCAACAATCAGTTGTTTTAATATTACAACTTGAAAAACCACGAAAGGATTTTAATGAATTGGTTTTTCATCATATTGTTACAATGTCTTTAATTTCTTTATCTTATCGATTCCATTTTACATGGATTGGTTTAGCTGTTTATATTACTATGGATATAGGGGATTTTTTCTTGGGGATTTCGAAAACTTTGAATTATTTAAATTCTCCAATATCTGGACCATTTTTCTTATTTTTTATGGTTGCTTGGATTTATACTCGACATTATCTTAATATTAAGATATTAATTTCAGTTTTAACTGAATTTGCAACTGTTGGAGATTTTACTTTAAATTGGGAGACTGAACAATATAAATGTTGGATTTCTCAAATCGTTACATTTGGGCTTATATTTGCCCTTCAATTGGTTAATTGTTATTGGCTTTTCTTGATATTGCGAATTGCTTATAGAATTGTTTTCCAAGGGATTGAAAAGGATGAACGTTCGGATGATGAAGAAGAAGAGGAAGAAGAAGAAGAATCAAATTATGAATCTGGAGATTCTCCAATTGATAATAAGCCTGTAGAAGTTCCTGAGATTCGCATTAATAAGCAGGATTAGGAGTTCAAGTCTTCACATGTCAAGATATATTACAACTATATACAAAAGTACTTGACTTATTGGATGGCTTTTTGTGACGGTTCCGACGGTGCCCTCTCTTCTTGAGTAGCCAAATAATTCTGATATTCTTTGAATTTTTTCAACCTCCTTAATCTCCCTTGTTCAGCAGCTTTGGACAACACTCCAACAATCAGATTGGTGGCTCGAATGGAATCGTCATTAGCAGGAATTGGATATGTAAACAATGTAGGCTCGGAATCGGTATCCACGATTCCAATGGTGGGAATCCGTGATTGAACACATTCATGAATGGCATTTCTGTTTTCAACCGGATTCAAAATTACCACCAAATCTGGTCGAACAAATGATAATTGTAATCCTGGTGACAATTCTCTCCCTGTAGGCTTATCCTCCATATCAATTTCCACTCGTTTCCAGTGAGAAGAAATCTCTCTACAATTGGTCAAAGTACCAGGAATCCATCGACGATGGACATAATAACCCCCTGATCTATGAGCAGCGGTTTCTAAAGATCGTTGTTGACCTTGTCGAGTTCCAAGATATAGAATTATTCCTCCCTTTTCCGCGATTCCTTCAGCTACTTTACAAGCTCGTCGTAGATGAGATAGCGTCTGTTCAAGGTCTATAATATGGATTCCATCTCGTATTCCATGGATATAAGGAAGTGTAGATGCTCGTAGAAGCGATACTGAATGTCCTAGATGTGCTCCAGATGCCATTAGTTTAGCAATTGATGTCTGGGTCGGCGACGGAGGTTTATTGATATCGTTTTGAGGACGGAAAATATCCGATAAATTGGCTCCAAGTTTGGCACTTGTAGCAGCATGATGTCTTTGTCTCAAATATAACTCCTGTTCTGTATATGGCTCTGAAGAATTGGTTCTCTTGAGATTAGGATATGCTGTAGTACCCTTGATATTGCCCGACCTATCTTTTGATGCGGAAACTTTAGCATCTGGAGAACTAAGTTCGGGAAAAACAGTCCGAATATCCGAATATGTGACAAAGTCATGCATCAATTTATCGAATTCCGTGTTGAGTTCTGTCTCTACCTGTCCTGATATTGAAGCTTGAGGTAGATCTTCAACGGGCGTTTGTTGGAGAACTTTTAACACTGAGTCGGCTGAAACATTTGGCACCGAGACAATCTCTTCAACCTGAGTCTTTTCAGTCTCAATTTCATTCTCAATTTGTTCAACAATGACCTGATTCGAATCTGACGAGTAGGATTTTGCATCTGGAAATCTCGATCTCAACAGCGAATTTCGTGCTGGAATCAATCGTGGACCGAGCACCAACGTCCTCGAAAAAAGATCTATAATTAATAAATGTTTATAATAATTTCCCTTCAATTACTTACTCGTTGTTCTCGATCTCATTTGTATTTGGAGCCAGATTGAAAATGAGAGTTTTCAATCATTTTTCGTGATTGGTCAGAGATGACTAAGTGGGACGGACATTAAACACGGGAAAGGCGGTAAGTTATACGATAGTTTACGATAGTTTACGATAATTTACGATTTTACGACAATTTACGATTTTACGACAACTATACGATTGTACAATAACACATTAATTAAACTCATACATACTATACCATACTAATCTCTCAAAGTTCCTGATAAGCAGCATTCTGCATTATCTTCTGAGTATTTGCTTCATCAAAAGCTGCAGCATTATAAGTTGAAGCCGCAGCAGCTGAGGCTTCCATTTCAGGAGAAGTGATTTGATCAGCTACAGATTCCATTGAACTTGCAGAAGGCATGAAAATGACCTTGGCATTCGCGGTGCGTGCCATCTGTTGCATTGCTTCAAGATATCTGATTTGCATAGCAGCTTTAGAAGCCAAGATATCGGCAGCTCTTCTCATGAGTTTAGCACTCTCAACTTCAGCACGAGCAGTAATAATCTTGGATTCTCCAGCTCTCTTACTCTTGGCAGCTTGAGCAAGAGATTCTTGTAATTCTTGAGACAAAAGAATATCCTTAATAAGAATACTCTCGACCTTTATACCCCAACTGCTAGCAGTTTCATCAATAATCTCTTGAATAGAAGTAGCAACCTCTTCTCTTCTTTCGATAATCTCTTGTAAAACTCTGGCACCTACAACATGACGTAGAGTTGTTTGAGTGCGTTCTTCAAGGGCTTGAATTACATTGTTTACTCCAAACTTGGACTTGTGAGGAGAAACAATGTGATAATACATGACAGAGGATAATCTCACATTGACATTGTCCTTGGTCATACAAACTTGATGAGGAATATCAAGTACTTGAATTCGAACTTCTACATGATGAAGTTTCTCAGAGAAAGGATTTACCTTGACCAAACCGGGATCGGTGGCCTTGTAGAATTGTCCAAATCGTGTCACTAATCCAACGTAACCTTGGTCCACATGTTTAAATGGATTAGGACAACAGAAACAACAGGGAACAGCTCCCATTCCTCCCATGACATTTCCCAATCCATTGATTAAAGAACCATACCAACCTCCGTCAGGAATTGCCATTACATGAGCATAAGAAGGTTGAAGGTCTTCCTTTCGAATAGGTTCGACAATAATTGGCATTTCCACATTTAAAGGACTTGGTCTATGAGGTTTCTTCAAATTGTCATTGGAAAGCCCGTATTCTTCTTCTACATTAGAAGAAGGCTTAATAGTTTGGTCCATGCTGCTTGCAGGTTCGTGATTATCCATATCGAAAAAAGACATAGAATTCAGTTAAAAAAATAATAAATGATAGTTAAGTTAATAAATAAACGAAACAATTAATTTGAAATATTCATTTATCTATCGACCCCCTTTTATATCTCATTGGAACCTTCTTTCGGTATCACAAGATGGTTGTGACTAGGCCAAAATACGAGGTGCCCACTTCCGGGTCAGCACTGCATACGGCGAACTGCAGCGCAATCTATGCACGGGGATCATCAAGCGAATCACAGCAGAACTGTTACGTCATTGGATGTGATCTGCGGCTCAGGATCAGTTGACCTGATAAGAATATAACCACAAGTTGTAGCAATTAACAACCTTAAACAACCATAAACAAAACGTGGATTATACTGAGCGATTTAGAAAAGTGGTGCTACAATATCCCATGTGCTTTCAAAGCAAATTATTGGTTAATCTTTTTGTTAATAGGTTCTATGTTATACAATCACTTAAATCACCGGTTATACAGATGAGAATTCATGAGAAAAATAGGTAAAGTCCCTGACTCATTCAAACTCATCAAACACGTTGATGGTTCTTTTTTTTTTCTTGGCATTTCTGTTCGATGCATACCGTTAAGTCTTGGCATTTAATGTATGCACAACCGTTGCGGCTGACATCACAAGATTAACGCTTCATTTCCCAATCAAGTGATTTATGACTTCATCTTTCTGTTAATCATTTACTAGAGCCTCTTTCAGCGATTTTGGCCATCCGAGCCGCTTTAACCAACGGTGCCAAGCTTCGGACAGAATCGGCTTTTTTAATAAATTGATGTTCAAGCAACTCATCGGCGTTAGCTCGCTTTTCGGGCTCCACTTGAAGTGTCCATTCCAAAAACGATTTAAAAGTATCCGTCAATAAACCTGCATCCTTTAACTCGGGTGTACCATTGGATACAATCAAGAATAGGGCTCTAATTGGAGATTCGTTCAAATATGGCGGCTCTCCTTCTATCATTTCAATTGCCATAATGCCAAGACTCCAGATATCCACTTTAGATCCATAGGGTTTGCGGCTCACTACCTCGGGTGCCATCCAATATGGAGTTCCAACCATCGTAGTGCGCTTAGCATTGAGCTCGTTAATTTGGGCACAAAACCCGAAATCAGTCAACTTAATATCTCCTTTCATCGATAGTAATACATTGTCCGATTTGATATCCCGATGGATGACTCCTTTAGAATGTAAATGTTGCAATCCAAGTAAAGTTTCTCTGCAAACAGCTCCAATCTGGCCTTCTGTCATCATGTTGAACATAACAACGTCAGTCAAACTTCCTCCTTCCATATATTCCATAATCACCCATAAATCACCTCGATACAAATAACTGTCGATGAAATTTACAATATTATCGTGGTGACTCTCCTTCATGACCAGAATCTCGTTTATAATCAGCTCCTTTTTAGGCTGCTGTTCAAGGTTCATTTGCTTGATAGCAACACTGCTATTACTACCCAATTGATAAGCAGTATAAACTCCTCCACTTGCACCTTGGCCGATTTTCGATAGATTTCGATACAACTTGGTTGGATCTCCTGGTGAACATATACTGCCTAGCTTTGCTATGACCTCGTTATCGCGCTTTCTACGAGCTTCTCTACGTCGTGCAGTAGCAGCAGGATCTTTAGCTGCTGGAGGCTGGATTTCGCCTCCTACTGCTCCTCCTGTAGCCTTTTGCAGATTTAGTAGCTGCTCCTGTTGCAAATGGCTCCTAGTAGGCTCTGGAGGACTAGCAGTGCCTGAAATCGAATGCTGAGGTTCTGGAGACAGAGCACCATCAGATGACACAGGAGACATCATATTTGGGCTTCTTCGAGTTGGCTCCTCTGGTTTCTGCCAGTTAGAATGTTGGCTGCCGATACTGTGTTGCTGTTGATGCGTATGTTGAGTCTGCTTATGATGGTCGGTCGTGTATCCACCTTCATGTTGAGGATGACGAGGTTGAAGAGTATAATTCGCTTTCTGTTGCTGCTCATATTGTAACCTTCGTTGCGTTTCTTGAATATACATCGAGTCCTGTAATGGAGATGCTCTATACTTGTCTATAGCTGCATCTCGAGCTTTTCTATCGGTGGCAGTTCTTACAGAAGGCACTCCCAATGGAGGAGCAGGCGGTGGTCGAGGTGGAGGGGGTGAGGTTGGAAGATTCGGAACTTTGACGCTAAAAGGACTGGTTATTACCGGAGGAGGGGATGTTGAATTGTGTTTCTTGACAGTAGATATTGATGGTGATATAGAAGGAGGTTTCGGCGCAGGACGTGAAGGGATAAAATGGTGTTCGGCAATAGGACGTGGCGGTGATACTACTGTTGTCGTCGTAGTCGCAGTGGTTACAATGGATCTACTGCTGAGACTGTCAGCTCGAGGTCTAGTTATCGAAGGGGCTGCGGATTTGGGTGCCAAAGGACTGGCTAATCCTTGAATATGAAGCCCAGTAGATGCCGGCACTTGGGCATGATTGAATTTCTTCCAAACTCCATCATTTTGCGAGTTGGAGTCTTGAACAAATGCCATAACGTCCATTACAGCTTGAGGATGCTGGGCAACATCATTTTTACTAATTCCGCTTTCAACAAGCAGTTTCTCCCATTCTTCAGGGATTCCTGTGAACTCTCCAGTGCTAAAGTCAAAGCCAACATGAGTGACATGTTTAGCATCGTAAGGATTCGAAATTTTCAGAGAACTAGAAGATGATCCTAAACTACCTCCTGAAGTCATTGGAGAGGAACCTCCAGTCGATCGACGGTTATTTGGAGAATCCGCTCCTCTCATACTGTTTACAATAGTGGACAAGACTCCTTTGACCTTTTTACCTCTTCCTCCACTTTGTCGCTTGGCATGTGGGCTGGTGAACGTTGTAGTAGGAGAATTCGAAGAGGACTTCAACAATGCAGGACTCGAAGCCATTGCAGGCAATGGAGGTCGAGTGGGAAAGTTTGGAGTACTGCTGTTGTTGAAATAGTCCATTGGTTGACTCGAGGTGTTTGCCGTTGGAGTATTTGAAGACGAACGGTTCAAAGAGCTTCCAAATTGTTCAATGACCTGCATTTGTGGAGTTATCGGCGACGGCTCTCCGACCGAATTATCAGCCTTGGAAGATACATAATTGGATCCGGGATAAGAGGAGTAAGAAGAAGACCCCGAGACTTCAGAAGACGCTATTGAGCCGCTGGTGTGATGGGATTGTCTTGATGGTTCAGAAATAGGTGGAGGAGCAATGAGAGGTTCTGTATGTTCGTTAGAATGCGAGCTTTCACGCTGGCTATAATAGTGAGTTACAGACGACACAGATGAAGGAGTTGGTGAATGAGAGGTCGATTTGTCGTTGCTGGCGATATTGTACAAGTCATATGATCGGGGGGAACTGTTGAGAGCTGTTGATGTATTTGCGCTGGGGAGATTCGATGGTACAGGTGTCGTTGATGGGGTGTTGGTTAGGTAGTAACTTGAAGGTTGAAGGTGATCTTGATCAGGTCGAACGGCTGAAGAAGGAGATGGTTGAATAGTGCTTGTAATCGAAGAGTTGGAAGAAATAGGATGTTCAGTAGGTGATATATTTCGGTCGACATTTGACTCGAAAGAATTGTCATTTGAAGAGCTTTGATTAGAAGAGTCTCTACTAGAGCCGTTGACTTGTATAATTCCACCGTCGTTACAGTCCGAATCTAAATGTGATGGTTGAGTGGTTTCCTCAGTATGAACTCCATTAAATATAATAGGTTCTTTCAGTTCTTTAATGTCTTTGAACTCATGTTCTTTTTCTAAGTTAGACGCGGCACTTGATGGTTTAAACTTACCTAAAGGATTGAAAGTGGAGGTCAACAGCGTTGAACCAGCCTGAGACTGTGCTGTCATCGCAGATGGCACAAGTTAATCAACACTCGGCCCGTCGATTTGAAGGTTTTTTGGCAGTTGTGACAGTTGTCTAAAGGTTAGTTTTATGGAAGGGCTTTTTTTAAATGCTCTTGTTGGGACATCCGCCGGGAATGCAAAAAATAATCAGTGAAATCAGTGAAATCTAAAGTGAAATCAAAAGTGAAATCAAGTGAAATAAGTGAATCCATTCAAAATCCATTCAAAATCCATTCAACAAAGCGATTAAGAATAAGAATTAAATAAAAATTAAATAAAAATTAATAAGAACTAATAAGAATTAATAAGAATTTAATCAGAAATTAATACAATGGTGAATATCAAAGCTGTATGCAACACAACACTTGCACACTTGAACTTGCAGACGGTAGTCATGAATATGATAAATAAAATAAAATAAATAACAAAATAATAGATGGGAATACAATAGTCAATAGAGAATAAATATCAACTTGATCTGGCGCGCGGATCTATTCAAAACATTTCTTAAACCAGGCAAATCACACGTCAAAGTTTGGCAGTCAAAATGTTTGAGCATCTCAAAGCCAATTGTAACTGCAAAAAATACAAAAGAATAAAATACTTACAGTTTAAAGATCAATTTGAATCAATTTGAATCATTCAAACAAAAGTTGTTCGATATTTGCAAGACATGTCTATATTCAATTGGTGAGGAGATGTTAGGATGTCAGGATGTCAAGTCGTCAACTCAATTGAAGATTATTATGTATGCAGCTTTTGGAAAGGTTTGTGGAGCGGGTGGGAGGAGAATGGGAGGAAGGGACCTGCGAACGTGGGCTATTATTCTCTAGTATACTCTCTACTACTACTATCTAGTTCTAGTAAGCTGTACAGTGGAATGATTGCCAAGTTCTAGAGTTCTAGAGTCTAGAGCCTGACTCTTTCACTTGATTCTACTAGTGCATTCTCCACCAGCTGAGTCTGTTCTATGTGCGTAACCAGGTTTGGAATTTGATTGATTTGAACTGTTAGGTAATAAAACCAAGCCAAATTAATCCAATCCAATCCCAACTTAGCCAAGTAATTGAACAGACCGCTGTTTTGTATTATTGGTGTTTCAAACATCAATTAACGAGAAATTAAGGACAAGTCCAAACTGCTGTTGGACTTGAGATTAATAGACAAATACTATTGATTAAATCACAGTATGTGATTTTTTATATCATTTGCCATTATAACGTCTTTCTAACGTTTTGCTTGAGCAACTTGACTCGCTGAATTTTAACTGATTTTTCAGGATTTCGGTTGTTCAACTCTCATTTAATCATTTATGGAAGAATCTTTGACGATCCACATTTTCCAATTAACTTTTCAAACAAACGCCCTAGATTATTTTATAAATAATAAAAAATAAAATAAAATAAAAAAATAAAAATATTAAGGATTTTATCACAATAGAAGAAAGTTCAACTAACGGTAAACCGCAGGTTGGTGCGTCTGCATTAATTCGTTAATACAAAATCAAGGAATCGCTACGATCCATCAAACTGATAATCTGTTCTGTCACTGTACTGTCAATTTACGCTGTAGCACTGTCACTTAGCACTAATTGTCTAAGACTAAGACAGCATAGTACAGAACACTGACGCCTCAATTTCTCGTCGTTGACAGGATCGACATCTAGTTAGTTCTTAGCTCGTCTTGTATTCTAATCTAGAATAAATCAATACGCGAATCCAAAGATTATTTGGAGAATTAGAGTGAAATTAAATGGGGAAATGAAAATGGGATGAAAATAGGAAGAAATAGGGCTCAATATGACTCGATCGGAAGTAGTTATGAATTGTCTACAAGCACGGTAGCACGGTAGCCTCTACGGCTCTATCAAATTGAAGAAACAGTTTAACTGAAAGATTGCTGTTAAATAACTTGAAGACCTCCTGTCATCAATGGCTGCTCAGTTCTTTGTGAGCTCTCAGCTGCTTGGGTTCAACTGCTTGCTGAACTCTCAGCTGCTTGCTCTAACCGTTCTAACCGTTCTTCATTTCTCTCCGATGCTTTCACTCTCCGTACTCTCTCTCATCTTGATCTCATTGCTCTTTCCATCTGCTTCCGTCACTGTCACTTTGTCTCATATAATGTTATCATCTATTTTAAGTTCTAAATGCTTTTTTGTCAAGATCGGCATCTTCGGCATTTAAGTTGCCAAGTCTTTCGCTAATGATAAGCGCAATTCCACAATCTCTTCAATCCCACGCGTCTTTTGACATTTTACAATCTAATTAAATCTGACCAATTCAACATTCCAATGATCTTTTAAATTCTACAATTCTACTTTTCACTCTTTTATTTGATATTTCTTTGATAATTAACAACATAGACCTTGAGTGGCTGGTCCGCCTATATGCAGTTGGCATGCATGTATTCACCTCTGCATTTCAAAGTTTAAGAAAAATTTTCTATTCTCCAACTAAGGTAATATAATAATGTAGATCTAGCAATAGCAGACGAGCAATTGATATGTCCAGTGATACTTCGAGCCCAATATCGTCGAGATACAAGATACCGTGGAGATGCTGTCGAGATATCGCCGATAATATCGGCAGCAATGTCGGCGCAATTTCGGCGCAATTTCGGCGCAATATCACCAACTATATCAGCGGGTCCAATGAGAATATCCTCATCAATCTACTGATATTCTGACAATTCTCAGTAATTAATCATAATCGTTCCACATTATATAGTACAAGATAAAATACAAGCTCATAACTCCTATCAATTCCATTGATTCCAAGATGGAGAGTAATTGGCATCATTATTGGCCCCGGAGTTGTTATTCTGTAGTAAAGAAAACAGCATTGCAGGATTGCTGGGCAAACTGGGGTTGTTTGCAACATCAGGATTATTTGCAAGAATGTTTTGCAGTAGCTGAAAGTCACTTGGCGTCAAACCGGCAATTGATCCAAGTACATTGCTATCAACAGGAGGCACAGTTGAACCAGTTGAAACAGCTGTGGTGGTCCCTGGAACTGCGGCAATGCTAGCAGCTCTAAATGGAACTATAACAAAAAGGCCAATAATTATGTTACGACCTAACTCTTGAAATGTTTTCAACCTATCAGTAGCATCCTTATCCATTCGAAGGTAATCTTGAATAACATCCCCAGGGCCTAATGTTACGATATAGGCATCTTTGACGATCTTGGTCCGGTTCTTAATGACTCCAAATTTGTTTCGACTATGAAAATATTCAAATAGTTTGTTGAATCCTGTCTTACCGGGATCTTCATCGCTCAAATAAAACGTAACAATATCCTTTGAAACGCCCAAACTTCGTAAATATTTAGCAGCCCGACCTTCATCCAATCGCCCATCCACAACTAATTTTTCTCCTCCAGTTATTACCTGAGGCCATGCTTCCAAAGGTACGAAATTCCTAGCTCCACTAAGATGATGTGCTTTACCAGAAAATTCTGTAATTCCTGGCATTGACATGTTTCCATTCCATATAGTGATTTCGGGTAATGAAGAAGTAGGATGAGTGGGTTGAATAGAAGTTTGATTTAATTTGTCGTTTTCTTCAGGTTTCAACAATAGGTCAAATTCTTCATCTTCTTCGTCGAGGTTTATTGCTGATAAATGGTGTTCTTGATCGGTTTCATGAGGAGATCCGGCTGGAGAATAGCCTAAGGCATCCATATCATCGTTTACTACTAGGTTGTCTTGTGGAGGTCTCCATGTCGGTTCTACAGGTGGTCCATCAGCAGAACCATTGTCGGATCCTTCATCACTAGGGGATTTCTGATCAACTTGTTTCACCGACAGTTGGTTATTTGTTTGATTATGGCCATATGCTTCTTCTCCAACAACTACTTCTTCGCCTTTGTGCGTTTTCCGTATTCTAGGAGCATCATCTACTTTAAGTACCGATTCTCGAATGCTTTCAGCGCGAACTGATTCTGCCAGTTTCTGAAGTTCAGGATTAAGCATCTCTTCATTGCTCAACATCACGATTGCTTCAGGAGTCAAGGCTCCAGATACAATTCTCGTTCGAAGATCAGGGTTCTTGTTATCTTTTAAATTGAACGAAATGGTTCTGAATTTATCGCGATATTTAGTTCCCACATCCTTGGAATTCTTGATGGCAAGTTGGTCATATAATGCCTTTTCAATCTGTAAACTAATTCTTTCAGAGAATTTCTCGGGTGAAATCTTTTCTTTGAGTTTTAAAGATTGATTTTTAATAGCCTCTGGAACTATCGTCTTTAAAAAGATTGCATAAAGCGCGTTTCCAACTGATCTCCTGACATTATCTTTCAAGTCTTGAATCCTCACAATAGGAGATTCCACGGATATTTTGCGTTTTTTCACTATCGGCTGAGGCGGTTCCTCTGTCACTGTGGAAGAAGATACAACAACTGGTTGAGAAGTCGAAATATCTTCCTTTATTGACAGATTGGATTCAAGTTGACTACTAGAAGCGTTAGCAGCCCCATTACTTGGTTTTGATACAAGATTGGGATACAATTCTGGCTTGCATTCATTGCAATAATAGTGTTCAGGAAGCACTTTTTCATCTTCAACTCCAAACAAACATTTGATATGCTGCCATCTAAAACATTGTTCACATTCTGCCATCATTTGATCATCATCTTCATCCACCTCTTCTGCTCCACAGATACAATGAACTACTCCATCTTCATCATCACCTTCCTCCTCTGGGCTACTATTTACTGAATCCTCCTTGGATGATTTCTTATAACCACTTCGTCGTTTTTTACTGCTTGTTACTGCAATGGCTTTGGCTTCTTCTTGTTCCAATTTTTCAAGAATACTATGACGTCCTTTCGTTGTCCTAGACGATCGACGAGGTTCTTCTATTGTTAGTTTAATAAAATGACTAGTTCAACTTACCAGTTTGCGACATCAAAACGGATGTTGTCGTTGTTGTTGTTTTTTGTTACACTATGGTTGTGACAATATTCCTTAAATATCTTTACGTTCTTATGTTGTATCTACTAATCCTTATCTGCCATCTGTTCATCTGTTTACATTTAAATACACCATAGATGATGGTAGCAGTGAAAGTAGCTGAGAGTGAAAGTTGCATTTGGTGGAGGTAATCAATTTTGATTCTGGTGATTGTAGGGTAATAGGATGAAAGTGCGAAATGGATTTATCCGCCAATCCGTCAAATTATATAGATTGTTCTAAGAATTGTTCAAACGATTCTGTTTATATAGTTAAGCAGGAGTAGAATGGGTAGTTCAGTCAACGAGTACTTTCCGTTGATTTCGCTTTACTGTTAATGCTAATCTTCTATTTGAAGAATCTATTTACCAATTATAGACTGGTTTGATCTGAATCCTGCCGATATTATCGGGTAATATGCCCTGCATATCGGATTCTCTTATAATTGAACTCTACACAATGTAATCGGAATATCTATTGCTTCATAAGTTTTTATCAGTACAGGCGTTACACAAGCATTAGAATCAGTGACAAGATCGTGTATCTAGAGCTGAACGTGCTGTAATAACAGCGGTTATAGTAATACATATGCTCACAGCTCATCGATAGTCCATGCTACAGCCATACTAAATCGCCATACTACAACCATGCGATTAGCCCTCAAGGAATCTCCATTGATTCTTCATTTACTGTCCTTCAGATAAAAATGGATTTGAAATGACTTCACATCCTTCAATAGGAGATATAGAACTGAGCAAAGGTCCCCGGGCAACGACCATTCCAAGATCTCGTGTTTGATCTAGCAATACATTCTCATCATCAGGATCTCTTAATGTCTCTTTAACACCATCCAGTACAAGATTCATCAATTGATCATAACCTTTAAGAGTCCCTATAACTTCTCTTCCACCTGTGAATTTGACTCTAATTTGTTTATCTTGATACTTTGCCAGGTCTAAAATAGCTTCTTTCTTTGGTCTTTCTTCTCCTTGCCTTGGAACAAATTCATGCCTTTCATTTCGACGTTGTTGATGTCCTCCTCCTCGTTGATTGCCTCCTCCTCCTCGATGTCCTCTTTTATTTTGTAAATTTCCCTTTATTAGTTTCAAATAACAATTAGTCTTGTTATTAGTCTTCTTACCCTTTGACCGTCCATTTAATAGCAAAGTCTGGCAGTGGTTAAATAACTGGATAATATTTCTGATACTTGTGTTACCCTGTTGTTACACTTGTTACACCGTCGCTGTGATATCATTCCCCGCCTTCCCAGCCCCTCACTATATAAACCTTCATACCCCTCCTAATTCGAGAAGCTGAAGAGATTTGAAAATTCTCCTTTCAGACGAGCATTAAGTTATTAACTTGAGCTCTAACAAACTGACAAGCTAACAAGCTCTAACAAGCTAACAAGCAAACAAGCTCTAATAAATCTTATTTAAGACTTGTTAAGGCTCTGACTTAATCCTATAATGCCCCACAATGATGGAAGATATTCCTATATTTGTTACATCGGATCAAACGTCTTCGGAACGTCGGATTTCTCCAACTTGGTCGATTGAATATTTGAAAAATAAACTGGAAACAATAACAGGAATTCCTCCAGGTAGTCAACATTTATCAGTCTATGGATCAACAAATGCTTCTGCACCTTTACATGTCAATACTACCAATGAACAAATCACCCTTATTGGTCAATTTAATCTAGTACCTTATGGACGTATTCATGTTGGTGACACACGAGCGAACGCTGGTCAATTTAATATTAATGACGTGTCTAAAGTCGACAAATATGTGCTTCCTTCAAACAAATATGAATCACGTCAAGATTCAGTTCTTGCTTGGAAAAAACGGAACCAACTAGGAAGATTCGATCCAAGTGCAACATTATCAGCTCAAGCTCAAGTTGAAGAGTCTTTTAAACAGATTAAACAAAGAGAAATCGAGGTTGGTTCAAGATGTAAAGTTTCAACCGATGGTCAATTAGTTCGTTTAGGCCAGGTCAAATTCGTTGGAACTGTTCCGGAAATTAAAGGTCATCAACTGTTCTGGATCGGAGTGGAATTCGATGAACCATTGGGCAAAAATGATGGTTCAATTAATGGGGTACGATACTTTCATGCAAGACTTAATCATGGTTCTTTTGTTAAGCCTCAACATGTTGAAGTTGGAGATTTTCCAATGGAAATCTATCAAGATGATGATGATGAAATATAACCGTTCAACTGGTTAATCACGATAATCGTTTAATAATAATAATAATACAATACTAATAACAATGGCATAGTAGATCGTAGCTTCTGCTCTCACAGCTCCATTTCCTTGGTCTCTGAATTATAAAAAGTATCAGTGCCTTGGACAAAAAATAATCTCGACTCTTGATGGTAAAGGTTTGTTATTGAATAGAAATTGCCTCTTGGAACCTCAAAAGAACCTCCTTTTCGTAGTCGAAACAAATTCCCCGATACATCGACTTCTACCAACCCATTTATCACATAAAACATGTAATGATTCGACCTTGAAGGCTTTACGGGCTTTTGTCCTCCTACTTTAATTGACATAATGCCTCCAGCCATGAAATTCCGCGATTCTTCATATAGAGCAGCCATAGCAAAAGTTGCATTTAAAACATCTTGGAATTTGACATCGGCTCCATGACAAATGACTCTCTCAATCTTATCTTGATCATCAGGAAAGTCATTAATTTCTACCTTTAATTCCCCTTGAACAACCCAATCTTCATCCTCCATATTTACTATTACATCACTGTCATCATCTTGGAGATCATGAGGAATTTTCGGCTTCTTGCTGCGTTTATGTATCCGATTTTTCATATGATTTATCCGATGTTTGATTTCTGGTGATTGTGTATAAATGATCTCCTTAATTTGAGGTTTAACAGGCTCATCTTCATCATTGTCAAGATTATAGATGATTCGCTCATTTCTCCAGTAAGCAAGAGGTTTAATTTTGACTCGATTAGATCGTCTTAATCCGTTTTCATCAACAGAACGTTCCCTGATAACAGCAGGCTTTTGTTTCTTTAAAACTTTTGCTTGTTTCACAGGAGTCTCGTGCCTGCTATGATGTCCACTAAGATCGTAAGCCCCGGACACCCGTTTATTTGATAGGAAAGGTTCTCTATTCTCATCCAGGTCTTCATCACGTTGTACTTCGTCATCATAACCGTCTACATCTACATCGTCATAATCGTCTGGCTCGGTATATGGCTCTGGAGACATTGAATATCTAGGACTTGGGACGGCCTCTTCTTCTTCTTCGCTTTGATCTGGTTCTGGAGGTAATAAACTAGCCCTTTGCTGTTGAACAGACCTGAGAGTATTTGACAGAGGAGAAGGTCTAAAACTTTGTTTAGGAGGTAGAAAGTCAATTTTACGAGCTGCGTTTTCAGAAAGCATCGAAGGACTACGATTGGATTCTCTTAAAGGAAGAGAGTTAGTTGGTGAGCGATCTAGTTAGCAAAGACTTAGTTCATCAGAAACAAGCGTTGTTGTCAACTTACATTTAGGAATAGAAGTTCTTAAAGTTCCATTAGCATAAGAGTCGAAATCCATAGATTCCATCGACTCGTTTGTCTTGGATCGATTAATAGACCCATTAGTGCCTGTAGAACTTGGTCGATAGCTCTTTCTTGGAGTATTTGATATTTGGATTGGAGGTTTCGAAGTCCTTGAAGATAACCTGGATTTTGGAGGCCTATAATCGATTATTTTCGTAGGATATTGACTGATAGGAATGGCAGCAGGTTCTTCATCTTCTGCACTATCTCCAGAGAAATATTGGTCGATATCTTCCATTCCATTTATATCTCTCCGGGCATTTTTTGGAGGTTCAATTCCTGCTTTTCTTCCCTTTGAACCTAGTTGATTAACATCATAATAATCAGGACCTCGTCTAGCCCCGGCTCCACGTTTTGACATTTTCCAAACAATAACGAATGAATTCTAAGCAATGTGTTACAACTCAAGTGTGACCATTAGCATAAGCAACGTGTTTAAATTCTTCTTGAGCAAGATTTCACGAAATAACGCGAGGAACAAAGAAGGAAATTGCCTTGTTTTGGTTAAAATTAAGTGGGATTTGTGTGTTTGTTGATATTTGTAAGAAACAGCCGATTCTAAGTCATGATTATTATGTTACCCTGGAGTGTGACGGGAAAAGGCGGGTCCACGTGCACGGCGTAGGGTGTACTACAGTCTGAAGGTTATTAAAGAATAATAGTAAATAATATAATACATGTCATAATGTTAGATCTTGTAGTCAGACAGAGCTGCCGGTATGATGCCGGATATATCGGCGAGAATCCGTGTTTGAGCATGGATATCGTAGATTAGCTCCTGCAATACTCTAGTAACTAGTTTGTAGTTGAGCAGTTAAACACTGCCAAAACAGTGTCCAGAAGACACCAGCTTTCAAATTCCGAGGTCTGGCATCGTCAGCTCTTTCTTGCGATAGCGGATAAGTACTGCAACTTTCGAATCCCGGAATTCCCGACCACCAATATCCTATAGCCACAGCTTGATTCACCCATAGATCGCACAGATCGCACAGATAATGACACTCTCATTCGTCATCTATCGTGCACCGGTGACAATAAAATAAGAAGTAGACTCTTGATACCTCCAATTGTCTCTGTCAAGAATCTTTTTAATTGCATTTTTAATCTTTGGAATTCCACTGTCACTATGCATTCCAGCGCCGGTGATAATTCTCAAAGGAGCTACAGCTCGAGACCTTCTCTGCTCGATCAAAGAAGCTTCAAAAGTCCACCATTTCTGTAATCTGATTAAACACGCTTCAGCAGCATACTTAACAGTCATTCCATGACAATCCAATTCATAATCCGACATTTGCTGAGCAGACAATGTTTCATCTTTGGCTTTTATTGCTCTTTGTCTTTCCATGGTCAATTGTGAAGCCATGTCTGAATAATATCCAGTAACTGCTTTGAACAGATGATCGGATTTACCTTTACGATGAGCTTCACTAGCTTTAGCTCTGGCTTCAGATCGAGCATCTTCGATTTCTTCCAAAGACCTTTTAGGAGGGGAAATAGACCGTTCGCTAGTCCTTATGCTACTCAGACTAGGGCTCGGGCTTCTAGAGCTCTCAAGTCGAAGCTTTACTCTGTTGTCTACATTTCTATGCTTTTTAAGCACTTTCTTACCATTTAATCCTTGAGAAAAGTAGGCATCATTACCCACTTCTTTAACCAATTGATGATTTAAAAGCTCATCAGAAGCTTTGACTATATCACCATTTACACTGCGTAATTTAAGCTCGATTGCAGCTTTAGGGATTTCAGGAAATGACTTTTGCAGAAATTGCAATCCTCTTTCAAATGGATCTTTTGCACTGTTTTCTTGTTCGTTTAGTTCTTTTCGTTCCGACTCGGACTCTGAATTAAGAGCAGATTCAACATCACATTGTTCATGTTGTTTCCAATCAGGGCCATTTTCACAATCCGATGTTAGTTGAGTTAAAATGGAGCAAACTAGGTCAAAGTCTTTATTTTCCCCGGCAATTGCTGCGATAAGAGCCGAATCAACAGATGGGAATTTTTCCTCGAGGATTTTAATATCTTTTAGTTCCATTGAATAAGGAATTGAGCATCTAGCAAGCCATAGAGAATGTATAAAGACAGTATTATCTGTCAGAATAGCAATCAGCAATCAGTCAGCGGTCAGAATCACGGTCAGCCCATCAACAGTCAAGCCTTAATGTTATTAAAATAATTAATTTAATAATTAATAAACCCAGGTACAACCCTTGCCCTGAAGCTTGGCTTGTACCCTTGCCCTGTGCCTACCTTTGACCTTACCCTGAGCATAACGAATAATATCGGATAAGTGCTCGATAGACAGTAAAAATTGTCTATATTATGGAGATTATCAGGCATTGAACTACTGTTAAGGATCTTAACCTCATTGTTTTTCATTCTCCTTCATATAATCCATAACATTCATATTATGCATAAATATCTCGCATAGATTACCCTCCTTTGAACTATATAAACCGGGCCTTCCTTCCGAGATCAGATTTCCTACAAGCAAAAAGTCTACGATACTGAACTTGTTAATTCATAATCTACTCATTAATAACAAATATCACATATCATGTGGGAAGGATTAATAAAAACGTTCCAAGAGTTCTCCTTGATCAACTTTATCCGGTTGATTATGATTGTTGGAGGATACATTCTGCTTCGACCTCACTTGGTCAAGCTCAGTGCCAAGATCCAAGCTCGTCAGAATGAGAAATTGCATAAAAGACTTCAAGAGGAGAGTGACAAGAAAGTCAAGACTGAGGCTTTGAAGACTGAAGATGATACAAAGGAGGAGTTTGGATGGGGAAAGAAGACTAGGAAGAATGTGTTGAGGCAGAGAAAGGCCATTGAGACACAGATTAGAAGACAGGCTGAGATGGTCCAGGATGATGATAGTGATGCGGAGATTGAGGATTTATTGATTCCCGAGGAAGAGGAGAAGGGAAAGTAGGAATCGGATAGCATCGGAGAGGCGGGAGGAATCAGAGGAGAGCTCTGAAAGAGAACACCGGGAAGGACTGGATATCACTGAAGGAGAGTACCGGGAAGCACCGGGTCCCGAACACCGAACACCGAACACCGAACACCGAACACCGAACACCGAACACCGAACACCGAGCACCGAAAACCGAGCACGGACACCGAGCACCTAGTATCGAAGCAAGGATAACAATCACTGTATAAAATGTCTGCTATCAGACTTAATAGACTTGAGCATTTATGTATATAAATATAAAATCATAATACAATCATACATATCCAGATAATCCACGTGACTGCTTACCTCAGCCGCATCTCAACCCTAGCCCTATAAATAATGTTTAATTTTTAGTTATTTTTTATTTATTATTTTCTGCTCGGCAATTAAACAAAGCGGTCAATTAATAAACCCTTCTTAATAGCTCTATGGAAAGCTGATATTCATTTGACGGATTGTGGACGTAGTCACAAATGTCATTTCGAGGAGGTCGAGGAGGTCGAGGAGGAGGAGGAGCTGCAAGAAATGCTCGACCTGCAGTATTTGGACCAGATTTAAACCCCGATTTCACTCCTTCAGAGAGATATCCAGTAAGTATTGCTGATCAGAGCCGACAGAGACAAGTTATTCTAACAGAAAACAATACTTCCAATTCAAAATCGTATAACTGCCAGTGAAAAGAAAGCAGCTTCGCAATTTCTTCAATTCCGAAGTGATGTTCGAGAAGGTCCTTTATATACTGGATCTAATGCCAAAAGAGGTCACATAATAATCGAAGTAGAACAAAGTATAGGAGATGGAATCGCCCGATATACGGACCGATATCATCCAAAGAGGAAAATCGGCCGGTCAATAGATGAACATCCTTATGTTTTAGAATTCTTCCCTAAAGAATTACATGCTTGTATGGGAGTCAATAGTAAAATGGCCATAAAACGAAAAGGAATTGATCTTAGTCGGTTTGATAATGGAGATATTAAACTGAAAAATCTTGCAGAGACATTGGCATTACTGCCAGTGGAGGAAAATGAAACAGCCGAGGCTCAAACGAATAATAATAATAGTGAAGAAGATGAAGATGATGATTTACAAGATGAATTCGAAGAAGATGATGATGATGATTATAATGCCGAAAAATATTTCGATGATGGAGAAGGCATGGATGAAGAAGATGGAGATGATGAAGCGGCTTATTAGCTATATATATGTACTATACTATATCTCGATAAAATATATGTTGAGGCGGTGGTTCAGATGGTTGTGAGCCTGTTTGTAATGCCATGTATTCTTCTCGAGAAATGTTTAAAGGGATTTTTGGAGGCAATCGAGGTCGGTCTGATCCGAAAGAATTCGCTTTAGGTTTATGATTTCGATGTGGTCGTCCTCCTACAACTTCTTGGTAGATATTATTGTTGTTGAAACGCTGTTGAGCATCCCAGTGACCTTCTCCTGTATATCCTCCAGCTCCCGGGTCTACAGAGAGGTCCGGGGCCACGGGAAGAGGTTTGGGCTTGGGTATACGTATGACGGGCTCCGGAGCATATGTAGATTCATCCAATACGTCTTCATGTACTGTCGTTGTCAATTTCGGAAGATTTTTTAGTACCTCCTGGTTGGTAATCACATAATCATTTGCAGAGAAAGGAATTGCTTCTAACTCATCATCATCAGAATCGGCAGCGTAATCGAATCTATTAGATCTTTGAAAAGACCCTCCTGTTGCCGCTGCTGCTCCTACAGGTTTTCTCTTTACCGCCCCAACATGAGTAGGAGATGATAACATTGGAACCTGAGGATCCGAAGTCCTTGTAGTCATTTTAGGCAAAGGAGGAATGTCCATTGGCTGGTCGTCTGCTGAGACTCCAAACTCATTATATCCTGCACCAGCCGGGACTCCAAAGTCATTGTATGCTGCAACTGCAGGGACTCCAAAATCATTAGAACCTGCAACATTTTGGGAACCTCTGAATGAAGGAGAAGAAGAACGTGCCCTTGAATTATAGTTTCTAGGGTCGGGTAAGGTTCTACTCATAGCAGTCAAGTCCATAGGGTCGTATGAAGCGTTAAGACTTGGATTCACTGGTAAAGGACGTGAAGGAGATAAATGATTGTTCAATGAAGCAGAATGCACCAATGACGACGGTCGAGATGCTGCACGAGAAGTTGGACGAGACGTTGGTCGAGAATTCGGTCGAGACGAGCCTTTTACTTGCGAATTCTGTCGAGATTTCGGTTTCGGAGGAATGCTGGGCCGGCTAGGATAAAATGTCATCTCGAGGTAGATTTCCCCGGCGGATTTGCCCTTGAATTGAAGTTCATGCCAGCGATCGAATCCGGTAGAAGGATGGCTGGAAAATGCTTCCGATAATCGAATCAATGTGTCGCCGATAAGATCTGGTTTCGAGTCGTTTTCATCCAAAACGCTGAGCTTAAGCGTGTGATGTTCAGCAATATTTTTCAATTCGAAACGTACTTCATGATCCCATTTCGGTGTCTGTCCTCCTCGAAGATCTGAAGGTGATCTTTTAGCTTCATGACCTACTCTTGCAATGCAATAAGGATTCTGTTTGCCCAATGACCTCCTATTAGGCAGATTTCGCTAGTTAATAAGGAATAAGAGCGTAGCAAAGCAAACATCAGAAAGATTTGCAGAAATCTGCAGAACAGGTGCAATCAGTACTGGATAGCGGCTGACACCTGTCTAGCACATTTTCCTTCTGCTAGTACAGCTTCCTTCTGTCTACCACAGCTTCCTTCTGCCTATCACGCTTCCTTCTGTCTACCACAGCTTCCTTCTGTCTATCACGCTTCCTTCTGTCTACCACAGCTTCCTTCTGCTAGCACAGCTTCCTTCTACTCACCCCTTTACTGAAAATAACAACCAAAGTCCCTAAAGGAGCTGGTTCCATCATAATGGCAGTTCAAATCAATTGTATCAATTGAATCACTTGAATATTTGATTGACGATTGTTCAGATAGACTTCAATGCTTGATAGATCAGGCCATCCGCAGCTATTAATGACACTGTTTGACGACAAGATGACAGAAGACTGATGATTGATCACTGATGCAATTGACTGACGGAGTTATTAAATAACGTCAAGTGAAGAAGAAGAGTCAACAGTTGTTCGACCTGCTTCTATTTTGATATTCTCGATTCTTTGTTTTGTAGATTACAGCCATGAGGCACTGCAATCGTCATAGCAACTAATCTTTTTTTGGTGTGTGATTATGTCATCACGGGATCCCGGGAATCCGGAGGGCTCCAGAATCCAGACATTGTCCGGGATGGATTCTAGCTTCAACTGTGCTCATCTGAAATGTTATAGAGTCTAAGATGATGAAATGATTCTAATTATGCAATTGGTTCTACAACATATTAAACTCTTTCTCTTTAAGTTTGTGCCCAGAATGATCTAGAATAATGTGAGACAATCTACGGTGATGGATGGAACAGCGTCATTCCAGAGTGGAGAATTCAAACAGCACGACCTGAGCTGATGAATGATTTAAATACTAGATTATAATACAGATTATAATACAGATTATAAACTGAACAATCATAAATGCTTAGTGAACTGTTCATTTGTCTATATAGAATATTGATCGAATTCGTCAGAACTATATACTGATATTGAACTGTCCTGTTGGATTTATTAATATGTTTTATGTTTTACTGGAAAGCGAATTTATAATATAATAATTGTCCTTTAAACAATTGACTGTCACAGACCTTAAGTAACAGACTTCTGTCATTTCACAGTCAGTGTCACTCACAGAGTAATAGATAGACCTTCCAACCCCTCGCTTTCTGCTACATTGTTGAAACTTCATTTTTATGTGCAGAAAACTGCAGCTTGTGAGAGCAGCGCCTTAGTTTTCCGACACAGGACTGAAACCAGTATTAAAGTTGTAAAGCTGGACTGCAACAGTAAAATTAATGATAATATTTTCTACAGCAATGCTGTTTCACCGCAAGCACAGATCATACCCCCTGTGTAACAGGGTTATAGTTAGAAGTACCCGGATATAATTACAATAATTACAATAATCATAATAATAATAATAATAATAATAATAATAATAATAATAATAATAATAATAATAATAATAATAATAATAATAATAATAATAATAATAATAAGGCTGAATTGCTCTAAAAATACTTGTATGGCGTTTATATCAAGTTGATTGTTCAGGACCCTTTTTGACCTTTACAGTCAATTGCTTTATTGCAAATGTCATTAAGTTGCAATTTGTTGCAATTACAGCAACATCTCAAAGTTTGGGAAACGTTGTCCCAAGTAAAGTTTAGAAGGGCAGAAAGCATGAAAGTTTCAAGCTTGTCAAGGCTTGAAAACTTTAAGCAGTCATGTCTCGGTTGAAAGATTTAGATTCACAGTATCAGGTGGACAAACAAGTATGATTCTATTATAAGAATAAAAGATCAGTCAAGAGCAAACTGTAATTTGTCGTTACTTATGTGAAGTTGTAACGGAAAGAATTTTAGACCTCTTTCACATTCTTGATTTAAGCTTTGCTCTCCATTCTTACTTGATTTAACATAAAAGCCTGCAGATTGTTAGCTGCAGAGTGTAAGCCGCAGATTGTTAGCTCAGATTATCAACTGCAGATTGTTCAGTTTAGATTCAGGCATCCATATTTTTAACGCTGATAATTTAAAGTTCCTAGATTATAATCCAAAATAAATTAAGATTAACCGATTTTTAGTTTCCATGACAATTTAATAGTTTGAATTCGGGATTGAACGAGATCGAACAATGTTTTTTCAACAAGGCGGCCAATGAGATTCAGCCGTTATTACTATTCTTGTGTTAGCTACGGGTAGATTCAGGGGCGTCAGATCCTGATCAACAATTTGTTGACGGAGTTATGTTATTGTTTATCCAAATGTAAAGATCTAGCTAAGGTTTCTAATGTCAGTTTCCGCTTAAACATTATCGGTTGAGTTTCTAACTAAAGTCACAGTTACTGGACGTGAACTTTGCAATGAAACATCCCTGTTACTTTGGTAAAGATTTCTGAAAATAGTATCTATGCTTATATCTAAAACAGTAACGATAAGTGATTTTACGGTCACCGGCATAACTGTCAATAGGCTAGAATAGCTTGAATAGCCTCCAAGATGCCAAGATAGTACTGATGACGTGTTTAGCTATTTAAACTTGATATAATCTCTGTTTCTTGCCTTTATAAAATGCTTACCCTATCTAAAGAAGAATGAACTAACTAGAACTAACATTAAACTTTAATCCAAACGTTTTCGGAACTGTTATTAATCTATTAAAGGAAACGATAGCAGCAATCCCATGAGAATAAAAAAGTAATCATGTCGGGTTGTGTGTTTTATGCAAGTAAATCTCCAACTTAGCGCCGACTTTGGACACTGGTGATAATATTCGACTTTTGTATATTATCTTTGATATATTTTTATGGTTTACGCATTGTCGAAATCACTGATAATATAGGTCAATATTTGATAATCTCACAATTTCCGGGATTCCCACAATTCCCTTTAGGAGAAGTCTTAGATCGGGCCTTTTCTATTGGTAAATAAGGACCTTGTCAACTGTTGACTCAACACAATAAACTATCAACACAATAAACACAATAAAAAGAAATTCAATTATATATCTTTGCTAACTTCTGTGAATTAATGTTATAGAACTCTATTGTAGAGTTATTCCTGATTTTTGACTCTATTCTGAAAACTTCTGACTGAAGCAAGTACAAACTTTGGCAAACTTTGGGACTTGCTTTTGTTTTTCTAATCTTTATAAAAAGCTATTATTTTTTGTGATCTTTTTTTCCGTTCTCATTCTGGTTGGTACTAAAGATTTGCAAACAATCATTTTCCTAAAAGCTAAAGCGACGAATAGAAACAAAAAAAATAAGCCTCCCAAAAAAGCGGTCTGCAATTTAGAAATCTATTATATTGCATCAAAAATCAAAAATTACTTTGAGGAAAACAAAAAAAAGCACAAAAAAACATTTATCGACATCTGATATAAATGCCCATTCGTTATTTTCACAATTTATCAGTTTTCCTTTCATTCTTTTCACTCTTTCACATCACACATCAATCAAATCACTCTCTTTTCACCAATCTAATTAAGTAAGTACAACTGGTCAACTGCTCCTCCACCTGATGAGAATATGCTGAACGATTCTAAACGATTATATTTATTTATCATCATTGTAGTTAACAATTGCGGATAGAATAACCATATATTTTATTTACCAGCCAGGGATTTCTTGACTTTGACTATTGTTACCTTTGTTGCTTTTTGGTGCCGATCGCTCGGCTTGTCCTAAGACATACTTTTCTTAATGCTCCTGTTTTAGACAGTTAAAGTTGCCTATCTCCAAATATATATTACCAAGTCTGTTCCTATATATTTGGAAAATTGGCATTTTTTTCTCTACAATTATAATCTTCATAATCTTCATTCATTTCTCAAGAGCTCTTTAAATAGTGCTTTTTGACTTTGCATATTTGTTTGGAGATCATTTGTTTCATTTGTTCATTTACTCCATTTATTCCCCTGATGTCGGCGACCTCAACTAACTAGACTCGTCCTCCTTACCCCCTGCATTGGATCAAGAAAAAAAAGATTAATAAATTTTAAATAATAAATTTTCAACAAACGGGAGCGCATATGTTTGAAAATGCGAGTACGAAATCGACCCAAGCCACAATGGCATTTCTATGATTCATTATTGTTTATTCTAGTATTGAGTATATGGATCGGTGGATCTAGTGCTGACGACACTTTACGGACTTTTGGTGCATATTCCTGTGACTCTGGTAGCGCCGTGATAACGGTAACCAATTTCACTTTTGTATATGATCGTGCAAGTAGTTCGGTTACATATTCAGTTGAAGGAGATTCTACTGATGAAGTTCCTGTCATTGGTAAGTTGCAGTCAATGGAGTAAAATCTAAGGGTGTTCTAACTAGCTCGGATTCAAATCTCTGCTTATGGAAATATAGTCCTGGATCAAGATGTTAATCTTTGTAATGATAATGTGACGGAATTATGTCCTGTTGCTCAAGGTCATATTCAACAAAGTGGTAACCATTCAGTACCTGATAGATATACTGATGGAATTTCCGAAGCAGCTTATAAAGTGCCAGATTTACAAGCAACTGTATATATCCAATTATTCAACGCTAGCAATCCTGCTCAAAATCTAGGATGTTTTACTTCTCAAATTTCAAATGGAAAATCGGCAAATGTATCTGCCGTTAAATATTTGACTATTGCTTTAGCCGGAGCTGCTCTGGCGGTATCTGGAATCTCTAGTGCTGCTAATAGTGGAAGTTCTGTGGCCGCAGCTCCTCCTATTCATGCCCCTATAGTCTCTGGTATGGAAGGTCATGGAGCAGGTAATGCAGTGGCTGCTGGTACAACTCCTGCTGCAGTTCATCCAACTTCAGGACCAGGGACAAATGTAGCAGCAGGAGGGTTTCATGCTCCTGGATTCTCTGATTTTTTTGGTGTAATTCAAGGTATAGCAATCTCGGGAATGTATTCCGTCAATTATCCTACTGTTTATAGAAGCTTTTCTCAAAATGTTGGCTGGAGTGTAGGTATGATTACTTGGGGAGGAATGCAAAAATCAATTGACAACTTTCGACTGCGTACAGGAGGAAATCTAACCGATACAAACTATGAGATGGTTAAAAATACTACGCTTATTTATGAAAACAATACGAATCGCAATTTATCTGTCGTTAATATTGGTTCGACTGCAAATGGAACTGGCAGTGTTACGAAGAGAATGGTTTCGATCTTTGCTCGCGACAATTCTACTGCCACTACGATTCCTCAAGATAAGACTTATGTTGAGGTAGTAACGGGAATCAGGGCATATGTTGAAAAACTCACGATTCCAAGTACAAATACATTTATGACTCTGTTAATTTGGTGGGCTATAATTGTTGGAATTGCAATCACCGTGATCCTTGGTTTGAAGCTTATCCTTGAAGTTTGGTCTTTGAAGGGCCATATTAACAAGAAATTTGAAGGTTTCCGAGAACGATATTGGATTATTCTAGGTGCAACACTTGTCAGAATCATTTTAATCTTATATGGAGTGTGGGTTCTTTGGTGCCTTTATCAATTCAAGATAAAGGATTCTTGGGGTGCTAGATTATTGGCTGGGTTGACATTAGGCATTTTCACGCTTGTTTTAGGCCTATTTACTCTTCGAATCTTTATGTTAGCACGACGAGCTTCACGTCATGAAAACGGGTTACGACAATTATTTGAGCATAAGCCATGGATTCGCAAATATGGGCTCTTTTATGATCAATTCAAAATCGACTATTGGTGGTGTTTTATCCCCTTTTTAGTAGCATCTTTTGGCCGAAATGCTTTCCTAGCTTTAGGTTATGGTAATGGACTTGTCCAGGTGGTTGGACAATTGGTGATTGAAATTATTCTGGCATTATTTCTGATTTTTACAATGCCTTTCAACACGAAAATGGGAAATGGATTGAATTTGACCATCCAAATCATCCGAATTGTTTCCCTTGTACTTATATTGATGTTCACAGTTCAATTGAATATCCAACAGATAACGACAACTGCCATTGGAATGGTTCTCCTCGTGATCCAATCAGTTCTAACCATCGTTCTTGGCATTCTTATCTTTGTCAATGCTACTATAGGCTTCTTCCATTTGTCATTTACTAGAAAGAAGAATAGGAAGCTTAAGAAGCTGTCAGAAAAGGGCTTACAAGAAGATGAATATGAAGATGATAGTCGAATCTCTAGTTTTAACGATCGAGCATCTGACGATTTAACCAACTTGTCTGCTATTGAACAATACAAGATCAAAGCATGGAGTTCAAAGCAGCGAAAGGGCAAGAGTTTAACCAGTGATATGATACAAGAAGTGGACGAAGGAGGAACTGCACAAGGCACGACAGCAAGCGGTTCTAGTGAAAGCAGCAGTGGAAAATCATCTTTTAAAAGCTACAAAATGCTGAATAAAATGAGAAATGGAATCTCTTTAAGGTCTTCATCTGCATCTCGTAAACCAAAGATTCGAATGTCGAGTACTTCAATACCTGATGCCAACTCTGCACGATTCGATTACGATGGCGCCAGTTCGGCCTCTAGCGCTTCTACTAACAAGCCTTTACTACACAAATCCTCACCTGCTATTAGCGAAGCCATGACTGACTCAACTGACTCAACTGACTCGACTGACTCTCGTTCAAGAGGAGACAAGGACAGTTTTTCATGGGAACATAATGTAATATGAGAAATGAATGCATATGATGTATTATAATGAATATCGTGAATCTATGGATGATCTTTACTGATAAGGAAGGTCGATTGATAGCCGGTAAAAAGACGATCATACCTAAGTGGCCAGTTTGAAATACAAGGTCAAGGCGTTAATTTTCAAATAAATTTCAAGGCGTATCGGCTACTCTGCCGATATACCCAACCCGAATGCCGACTGTGATTGATCGGTGCGACGTTCAGTTAATGAATACAATCCTCTATATTAATTTATATTAATTAAATAAAACTGAATAATAATAGCATAGGCGTTTATTCTATTTAATAGTACTGTATTTAAGGTGATTATTCATGTTGTAGCCAATCTCAAAGGTCGCGTGCAGAGCTAGCGATTCGAACTGCTCGACTGCTTGAGCGACTCTGAAATATTTCTGTTACCCTGAAGCGTTTGTTATCTTTAAATGAAAATTCTTCAATCGAAATTCAAGAAATCGAAATTTAAGATCTTCAGAGGTCAAATAATCGTTCAATTACGGACAAATGTGAAAAATATAAAATAAAATATTCAATTAAAATGTGGCCTAAGAGTATAATACAAAATCCAGTCACATATTCCAGTGTAATTTTTGAAGCTCATTTACTTGAGACCTATGCTTAAACTTAATTATAATATTAACCTTCAGCTCGTCAATTGTGAACTTCAAGAGAACAGAAAATCGATTGCGTTGAATCTCATAAATTCTATTTCTCCGTGGACTTTCTCTCGATTCTGATCTCGATTTTAACGATTTTCTGGATTTTCTTCCCCTGACCCCTTTATGTCTATCTCCCGATATTATTTATGTATCCATTTTACAATCTGCGTGCAGAGATCAACAATTTCCCCCTAGTCTGAAATATTCACATTGAGGAATTTACCCCCTATATTTTCTAGACCGCAGTTTATTTTATGCGGACATTTCTGGAGATTAACTAACGGCGACGGTTTCAACATCTGAAACATTAGTTTAGGATATTAAATTATGCAAGGCGGAAAGGCCAGCTTATTTTAAAAATTATAATCAATATAATAGAATACAGACGTCATTAGCATTAAAATTGTGTGGCTGTTGTCATAGAAGACATACTGCTACAGATCCCAGAACGGCAGCAGTTAGAATATTAAAAGAAATAGGGAGGTTCATGGCCCCACCGGTAGGCGCAGAAGAGGAGGCTGCAGAGGAAGCTGCGGAGCTCTTAGATGAAGCAGAGGCGGCTGACGAAGATTTGCTCGTAGATAGTGTAGTTTTAGCACTGGTGCTATTACCATAGCTCGCAGAGCTAATTGGGTGAAAGGATGTAGTTGAATTCGACGAGCTATCAATTGACGTACCATTAACAGATGTTAGAGCAGCAGCAAATAGAGGAGTCGATGGTTGGATAGTTGATGTTTTAGTCGTTATAACCGAGGTTTTACTTGTAAATGAAGTCGATGTAGAAGTTTGTTGAGGACCGGGGTTGATAGTGACATAACGGATAATTGTTTCAAAGACCGTGGTAGTTGGTTCAGGTGCTGCTGCGGCTTGTAAACCCGGGAGAGACGCTATCACCAAGCCTGCGGCTAGCGTTTTCAGGTTCATTTTGAGTCTAGTAAAAGCAGTCAGTAGTAAAAGAAACCAGTAATGGCGGTGTTGTGATAGTGAAAGTGGTCTATTTAGAGCTCTTGCTCGCGCTGGTTTGTTCAACTCGAAAGGAATGACGAAAGTTGGACGTGAAAAGATAAGTGAAAGAAAAAAGTCGAGAAACGGGGGGCTCATGATACTAATAAAGGCTATGATTACAGAACAACCAGAAACAAGAACGAAATGCCTTAATTGGGAATCATTTCCCATTTTAGACCAAAACTAAACAGAATGGTTTTAAAAAGCAATTATTAATTTTTGAAAAACTTATGTGAAAGGTTGAAACACGTTAATTAAGTGGATTAAAAAAATAATCCAATTGCATTCGGTCGTGTTCATTACATGCGCAATTACATGCCCAATTGTATCTCCATACATCTCCATACATCCCCCTACATGCAATAGGTTATATCTCTGGAATATTGATTAAGTTCATTCTACATAGCCGGTGGGTCATTGAGCAATAATCTGGTATTCTCTATCTCCGGTTGCATCATGATTAATATTACATTCCAGTATCTGTGCTGAATTCAGAACTGTAATTGCGTCCTCCAGCCAGTATTGTGCATAATATTAGAGCTTATGTGGAAGTCTAATTATTTGCTCTTCTAAACGGCTCTTATTACGCTTGTACTCTCGCGTTTTCGTCATTATGGAGCTTTTGTGATTGGTTATCTTGTAAATATTCCGCTCGATCTAACTTAAAGGGGCAATGCAGCAGCATTTGTACTGAATATTTGCACATATTTTCTTTGCATTTTGAGGGATAATCTCCATGCAAGAGGTTGCTTCGTCCTAAATAGGTTAAATTCCACCTTTCTTTGGTCACGATCTTCTGCAAGTCTAAATTGAGTTATTACACAACAAAAAAAAATCAACCATTTTCGTCCAAACCTAATATCAAGAATGTGTTGCCGTAGAAACAAATGTCAAAGTTCTAAGCTTTTTATTTATTCACTTCCCAATTCGCTAATGAACAATATGTGAACTTAACTTGCCGAGGGTTGTCCCGCCTTGCTTCTGTGATTGGGGTTATTAGCAATGCGGGAAGCTGCATGTCTTAATTGATAGAGATGGCCCGATCGCGTTTTGATCACGTTCAACTGAATCTAACGTGCAGGTCATGTGATAGCGAGTATGATCTTAAAGTCATTATTGCTTGTAATAATGCCTTTAGACATGTCCCTGCCAATAATTAGGTCCCTTTGTTAATTAGATCCCTTGTTGAATTGTGAATATGACCAGCCGCTGATTATTGACACATCTCTTGGCATCAACATTTTTGGCAATTGGTCTTTATTTGTAACTTGTAATTTGTAGCAACTTATACAAGCAAAATATCAGACGTATCTTATGATGTGTATCAACAGGACTGTACTAAAGGGCTGATATTAAAGGACTGGTAAGCATACACGCATACACGTTCGAATAGAAGTGACGAATCTTCAGATAGTGAATATATAAAGAGACAGTATGACATTGGAATTGTGATAGCCTATTTATCTGTGACCTCAACATGCGATGTTATCACCATGTGAAATCGAAAAGTTAACAACTACTAGAATTTTCTGCTTATGAGATCTCTTGTAAAATTTCGGACTCGAGTCCGAAATTTATCAGCAGACGAATGAGAAGACTAATGTTAGATGTCCTTCCATTAAGACTTTCGGCCTACAATCAATGGACGTATTGATCAGGAAATGTTAACTATTCGGCTATATCTTCAATGAAACGCTTGAAATGTTGACGTATCAATAACAGCTTGGAAGAAATACGTCATAAGCAGAACTGCGTGAGATATAGCCAACATTACGGCTACTTGAGCCTTATTATCTAAGATCGAGGCTCAATAACTATCGACAATAACTTCACAGTACATTCAAAAGACAACCTCTAGTAGAGATTCTACTTGAACGAACAGATCGCCACACGGCAGTTCCGCCTAGTACCTCGAGCCTCGAGCTTCGAGCGTCGAGAACCCCGCATTCTAACGGACCGATAATCACTCCCCGTCAGCCGCACATCACATGACCGGCTAAGATAACGCCAACACCAGCCAATCAGCTATGGCATAACAAACAGTGTCTCATTACAAGTCAAAACAGGTTACATACAGCACGTCATAAGAACTGAGAAGAGCCCAAGCCTCTTATTTACCACGCTTACAAATGTCTCAATTTTTTACATAATACGGAGTTTACGACGGTGAAATGCGCAGTTAAATCAGCCGCTGACATAAGCAGTATAAATACCCGCACCCCCCCACTCTGGCTGCTTCGAATCTTCATTGAATAAAATGGTTGTTCACAATGGAAAAGAGCATTTGACAGAAGAGGAGAAGCGATTGGAGCAGGAGAGGAAGAAGACGAGGGTAAGACAGATATATATAGAGAGTCGGCATGGCTAACAAGTATTGGAAACGTTGGGGTCCATATCTAAGTGAAAGGCAATGGGTAGGTTGACGAACAACTTCTATGACAGAAGCAATGTTGTGAACACACAATTAATTGTTAGGCCACAGTAAGAGAAGATTATTCAGGTAATGGAGATGCTTGGAGTGATTTTCCTTTCCATCATGCTAGATCAAGGACTTATCGATGGGGAGAAGATGGAATCAGTGGAGTTAGTGATAACCATCAATTGCAATGTATTTCATTTGCATTTTGGAATGAAAAAGATGATATCTTAAAGGAACGATTATATGGATTAACAGGACCTCAAGGAAATCATGGAGAAGATGTGAAAGAAGCCTATTTCTACTTGGATAATACTCCAACTCATTCTTATATGAAATATTTGTATAAATATCCTCAACGAAAATTCCCATATGAGAAATTGGTTGAAGAATCTCAAAAAAGATCCAGATTGGAACATGAATATGAATTGGTTGATTCGGGGATTTTTGAAGACAATAAATATTTCGATATATTTATTGAAATGGCTAAAGATCCCGAGAATGAAGAAGAGTTGTTATTTAGAATAACTGCCTATAACCGTGGCCCTGAAGCGGCTCCATTACATATAATTCCTCAAGTATGGTTCCGAAATACTTGGAGTTGGGGAATTGATGTTGAAAAGAAAAATGCCATTCCAGAATTAAGTCAAAATGCAGAAAACAATCTTGTAATTGATTCTAAGCATTGGAGAATTGGAGATCGTTATGTTCATTTAGGAACTTCTCCAGGATTTGAAACTTCTTCTGATGATGTTGTTCCGGAACGATTGTTTACTAACAATTCGACGAATAAACAACGATTATATGGGATTAAAAATGACGATAAATATGTTAAAGATGCTTTTCACGATTATATTATCGAAGAAGAGACTGATGCTGTAAATCCCGAATTAAAAGGAACAAAAGCTGGAGCTTGGTATGCTTTTGATTCTGGTGATGGAATCCCCCCTGGAGATTTTGTCACAGTTCGGTTCAAATTCACCAATAATAAGCCCAAAGTGGACGAAGAAATCAACGAGGATGCTTTTGATAAAATTATTGATAATGCTCAAGATGAAGCAGATGATTTCTATTGGTGGATAAGTCCTCTTCCTATGGCAGATGATCTTCGAGCCATTCAACGTCAAGCCTTTTCAGGACTTTTGTGGACTAAACAATTCTACCACTTTATCCACACTCAATGGTCACAAGGAGATCCTGTGAATCCTCCTCCTCCCGACTCTAGACGCAATATTCGAAACCAACATTGGCAGCATTTACATATTGACGATATTTTGTCATTGCCGGATAAATGGGAATATCCATTCTTTGCTGCATGGGATACAGCTTTCCATTGTATTCCAATAGCAATGATAGACCCAGAATTTGCCAAGAAACAACTGGATTTAATGACTCGTGAATGGTACATGCACCCGAATGGACAGATTCCCGCTTATGAATGGAACTTTTCCGATGTAAATCCTCCTGTACATGCCTGGGCAACATTCAGGACTTTTAAACTTGAGCGTAAAATGTTTGGTAGAGAAGATATCGATTTCTTGGAAAGAGTTTTCCAGAAATTACTTCTTAACTTTACCTGGTGGGTTAATCGTAAAGATGGAGGAGGTAAGAATGTATTTGAAGGAGGATTCTTAGGTTTAGACAATATCGGTTTGTTTAATCGATCAGAACCTTTACCTACAGGAGGAGTTTTAGAACAAGCTGATAGTACTGGATGGATGGCATTTTTCAGTCTTCAAATGCTAAATATTTCTCTTGAACTGGCTAAACATCGTAGTGTTTATGAAGATATTGCTTCGAAATTCTTTGAGCATTTTATATTCATTGCTGATGCTATGAGTTTCCGAGCAGGAGGAGGAGTAGAAAAACCTCTTTGGAACGATGAAGATGGCTTTTATTATGATGCCATTTCATGGGGAGGACCTTGGAGTCAACAGCTTCCCGTAAGATCTTTAGTTGGATTGATTCCTCTTTATGCTTGTCTTACTCTTGAGCCGGAAATCCTTCAAAAATTCCCATCGTTTTCTAAACGAGTTAAATGGTTTACAGAAAATAGAAGTCAATTATCGCAAAGAAATATTCATTCAATGGATCAGAGAGGAAGTGGACAACGATTATTATTATCCTTGGTGAATAAAGAACGGTTGGTTAAACTTCTTGAACGAATGCTTGACGAAGACGAGTTCCTCAGTTCTTATGGAATTCGATCGCTTTCGAAATATCATAAAGACCATCCTTATTCGATGGATGTCAATGGACAGACATTCACTGTAGATTACGTGCCTGGAGATTCCAATTCTGGCTTATTTGGAGGCAATTCCAACTGGAGAGGACCTATTTGGTTCCCTACAACTTTCCTACTTATCGAATCATTACAACGATTCTATTTGTATTATGGAGACGATTTAAAAGTGGAATGTCCAAAAGGATCTGGAGAATATATGAATTTAGTCAAAGTAGCTCAAGTTATCCAGCACAGGTTAATAAGGCTGTTTTCTAGAGATGAAACCGGTGCTAGAGCTTATAACGGTGGAAATGAGCTATTTGATCATGATGAATATTGGCGTGATTATGTACTCTTTTATGAATTCTTTGAGGCTGATACTGGCAGAGGTTTAGGTGCTTCTCATCAATGTGGCTGGACTGCTCTAGTTGCCAAGCTCATTCATGATACTGGAGTCTCATGCTCGATTCCAAGGACTCCTAATAATCGTTTTTCAGTTGCTGAGCATTATTTCGACGATGTCATGACCGTTGACCCTGGAAGACATAGTCGTAGACCAAGCACTTCATTCAGATTGCAGCGACGTATGAGCACAAGGTCCATTGTCAGCACGAAATCAGATGATATTGGATCTCCTCATGAATTGGATGAAGAAGATAGAGTCAATGTGGCTGAATATGTTCGTAGAGCTTTGGAAAGGCTTCATACCTATGGAGCTGAAGAGGATTATCATGAAGAGCTTGGAAGATGATCTGTCAATCAAAGAAAATAAACTCATTGACATTATCTGTAGGATCGTAAGACTGTTCACTATTGTAGATTGTTGATTTGATCTCGTTTCATGTAAAAGTTCTCATGTACATCTCGCCACATTGATGGATAGCAGCTATAACATCGACGATGTAACACTTGATAGTAATTACAGTCTGATTGAAGTAGATCTATATCTGTTTCATATCTGCTTGTCTGTTGATGTATCGCGTCTCGACTGATCTGTTGTGCTCATAGGTAGCTAGAACGTATGAACGAAGGTGGAGCGTATGAACGAAGGTGGAGCGCACTGATTGTAAAGCTTTGAAATATCGTAACGAATTGTTTGGAACTTGCAGATTGATTGTTTAAGGTCTGCTTGAAATGTTATAACAGTGATTCGAAAGTATTGAAACTATTTCGGATCATGCCCGTAGGTGATTTCCTACTGCCCATGAAGTGCTATGGAGCTCTGCTATCGTCTGAAGTAATTCTCGATACGTTAAAGATAATAAGTTGATTCTATTCGTTTATTTTATTTGATGCGGACCTTTCCAAGTGCTGCGTTATGAAATCAGGGCGTTGAATATAGGCAGTTCAGGTTCTCCTAGATATCACACAATGACTCAGCTACTTAGCTACTAATCATTATATCAATATTGGTCATCTATAACAGTAGCTATATATGTAGCTATAACTGTAAGGCTATTGAGAAACGATTCTGTTAACTGAGGCATAAAGTCATGAGATATCGACAAGGTATTGACACTGGACCTCAGAACCTTGAGTTCGGCTATTGGCTTAATAGCTGTTTTGATGATATCGGCAAAGGAGAGCCCATTAACCGGTTAATATTGTAGAATACTGTATCATCAAGCCATTGTATCCTTAATCCAATTTACAATTATCCAGGTAAACAGCAAACCGTCGGCGTTCTTCCACACTTTAACTTAGATTACTCTTCACCTCACCTGTATCTGTGCAGTTTGAACAAGCAGTTCAACCTCAAATCCTTAACTCCGTCTGAACATAAGACGATTCCTTATTACAAATATGAGTGGTTAAAATAGGCCCTGTCGTTCTGATGGCTCGGTCTTTTGTCGTCCTGCGGGCTCGTCTGTCGTCTCGTTCTATCAGAGACTGATTATAGAAATTGCAGCTTTGACACTGAAAAGAGGTCTTCCATTTATCGAAGGTTGTTAATGATCGAATGCCGCCATGACTTCTGTATTACAGCCTAGTACTAGCAAAAGGTGTTCTCCAATTGCCGGAATAGCCCCAATACCCGGAATTCACGACGCACACCACGCAATTGATGGTGCCGATCTTTCTTTTACTAAAGAGGAGGTAAAGAATTTAGAAGAGCCTACCAGACTACTAGTCATAAAATACTAATCAATTCTATCCGCCGAGGCTGCCGAGGCGGCCGATTTATTCCTTCATTTCTATGTAGTAGCTCTCCGACAATATCAGTCCACTTGTCAAGCGTTTCCTGGATACGACCTTTAACCGAGTCACAAAATCACAAGAATGTTACATCCAGAAGCTTACAATTCTTGGAGAATATGCTGTTAAACGCCTTGGAACAATCGAAGGTTTAACTGTTAAACTTCAAACTCACCATGCTTTGAGGCAATTGATAGTTAGAATTCTGGGCACATAGTTCAATACAATTCGTTGGAGCTGACTGGCATTTGGAGGAATTTGTAGCCTGGTTGTAGGTGGAATATTAACGAGATTGAATTGTATGGCCGTGATATCGGCAGTAGTTTGACGTCGGCAGTGTTTGATGTTGGCAGTGTTTGATATCGGCAGTCGTTAAGCCCTATTAATACAATTGAATTTATTCAAGATGCTAGATTATGAGAAATAAGCAGGTTTAAGGTGCCGATTATCTGAAGATAAATCAACTATGATTGAAAGATTTAAGCCGGTAAGTCCTAGGAATTGAATCAAATCATGCCTGAAAGAAAGGCTTGAATCTGTTAAAAACCTCTCAAGCAACATAACCTCCCCAATATTGTTATTCACTAAAATGAAGATAAAATGAAAATGCAATTCTCCTCATAGAGTCACACTTTTAGAATCTACCTTGATTTGTTGAGCCTTTTTTTGCCTCGTATTATCCTGTCAACGTCAACTTTACCCCCTTTTCCATTCCTGGAAATACTCTCGCAATAAATTTCTCAGACAGGAAATATCCATGTAAGAGCGCGTACGGGTATTATAGAATCTCACATGAGATTATGAGAATAGCAAGACCGGAATAATTCGGCTTTGAAAAAGGTAGAGCCTTCAACCTTCCGAACCTCTAGGGCGGTTAGAACATGAGAATGAGCAATGCACATTGCAATTGAACCCATGATATAGAACGAGATACAGCTCAGATTGTGGGATTGTTAACATCTGTAGCAATTTATCCGCCTGTCTTAGCGGATATTTTAAGTTAATGCATGTCCGATAATACCAGAGTTACTTTACATTACAATTTAGCAATAGATTGACGATTTCAACTCAACACTGGATTATATTCATCTATTTCAAGTCTCAAGTCTTGATTGTGCATCTTGAATTGACTGTCAATAGATTGTGCATCATTTTGCAGCAAAGATTTTGACGCAATTAAACAGATCCAGAGTGATTAATGCGCCCGCATTTCGGGTCTCAAGATAAAGTTTTCATATTATAATTACCAGCAAAAGCCGTGGTAGTGCAAGTTACGCATGAACTATAAACCGAACATTCGGAAGAACTCAAAATTTGTCTCGTTTTGTTTGTGGCCTGTTTTTCTAGAACCGCAACCTACAGCCCACGTTGCTTTGAGATTGAATAAACATGGAGAATGAATCTATGGATTGGCAATGGATGCAACTGTAGTGGTAACGCGATGGAATGCCCACTTACCGCGTTGCCTAATGCAGGATTATGCTATGCAGTATAAGCTAGTTGAGAGTTTGATAATCTGTTTTTCGCAAGTTTTAGTTCTTGGCATGACTTTCTAAGAATAAATCGCTTGAATAAATTCGACTATTTAACCTCCTATAGATAATGTAATCACGTTTAAATGACCCCCATCTCAGGCGTAGATGCATTCTCGCATGCAGGCTTGAGGATTCTTTTTCAAGTCCCAATAGTTCTAGGTTTGTCGATCCTTTCTAATTAAGAGATATCTTGACCGAGAAAAGCAATTGCAAGGAAATATTAGCCGGGCAAAGGCAGAATTAAAAACAAATACATGGAAGATTGTGCAAGGCAGAAGAAATCAATGAGAAATTCTAGACCGAAAAATGTTCCAAAATTACATCATTGATGGGAATTTCAGCCGATCTTGTGCGTTGATGGAATTTCTCATTTTTTTTCTAATTCCAAAAACGATCTGATGATCTACAGTATATTGCTATTCATGTGATGGAAAATCTTTTCTACCCCTTTCCCTCCACACAAGGAAGGAATTGTTTTTTTTTACTTAGTACAGTAGCTAGGACAACATTCTAGATCTACACAAAAGAAATCTTACCTGGAGGGCAGAAACACTCTGTCATTAAGGATCGCCAGCTTCCAGAACATGGAGCCTGAAAGTCTTAAAACATGTGATGCATAAATTTTGGACATTTGCCAGCTGTATTAGGAAAAAATCCTTATCTTGTCCAATGGCAAGTGATCTAATCAATGTCTATCATTGCTCTTCATATATATTACTGAAATTAGAAGCTTGTCAGGAGGAGTGTGACTCGGTGTTGACCAATGTTGGCAAATTTTTTTTGGCAGCTTTTGGCAGCTGGCAGCCTTTATGTCGGTCTTCCCCGAGAAAAAAGAAAATAAAGACAATATAGGAGTAAAACATATGCGAGGTTTACTTTTGTTGACTTTCGAATCGAGGGAAAAGTATCAAAATAGCTAAGGGTGCTAACCTTTAAAAGATACACTAATGCAAAGTGTCATCGTAATGGGATTGTTCTTTGCATTGTCAGCTCCACTGAAAACCCTTGCCCCAATCCGTATTTTCTCAACTTTGTCCCAAAATAAGAGGTAAATCCCGTAAAAATTTTTAGGACGCCATCTACAAATTTAAAATGGCTTGATAGTTATAAATATTCAAATTATTAAATCAGATTTCTGAAAAGACAGGTTAACATTCATAATACAAAAAGGAAAGAATAATAGTATTATATCAAGAGTGAACCCTCGTGTCTTGACTAGTTCTTGGCTCGGTTAGAAAAGGTGAAGTTGAATCGAAGAATTCTAAAATTGAAAAAAAAGGAGTGCATATGACGTCATGATAGCCCAGAATAGAATGAATTGCCTGCATCTGCATGTATGCACTTGCATACTATTATAATATACCTTCTAGAACAGTTCATTCAAAAGCAAGGATCTCCTATTATAATTTCCTAAATAGGTAGGCGCTATGGAAAAATCTTTCTGTCAATCGTTATTCTAGAAGGGCTGTATAGGTTGCCCGAGGAAGGCGACAATAAACATCCTAATCGGATCAAAGTAAAAAAAAAAGTGAAAAACTTCAAACGAAAAAATAAAATGTGCAGCACTGTGGAAGTGCACGTTTAGCAGTCACAGAATGAAATAAATGATCGACTTTAGGTATGGAACTAGCAGAATATTAATTATCTCTTGGTAACAGCCGTCTCTTCTCGGCCGACACAAATCCTATTACAGCAAAATGTCTAAGAAATAATACTCAAGAGTCTTCATCGACATGTAATTCCCCTTTTTTGAACCTGATAGAATCATGCCATTTTTTTTAGCTCCAGGGCTTTTTTAAGTTAGATGCAGCTCACGATCGGACAAATAGAAACCTTGGAGGGCGGTCAAAATTTTTAACATTGGTACTTGAGGGAAGACGGTTAATGTAACTCTAAAAGTAAACAAACAACAACAATAGAACCTGCAAGATCCCGTAGGTCTGTTTCCGACTCGTGACCTTCGTAGTTTGGGTTGATGATGCCAGCTGCCAAAATGAAATGCCTGGGTCAGGTTCCATTTTGTCCACCTGGAATTAATGCATGAAAAATATTTTGTTTTCATTTTGGAGCAATGTCTCAAAAATAAGGAATTTTTTAGAATCAAATTATTGTATTATTTAATTTGTTCTAAAACATAGAATTCAGTTTGAAAGAACAATTATAATATACTGCTGCTAATCAATTAACTAATTTAATTATTTTTATTAAAATAATTCCTATATGCGAACCTTTAATAGTCGGTGGTGGACTGATGCAAAAATAGAAGAAATGAATGAAAATTTTTTTGACTTTTTACTTTATTTTCTTTTGGCAGTTTTTGAATTTTACTAATTGCTTTTGGTACGATGCCCCTTGCCCAGTGAACGGACATGTCCATACGGCAGTTGTAGTTCTTCATTCTTGCGGCAGTGCGGGTTGATACGCAATGATGGACATTTGCGTCTGATGAATAAAATGCTCGACATTTTAAGGATCCGAATTACTGGATTCAACAGTTTCTATTGGAACAACATTGAACTGCAAGAGAAGATTCCTTCCTCAAGAGAAGCATTGCTCGTTGATCAAAGCTTTTAGATTATTGTTTATTTCAATTGATTTTTATCTGGCAATTAGTTGTAACAAGTGGTTGTAGCAAATAGTCAAATACTACAGTCAATTAATAGATAATTGGTCTGAAATTGTACTAGTCTATTAATAATAATGCTATTGTAAGGCCAAAAATACGACAATTTGAAAATCATTTATCGTTGAAATTTTTAAGTTTACGACCCTTGATGTTTTGCATCGCTTTTCACCGGTTCTCCAATTGTTCTTAAATAGGAAGAGATGTTGAATATCTTTAGAAAAAAAACATTTTATTTTATTTTTTCTTTATGCAATAATTACTTTTCCCACCCACAAATTCCTTCCTGTAAGGTGGGCTACTGTCAAAAATGAATCAAAGATAATGCAGACATTCCATATCGGAGAACCGAAGATTGTAAGGTTATCTAGCCTATTCAATTGGAATGATAGAGAAATTCGAAATGGTCAATCAGAATGCTAATTGCACGTGCATTGAATCAGATAATCGAGCAGCAGATTGAGCTTGTCAACCGAGCTTTGATACGTGCTTAAGGTCTAGCGACTCTAGTCAATCTAAAGATCAAATATTTCACATAATCTAGAAGAACTTAAAAACAAGAGGCGTCAAGGCAAATATGTGGGGGGGAATGAGAAAAATGTGGGCTATAGCCGGAATCAATACAGTTCAAGGCCAATTCTGTCAATCATAATTGAATTGTCTGAAGCAAGGAACAGTAGTATTTGTGCAAACAATTGATATAAATAAACCACCTGCAGCTAGCCGAAAGGTTGCAGCAAGGTTACGAAGGTTTATCAAGCTGCCATAAGGTTTTAGTGGTTAATTTGAACCTTGATCTTAGCCACAGGAGTTAGACCGATGGTACGGAACCGGAGCCGGAACGGGTATTTGTGAACGAAAGAAATAACAATGGCACAAGCTGCAAGGGGCCACTAGGGGGTCACTAGGGCCGATGGGGCGCAGTTAGTGAGAAAGAAATCCAAATGATAGATTTAAACAATCCAAACGATTGATTTAAACAATATTATTGTCAAGTTATTATCTGATTGTTCTAGTTGTCAAACAGCTGGAAAGCAGCGGAGAACTAAGGGAGGGTTAGTAATTCACTTAAAATTTTTAATCTTGTCGATTAATTTGATTGATTAATCAATTTAGTGGGAGAAAGGACAAAGGGTGCAAAAAGGTGATGTCATAGAAACATTATCTAATGACGCATAATACAGTATAATCAGGAAAATGACGGCAATTAACAAGAGAATGATTTCAGCTGTGTACTCGTGATCAAGCCGTAGATTTGTTTCTATATTTTTTTCCTCTTTATTTTATTTTTTTTCAAATTCGTTTTAATTCGGTTTTAAATATAATAATTATGGAGGGGCCAAAAGAGGGGGAGGGGTTTGAGGTCGGCTCTCAGTCCAAGCCTTAATTATTTATTCACAGGCATATATATAAGAATTTGTTTTTGTGTTTTTGTGTTGTTTGATATATGTTTTTGGTCTAGTTGGCTTTTAGTGATATAAAAATACTTTTTTTGTTAAAGGAACTTTGCTCCAAAATAAAAAGTAACTTTGGGTTTGTCAACATTTGAATTAACTATTTGTTTAACTAATAGACACAGCCAAACTAAAATGTTTGTGGACTGGACCACCAATGTCGAAAAATAAATTACAATTCCTTTCTCGCTTACCCCAAAGGCATTTTGGAGATCGGCTTTTTTTCTATATATTTATATTTCGTTTTTTTTATCTGCTCGAATATTTTCTTTTAATGCTTCCATACATAATCTCTGGATACGCTATTTACTAGTATAGAATTGAGCATTACAGCAGCGTTGAGGACGCAAGACTTTGCCAATGACATTATAAATAATATAAGATTTCGGGGTCGATAATTTTGTTGAAAAAAACTCCTTGTTTCGATTTTCTAGCAATCCAGCAACCTTAGGTATGTTATTTATTTCTTTTATGCATCAATTGCTTATCGATATCGCTTGTCACTTATTGTTGACAGTCCTTTGTACATTCTTTCTTTATACGTGAAAATTAAACTTTCCAATTTTTCGCGGTGTTGAATCACATTTTCTCAAGGGACTTTTGGGGCATTATTTGCAGTTTGGTTGATGGGGGCCCCCTATTTCCTTAATTACCCGGATGACATTTCTTTCCTGTCAAAATTCTGTATTATTTCGATTTATTTTCTATTTATTATTTACATTTACTCCTGAATCAGTCTTTGGACACAAATTACTACCGGAAACTATCATGTTCAAAGCTTTATGTTTTAAAATGACAATGTCAAGCTAATGCAAAGATATCCTCATCCACTTGACTATAATATTAATTCAATTTCGTGTGTTGAAATACCAGTTCTAAGGTAAGTTTATGGATTTATACTTTTAAAGTGATGCGATTTGTAATCGCAACAAGATTTTTGTTTGGGCTCTTGCTTTGGGGGAAAGGAAGTATATAGAGTTTTCTGGCCTGATTGTGGCTCTGTCAAAAGTTTGGCTCCTGTGCCCGGATCTGGTAGCATGGCTATGACAATTCGACTGTGATGGTCTTTTCTGGCTTTATGCTTCTAGCTTTTGGGTCTGGGTCTTGGTCTGACTCGACGGAATTGCAATTGGGCCATTTTCAAAGTGTCATTTTGATCCATTGTCCTGTCAAAGCATGCAGCTGATCTCGACATTCTCGGCATTATTTAAATGCGCCTTCTATATGTTTCTGTTCTTCCAAGTTTGCATGTATATTCCAATTTCGATGTCACATCCCTGTTCATAACCTAACCCGCTTACCGCTGTTCGATCGTGCATTCTGCACAGTTCTCTGTCGTGCAGACTCGTGCTTGATTCGTGCTTTTCTATTGTGTTTTTTTGTTTACTTGCTATTTGTTAGCTGTTACTTGTGTGCCGTATTCTCTGTTGCTTATTGTGCCGAATTATCTGTTGCTTCATTTTTTTAATTTTTCATCTTATTGAACCCTTGAAACCTTGGGTTAAACTTTTTGTTTAAATATACCATTTGCGTCTAAAAATCTCTGTTCGTTAGACTATCTGTTTTATTTTCAACTGTTTATCTCAAATTTCATTAAATCTTGTATCGGACCACTTTTTTTTATTAAACTACAACGTTTGATTGAAAAAGTCAAGAAGATCAAGTCAAAAACAAATATCTTCCGCATTTGATCACAAACCAAAACTTTATTATTACGTCACCTTGATCATCATTATTCGACCATTATATTGTTTGCATTATTGTTGTCACATTGTATAATTCCAATCGGATTCAAACCCTCACTATTGCTTTGTTTCCAATAGCTTAATTTCTCCAGTTTATTTGCTTTATTATTATTGTCTCTTGTGCTACTTCCGAGATGAAGACATGATCGGCGGTTTATCATCCCAAACCATAGTTCTCTCAAGCTCTTTTTTTTAATTGTTCTATAAATCTCCTCCACTTGGACTTTGACTATTTATTTCATTTACATATTCAAAGCCTGTGCTGAGGTGAATTTTCCAAAAAAAAGTCTTGTTCTATTGTCCCGGGATTCTTCGTTCTTGGCGGTCCCTGATAATATTTTTCTTTGGTAATTCTGCTTTTCATTATCACAACAATTTCAGGGTTCGTACAGTTTTTTTGGATCAATGTCAGCTCTGACTTGGTTACGCATTCCTCCCCCCCGCTTCTTTCTTGCTCTTTTAATCGATATTTCCCCGGCATTCATTCTGTCTGACATCTGGATCACAAGTGATTCACAGCGGAATAATGCAAGCACAAGAGACTTGTATACAACTCGATCTGAATCATCTTCTCTTTTAAGAATCTGTTTCCCTATCTTCATTTTTTTGCTATTTTATCTGATTATTTAAGAACCGGACTTCCCCGTCTATCTTTAATATCCGATTTTACTCTTTTTATTTGTGCTCACTTTTACATGATCATTTTCGGCATTTTTATTTTCTAGTCTTCAATCCTTGTTTTATCTTTTTTGCAGCCCTTGTTTCAGCTCTTCTATTTTGACCATTGGCCTTCCATTTTGCACCAAATCTTCCCCCATTTTCAAGATCTTCAATTTATTTTTATTTTTATTTTTTATATTTATTTTTATTGCAGTACTTTTCTTGCCCTTACTAGATCACAAAAAGCAAATATGGTGTTTGGGGAGGTGAAATCTTGGTTGTATTAAAATCTGATTTTTAAATTTATTCGGTGGGTGATTTTTTTATTTTTTATGTTCGTTTTTTCTTTTGATCTTCTTAACCCCAACCCTGAAGAAGCCCGCTAAACTCAACGTCTGGCAGTTTATTCTGATCTTTTATGGTAAATGCAAGGCAATTAATTATATTTTTAATTCTTGACGTTTATATTTATTTCTATCTTTTATACCAACCCACAAGAATTCAATATTATTAATTTCCCTACCACTTGGAATTTCACACTTTATTTCCTATTCTTTTTTATGTTTATCTGCCCGTTCTCATTAATATTAACTTGCCTTACAGGCCTTGGACTAACGATTAGTGCCGTAGTGACCTAAAAGTCTGGAGAAGTGCGACAAAAGTGAAATACAATTTCCAAACTATCCCATTTTATTGAATCTTTGTGTAAGTGTTGGACATATTATTTTCTATTTATACCATGACTTCGACTCGCCGCTATTTATAATCCCCTTGTCTTTTCTCTAATATAGATTGTTATACCAGCTAATTTCCGTGGAATCCATGAAATTTAGTGCAACTGAGATAATACTGGCAAGGTGACCTTTTAGCCGAATATTCCTTTTTTTCAAGTTTAAAACCGTCGGAAATAACCCTGCAGGCAGTATTCTTTATCCGCCGATTGCATGCTAGCTTTTTTGAATTCCGGGAACCAATTTCATGGTGAGTAGATTAACCCAAGTGTTAACTCGAAGTACTGTCGTCTAACTAGGTTTGAAAATGCCAATGTCAAACCAAGGCAATCCGGAATCTCCAGGGATTCATATGCCCTCTTCCCTTCAAACAAATACCCCAACACCTCCTCCTCAAATCTCCAACTACCCCCCTCACGGCACCATCGCCTATAATGCTAACCCGAACAATGCTGGCCCAGCCAATGCCACATCCAACTACCAATCTTTAACGCCTCTACCAACGACAAACCAAATTTGTTTATGTCCGAATGCCACAAGGGTTCCAAGACCAAGAAATGCCTTTATATTATACCGACAACATCATCATGCAATAGTTGTTGCTGAGAATCCTGGTAAAACAAACCCTGAAATCTCGAAAATTATAGGTGTTCGATGGAGGTCTCTAAGTCAGCGAGAAAAGGATCTTTGGATAAGGCTTGGTGATGAGGAAAAGAAATCACATCTTGAAAGGTTTCCTGACTATCGATATCAACCAAGAAGAAATACAAAGAGAAATAATCATGGAGGGTCTATTGCAGATAGTTCTCCTGGGATTTGTCCTGTTTGTAGAGGAATAACGTCGGCATCGTCCAACTCTCCAGCTGCTACTAGTAGCTTGTCAATGTCGTCGTCAATGTCATCTATGAACCTTTTATCGTCCAGTCAATCGACAGCAGCGAAGTCTTCCATGTCTTGTAACTCTTCAGTATCATCTTCAGGTTCAAGTTCTCCTTATGTAGGAGACGTTGAACTTCAACGACAACATTCCCTGCCTCAACATCAACAATTCAACCCTCTCAGTTCTTCGTCTTCTCCTTCAATGGCATATCCTTATGAATATTCTGTCAACCATAAAGCTTCAGCACCAGCGACTTTCTTTAGCAGGCCGAATTCTTATGAAGAGTCCATTCCTCGACATCAGTCTGCACCAGAAATAAAAGACTCAAGGTCCACGTACTCGAGCTCCGGAAGCCTATCGAGTTTCACTACCAGTCGTAGTGACAGCGGAACAAGCATTACTAGTGCCACTTCTTCTCCTTCATCAGCTTCAGGCGTAGTTCTTCCGAGATTGATGCTCGATTTCTTACGCCGACCGCCTGTCCCATCAGCACTTCCTCCTCCATCTTTACCGCCTCCAGCAAACAGCATTTCGATCTCACCATCGAACCGTATGAACAACAGCCCCTCAAGCCCGCCACAACCTACCCCACCTTCACCAGCCACAAATAACCCTTCTAGTAACTATTACCGTATGAGCTACGCACCATCTGGAATGGGAGCGACGGGTTCTTACGCCACACCGCCGCCACAATCTTTGGCACTTACGACTCTGACGGAACAGGAAGCGAAATTGAAAAAGCGCCGTACATCGTCGTATTTTGACCCGCTTACAAACAGCTCCAACGCCTTGGCCAGAGACGAGCGTTATCAGTCGGCAATTGCATTAGCAGACGACAATCGTAACAGCTCCTCAGCTTCTTCGACAGCAACTGAGATGGACCAAAATGAGCTTTCTGTGCGGGAAAAGGCTGACGTTTTGGCTATAATATGCCGGCCCCCGGAGGTGTCGCGGGACAAGAAGATTATCGCAATCGAAGGAAAAGACCCGGAAATGTGTAAAAAGATCGTAGAGCTGCTAAACCGGCGCATAGACCCATATTTTCACAACCGCGGACTTTTTTACGAATCTCAGATTCCAATGCCAGATAGCATTAGTGACCCTCTTGCCGTCAACATGTGGAAAATCGCTTGTTTACACCAACAAGTGGCCAACGCGTGGTCTCTACAGTCTAACAGTAAATTTATTGTTTTTGCAGGCTACTTGATGGCTCTAACAGATGAATTAGCTGGTATTAATGAACCTGTTAAGCAGGAAACAATGGATAGGCGCGATTCTTGGAGCATCTTGTCTTCGCAAAGGCAGAAATGGACAGACAACGCCAATTTATTAAGAGGCTTTCAAAGTCCCGATTTCTTGGTTTATTTGCAGCCTTCTGAGGGTTTAACTCAGACTGAAGTTACTGTTGCTGAATTAAAAGCTGGAGCAAAGATGTTGATTGTAGGAGGCATTAAAGGAATGGAGGAACGCATCGTGGATAATATCATGAAAACCATTCTTAAGGATAAATAGTAATAATTCTAGGCATTTAAAGAGTTAATCAAGATAATAGTAATAGGTAATATTAAAGATTAAAATCTAAGCTTGAAATTATGAAGACATTTTGAGTGAAATTATAACATCTCGTACAATCTCGTACAATCTCATACAGTCTCGTACAATCTCGTAGTCTCGTAACGATCTTGAACAATTCTGGGTTGGAAGATCCTTGAATGAATACCAGTCGCAACAATTAAAAGAACTGATCTAAAATCAATCATTTTAAGCAAGATGAATTTATTATTTTAAATAATTAATCACCAGAAAATGACCAGTTCTTTGCAAGTTATTAATTCCATATTTATTCATTATTGTCCACCACAACTTGAAAGTAATAGCAAAAATATCACCAGAATTTGCTTGCAATTACCAGTAAAATCAAAACAACCAAAATCGAGATAATAGCAACGGTAATAATTCGATTTGTGGCCATTCTAATTAGAAAATAAAAAATAAACGACAAATGGTTCGCTTACTTACCTTCTGGCCATTCCTCGTAATGTTCGAATACTTTTATCAACATATCCATCAGCCTCCATAAGTGTTGCATGGGAATTTACAAGTTGCTCTCGTTGACCCCGTAAATCGGTTAAAATATTAGCCCCAATAGATTCGGTTTCATTAGCCACTCGTTGAGAGTCTCGTAACCGTTGACTCGATCGTTCTAGACTGGCTGTACCACTTAGAAGTTGTTGTCGTTGGTCTAAAGCAATGTCTTGAGGAGTACTTGCTCTATCTCCAAATAATTCTCTACGATTGGAATCTTCTGTGAGGTTTTTCTAGTTAGCACAAGCTTAATGGAGTTGACCAGCTTTCTTACTAATTCTCTTTTTGACTTTTCAGTATTGGCTCGATATTCTCGTAGTCGAGAGTTATATTTTCCTCTTGAATTTGAAGGGATATTTTGGATTTCAATTGCCATTTGGTCAATCTAGTTAGTCAACTGAAAACTCCTAAGTCTCTAAGCTCCTAGTCACTTACTATTTCATAAGCTTCATCGATAGCTCTTTCAGCGATAGTTAAAGCAGCTTTCCGAGGTTCTTGTTAATATCTCTCTATCATTAATCTAAATTCATACCAGTACTAAGACCAGGAATCTCTTCAATTTTGTGAACTATTTCTTCATAAGCAGCGGTGAAATCTGCTTCATAATTAGCAAACAGTTCCGTTCCCGGCTCGGAATCAAGCTGTGACATTTTGGTTATTGCAAGAGATGTGGGGGATTATAGGGATTATAGTAATTAACTTGTAGGTTAATTCTTTCCCGCCACAGCTTATCTTTTTCATCTCGCCCTCTTTTATCGTTACCCTGTTCCCCACAATTAAATCCAGAAATCCAGTTCAGAATCCAGTTCAGAATCCAATTCTGAATCCAATTCAGAATTTACAAAAACAAGAATTACAACTTGAATGTAATAAATAATAAATCCGTAGATATCATCAACATGATAGAATAATACCAACCTGACAAAAGTATTGAATTGAAACTTATAGCCGATATCACCAATTGTACAGATATATATCGGTATTATAAAGAAGATGTAGAAGGAATCGCTAGTTAGTTTGTTCTTATTTAATGTCTCTAAGCTCGATTTATCTGCTATGCCTTCTCAATGTCTAATGACTCTAATCACATGTATTACTTGACTGAAGTGATAATATGCGATACATAAATTAACTATTCAATATCGGAAGTCCGAAATCGTCCATCCGTCAACGTGCTCACGTAAGGCTTGCGGCGGGTGAATCACTTGGAAATTATTATTAATTTTTGCAATTCAAAAAGCTTGACTTGAAAAGTTCAGGTTGAACAAATTGTCGGATTTACAAGATATTTATTCAGGACTATTCGCTATTAGATGGGCGTTATTTTTTAATAATATCTAGGCATTGATTGTTATTTTGGAAATATTGAACCTGTCCGTGATTATTCGGAGGGCTCGGATTCGTCAATGTCACTAATCGCTGGAGCCGCTAGGACGCAAATAAAATGCATTAAAAGTCTAGGATTAACAAGACTAGGATTCGGATTGAAAAGGTTCACTTGTGTTGATACAGGAATATATAAACAGTCTCTCCGGCTGGATCGGACGTTTCACAGTTCCCGGCCAATGCTTCACGGCCACGTTCATAAACCCAAGCCCGGAGAGGAATTGAATATCACATTCATTACTAAAGATGGACAACAGCTGCATTTCGAGGTGGCTGAAGGCGATAATTTATTAGATATTGCCCAGGCAAATAATTTGGATATGGAAGGAGCCTGTGGCGGATCATGTGCTTGTTCTACTTGTCATGTAATTGTAGATCCTGATTTTTATGATATAATGGAGGAACCTGATGATGATGAAAATGACATGTTGGATCTTGCTTTTGGATTGACTGAGACTTCGAGGCTTGGATGTCAGATTCATATGACAAAGGAGTTGGATGGTTTAAGAGTGGCTCTTCCTGCAATGACAAGAAATCTACAAGCAAGAGATTTTGAAAAGCGATAATATATGTATATATGTAAATAAATATCACCCAGCAGACGTACGGAAAGAACGGAGACGAAAGAACGGAGACGAAAAGAACGGGGACGGAGATTGAGACCGTCGCCGCCGTTCTTTTCTCCTTCTCCGGATGTATATATTTCAAGTGTATAAGAATCCGTCAAGTGTAGTCTCCAGTGTTCTCTAGTGTACAGCCTAATTACAGTTCTGATCGCCTCAATGTAGTATAACCCGATTCAAGAACTTCATGTGATCCAGAATTTCATGACTACGAAGTCCCTGATTTTATCATGTCCAAGAACTTTTCTTTAGACAATTCAGCCACTAGTTAGATCAGAAAGTTCAAAAAAGATTACTTACGTTGCTCTTCTTGAAGAGAATTTTTTACCATGTTAGACTTATCAGCTCCTTTTGTAGCGTTTTGACTGGCGAGAATAGCATTAAAAAGCTGTACAACTCCTCGTTTTGCTACCTTCTTTAACTCTTGTTCATATAAAATTTCTGCTCCTGCTCCGTCGGAAGATATCAACTGCCGTACACGATCTTTGTCCAACAACTGCTTCTTTTCAGAAGCTAAAGCCCTTTTGGCCTTGGCTTCTAATTTAGAAGTTTCAAGATCTTTGGCTGATTTCTTGGATCGAATTAAAATTGGATCATCTCGTTGATGAGCTTTGACTTTAGAGCCTAGAATGGCAGACATTGCCTTGGAGAAGGATTCACTGGAGTCTTTGGGGTTGGCTTGTTAGAGCGTTCTCATCGAGAGTGCAGGTTTTACATACCTTTATGTTTTTTCTGTGGCATTTCCAAATCGTTTAAATCGTCGTCGGAGGAATCATCATCATCATCATCATCATCATCATCATCATCATCTTCTTCGTCATCTTCTCCTTCATCTTCTCCTTCATCCTCTTCATCATCCTCCTCTTCCTCCACTTCATCATCCTCCTCTTCTGAACTATCCTTTAAAGGTTCCTCGACGCTTGAATTCTCTTCAGATTCAGCCTCGACAGGCAGCTCCTCCACCTTTGAAGACTTCTTCGTCCGATTATTCCTTATTTTATTCGGCATTAGTAGTAGTATATGTGATTTAGTGAATCTAATCGAGATATTATCAATTATTCAATTAATTTTCAATTTTTTATTTTTTAATTTTTTATTTTATCATCCCATTAAGGAAAATCGTTGGGACACAGTTACTATGACAGCCATGGCCCATGACATTTAAAGTGTGTTTGTTTACAGTTTAACATGGAAAACAACTTGGCAGGTCAACGTTGATAGTACTTGATACAATCTTTCTTGTCTATGACAGACACGAATACATTAATATAGGATGCAGGAGAATATTCCTCCTGCGGTGAACCCCGGGTCGAAAATCCCCCGGGCTTCTAAAATAGCCGTGGCTTCTTATACAGCTGGTCGAAAGAAGCCTGTATTGGATAATTTATCAGTCAAAAATGCAGGAATAATCAAGCCAGATACTAAGAAATCTTTAATTCAAAGAAAAGGTAGGACTTTGGCGGCTTTATCTGATGAATCGAAAAATAGAGAGGTCAAACCTGTGTCTCGTTATGCTGCTCAACCAGAGTCCGAGTCCGATATGGAGGACCGTTTAGCAAGCTTGGAACGGTGGAAAGGCGAGGTTATGGAGCTGAAAAATGATAATAATGACTTGGAATTGGCACGAACAAAGCTGGCGGATGAATTGAGTCGACGAGAACAGGAATTGTCTTGTACAAGGAAGGAAATGGATCAAACATATCATATTCTCAATGATGAAAGAAAGGTAAAGGCTAGAGAATATAATGAACTTTTGGACAATCAAAAGAGGGAAATTGAACGACTGGAAGAGGGTTTCAAACAGTCGAAAAGGACGCTTGAATCAGAACTCATTCTATGCCAAAATGAACTGAACGAGTTAAAGAAACAATTAACAGAATCACAAGAGCAGCGTAATTCGATTGAATTGAGTTTCAAAAAACTACAATTCAATCATGAACAAGAAATTAAAGCAGCAGAAAATGCTTTGACTCAGAAAATAAGCTCTTTGGAATTGTCTCATCAACAGATTGTGCTAAAATTACAATTAGATTGTAAAGACGAGATCAAACAAGTGGACAAACAACGGTCAGAAGCTCTGATACAAATCGAGTCATTAACGACATCATTTAATCAACAGAAAGCTCTTCTTGAGCTGCAAATCGAAAAACAACGATTGTCAATCGAAGAAAAAATGTCGAAAATAGACCAACAAAGACACCAGATTATGCTCAATCACACGCTCGACAATCAATTACAAACCATTCAAAATAAACTGCAAATTCTTCAACAAGAATGTGATACCCTTCGATTTGAAAATAATTCTCTTAGTACTTCTCTATCAGCATCTTGTTCTCAAAAGACAATTAGTCAAGTAAAAATCGAACAACTTCAACAACAGCTTGAATTCAGAGCTTCAACAGATGAAAATCTTCAAATAAAATTAGCTGAAGCGCTTGCTGAACTAGAATCCGCTAATATCCGACTATTAAAAGAAGAAACTATCCGGCGAAAGCTTCATAACCAAGTTCAAGAACTTAAAGGAAATATTCGAGTCTTTTGTAGAGTCAAACCGACGGATAAAGAATGTGCCGATATCAGTTATCCTGATAAAGAATCAGGTAGTCAAGAAATTCTTATTAAATCTCAACAAATAGGAGGTTTAGGAACAACCTCGACAAAACTACAAAGTTTCAATTTTGATCAAGTATTTGTTCCTGAATCTACAAACAATGATATTTTTGAAGAAATTTGTCAACTCGTTCAAAGTGCTTTAGATGGCTATAACGTTTGTATTTTTGCTTATGGACAAACTGGCTCCGGTAAAACATTTACAATGTCTTCACCAGATGGAATTATTCCAAGAGCAGTTGGCAAAATCTTTGAGGATGTAAAAGCGCTTGAACAAAAGGGTTGGAAATATCAATTGTTTGGAGAATTCTTGGAGATTTATAATGAAAACATTAATGATCTTTTAGGAACTCCTGATGATATTGACAAAGCCAAGCTTGAAATCCGTCATGATACAAAGGAGAAGACTACTATTATAACTGATTTAACATCTGTAATCCTTGAAAGTCCTCAAGGATTTGCCGACGTTCTTGCAAGAGCAACTAGGAACCGATCTGTAGCGGCTACAAAGGCGAATGAGCGTTCTTCAAGGTCACATTGTCTATTTATTCTACGTTTAAAAGGGAAAAATAGCATAACAGGCGAATCCTGTAATGGTACTTTGAATCTAATCGATCTCGCTGGTTCTGAACGATTGTCTCAATCTCAAGCAACTGGTGATAGATTAAGAGAGACTCAGTCGATTAACAGGAGTTTAAGCTGCTTGACCGACGTCATTTGTGCTCTAGGAAAAGAAGGCCATGTTCCATACCGGAATTCAAAGGTAAGAGCTTCAAGTATCAATTTCTCTACTAACAAGTTAACATACCTTCTTCAATATTCATTAAGTGGAAATTCCAAAACGCTGATGTTGGTGAATGTTTCACCTTTAAAAGCTCATCTTAATGAAACTTTGAACTCTCTGCGGTTCGCTACAAAGGTCAATAATACACATATTGGAACGGCAAAGAAAGTACGGATATGATCAAGCTCAGTGAACGACAGAGTACTGTTACGATGCTCTAATAAACTGCCATAGTATTCAGCGATATCGAACTGAATAACCGTAGTGGCAGGTTGAAGTCGTGTTAACTGCCAGTGAGCAGACCACGGTGACAGCAACTCAGCGGATGTCCAGCAAGTGAATATAAGGCACTCAGCTAAGTCAGACGAAACATGGCTGAAAGTTGAACAGGAGAACGTTCATTCTATACTCCTTATCAGCCGCACAACTGATGGCTTCAGTCTCGATCATGACTTCAGTCTAGACGATGACTTCAGTCTAGACGATAGTTTCAGTCTCGCGATGAGATAGTCGATTTACGTATGAATAACATTCACTGACTTCAGTGTATTGACGATTAATTAATTTATATACATTCTAGTGTTGCTCATTTAATAGACAATCCAGCATCCTTTTTCTTGTCCTCCTGCTCGATCTTGTGAATAGTTTCTCTTCTCAAATTGCTCTCACTGTCATTATCAGGATTCTCACCGATAAGATGCGTTTTCAAAGAGCCCTTTTGTAGCAGATTATTCCATTCATCAGGAAAACACTTTAAAGCCCATTGTTGAACAAGCTCTTTACGGTTCTCAATCATGGTCCAGTTATAAAGTGCTTCAATGACATCTTCAGAAGGGTTAATACCGTTTTCAGTCATATCTTTAGCGATATCTAAAGCCCGAAGATAAAAGCCATGATAGCAATTGGCTATTATATACTGGCGATAATTGGCCATGTTAGGTACAAGACCTTTATTATGAAGGTCTTGCCAGACAAGTTCAACCTCCTCTATACTTGATCTTGTAGCGATTTTGATCATGGTACAGAAGGTATCATTATTTGCACCTTGCTCATCAGGAAATGACGAGATTAAAGACCAAGTTTCAAGAGCCTTTGGCAAATCCTCGAGATTCGTATAAGCTTCAAGGACGGCGTTCATGACCTTGATATCGGCTTCTACGCTTAGATCCATTTTAAAATAGGTATGAAGCTCGACTACTCCTTCTTCATACATTGTACGGCCAAACTCATTGAACAAAAGAATGTAAATGGCTTCATCTGGAGGCCTACTACCTTGTTTTCTGCTCTGATTTCGTAGACTGCGGAACATTAAAAGTGCAGCATCTGGACGATTGATTCGACAGAAATGCTGCATTATCAAATAATAGGATTCAAATGGAGGTTCAAAGAATTTCTGAAGGAATCCATAAACAACCCATGCCTTTCTTGCATCATCTGTGGACATGACACAGTCGTATAAAACATTATAAAGCTCAGGTTGTTGAGTCCAATTGACTCGTTCAGCATCTTTTCCAAGCTCATGATCAAGATATCGACCACAATCTGCTATATAATCATGAGCAAGGATGAGTTTTGTCAATTCAACAAGTGCCTCATATCCTATAGCCGAAGCAAAAGTTCGTACTTTTAAATATACATCAAACACTTTTTTAACATCGACAGGACGACTGTTGCACAGTTGAACTATTAACTGATTTAAACAATCCAAATGCTCACCATTCCACTGACAACCTTGTCTCATGCTTGTTTCAAACAGTTCTAGAGCTCTATCTGCATCATGAACTTGTAGTTGTTGACTGATTAAAAGACTAAAAGTTTGAACATTGCCTTCAACTCCAATAGAATCGAAATATTCCACAATTTCTTGAATTATTTGAGGTTTTCGTTTCGAATTTAATGCTGTATCAATAACTGCATTTAAAGTATCTTCATCAGGGTCTTCCATTTTACTTGTCAATTCTTTTAATTCAGTTAAATCAACACATGAATAAACCGACCATTGACAAAGTGCATTCCAGGTTGATTTCGTATATAAATTCTTGTCACAATTCTCCAAAATAGATGCGAACTTAGTTCCTAATTTATCCTCAAAAAACATCATACAGCTGACAAGTAGTAATTCATAATATGCAATATCTCCAGTATTGTCATCTTGAGCAATTCTACCAAGTAATCTTTTACCACCGTCAATTTCATTTAATTTCATACAACAATCAAGTAAAAGAACAATTGTTTGATTTGAAATTGTTTCATTTAAAGGTAAAAATCGGTCGACAAAATTCATTATTCCTTTAGAAGAAGATCGCTCTAAAGTCTCTGAATATAATTGAATAGCTTGTTGAAAATTCTCTTGTGAAGGAGTAATATTTCGTTGACAAGCTGCTTGAAATAATGCAGTTATTGTATCAATATTCGGATCATCCGAAATAGCATTTAAAAATCGAGAAATCATTTTACAATCCAGATTATATTTTGAAAATATCCAATCCATTAATTTATTGGCTCCAAGAATATTACCTTTTTTCCATAGAAATCGAAGGTAGAAAAGTGATATTTCAACTGATTCTTCTTCATTCAAATCGGGTCGACCATGTAATATAGAATACAAGGTTGAAATGAGCTCGAAATCAATTAGATTTTCGACCGGATTCTTGGTGACAGATCGGAAAATTGCCAATATATCTTCGATTGTAAATCCTTGAGGAATTGACTGAGGATTTTTCTGGTTCACGCTGAACGTTTTTTCAACAAGACCAACATGTTGAGGGTCTAATATTTGATCTGGGCATTGTTCGATCAGATCCATGACCAAATTCCGGTTAGCCTGATATAAATTTTCCTTATCATTTGGAGCACTCAAAGATCGATTCAACTTTTTGGCTATTTGTTCATGATTTTTCACTTGTGGAGGATCCTGCCATGAATCATCTTTTTTCGAAAGCCGTTTTATTCGTCGTGAGAAAAAACTGGCGTTTCTTTGAGCTGTGAAATTGATGCAATTGGGCCTGAAACCGTTGATACAAAAGGTATTGAGATTTTGGTCATTAAGGCGGATCCGACACACAGGTCGAAATGGTAAAAAACGTCGTCTCATGCCCGAATCATGGCCATTAATTATAGTCTTTAATCGAATTCAGATCCTCGATATTCGAGATCTACAAAATTTGGGCCAACTTCAGGGTAATAATTAGAACAGTGCTGTCTGTCTGTTTAGGTTTTCTGTGCTGGGCCTGTACTGCCCTTTTGTTCTAAACTGTACTGGACATCCGACCTTGTACTGGAGCTGGATTCTGTACTCTTATCCTGTCCTCTGTCTCTGCCGACCGATGTCAGATTCGATATGGGTTTCAGGATCTTTATGTAGTTTCTGTAAAGAAGCTGCCAAATATAAATGCCCAAGATGTAATAAATTATACTGCAGTTTAAAGTGCTATAAAAGTCCTGAACATTTAAACTGTTTTAACGGTTTTAATCAGGAAAACGGTAGAGAGAACCAGGCAAATAAAGCCATTTGGAATATTTTGGATGAATTCAATGGACAAAGTGAGGAGAGTGGAGAGTGGAAGTATGTTTTGCCAGACGGAATCCGGGAGGAGGAGGGACGGGAGAGACCGGGGGAAAGGGAACAGACGGAGGGACGGGAGGAAGTACGAGAAGGACGGGAAGGTTTATCAGAACAGAAGCCCGACGCTCCAGAGTCCACTGACGATTTGGAGAGACTCATTGATGGAATGAGTGAAGAACAACTGATGGAATTATTAACTCCTGAACAAAGAGAGGACTTCAGGCTATTGGCAAGCAAAACGCTAGGGATACATGAACTTGACTAGTTTGCGAGTAGAGACGATGAGCTGTAGAGACGGCGCAGCCTGGTAAGAATCTAGAGAAAGCCGACTTGGAAAGATTTTCGTTGGCCCTGCAGTCTCTTGAATAAGCATTCTCGAGTCTGGTGTGAACATCCAACAAGTAATCAGCCCGGACAGACAGAATATGTGATGCTCTTGATGAAAGACTATCATCAGGGGTTTCTGATAGTAAGGCAATTTGTGTCTATAACAGGACTGTTCCGTGAATGCAGCTAGAGGCTCTGGACTCGTATCTTGAATACTTGCAGAAGAGAGCTTGTGGTTTCGTTCTGGTTCGTTGACTTGCTGAGGAGTCGCAATGCTGAAGAGTCGTAATACTTCAAAATCTTGTAGATGTCTAAAATATTCAATATGGTCGTCAATATGGTCGTCAATATGGTCGTCAATATGGTCATCAAATATCGGTCATCCAATCATTCGAATCATTCGTCACTACGTAGATGATGAGGATTCCCATGTCAACTTGGTTCTCTGCTGGTAAGAGCTTCTTCACTGGTTGTTCTGATTACCTAAAAGCTCACACATTAAAGCTCAGTCCCCTCCACGAATAGCTCACCTTCACGGTATTGGCATATCGAGACAAGTCACTGATATTCTAACGATATTCTAACTCGAGACCACGGTCAAATATCAGTACCTGGTACTACGTTAACTACAAATGAACCCATCACATTGCTATTCAAGAGATCTAACTAGGATATCGGTTGTGATATCGGCTGTGATACGGCTGTGATACGGCGTCTTATACTCTACTCTACTTCTTCCATTATTCAATTACTGTCTAACATACAAAATAACAATCCGATAACGATGCCAAATTGGCCAAAACTCCACTTTATGACAATATACTTGCTAGTAACTTTTGTAATTCCGGATTACTGCTTGATTTATCGTCCTTTACATCAGAATGTAAATCTTCAGATAAAAGTTCGTCGTCATTTTGGATCATAACATCCTTTAATTTATAAAGAGGACCCGAGATTTCCACAAAACAATTCGGTGCATCATCTAGAACCATTGAAAGATCTTCAGCAGTCATTGTTTCTGGACCACAAGTCTTTCGTCGTTTAACCTTTTCAAAAGCTTGTTGAATAAGGTCTTTTAAATAGAATTCCAAGCCTGCTAGCATTAGATCCGAGCTACGTTTTTCTACTCCTCTTAAAAGACCATGTTCTAAAGAAATGCCCAACATTCGAGCATTTAAAAAGTCGGCATCTGGTAATTCATAAGATTCTGAAGATAATGGAGTTTCATAAGCATGAATAATATCCTGAGTCCAAGATAATGAATTTCCATGATGTTCTTCTTGTCGTTGAGGAGCTTGATTTAAAGGTTTTTCTTTGTCGTTTACAAACGGGATTTTAGGCAATAAAGATTGTCTTGTAGCAGTTACTGTCGAAGGCATTGGAGCCTTTTTCCCCGATTCTCGAGCTATAGCTTTAATTCGTTTTCGTTCTCGAACTGATAATCCCATTATATCTTCTTTTAATTTGACCAATTGACTATCACCTTTTACATTTCGTGAAGAGTCTCGATGTCGTTTGCTCCATCCCGATAATAATCCTCCTTCTCCTTGAGGAGCATCTCTTAAAGCATTTGCTAGATTTGAAAGTAAAAACTGATTATGCATTTTAATCAACCTTCGATTAAGGATTTGGTCGAGTTCATCTTGAAGTTCGACTCTTGTTAATCGTCCTATTAGAAAATGCGTGATAACTTGTCTGTATCTATCCCAGTTATCTCCAAGACTTTTTTGGAATTCCGTCATCATCACATCGACTTCGATTCTACGTTCCTTTGTCGAAGATTTCGAAGCTGATGACTGAGGGGTTCCAGGGGTGCCAACATCGGTGATTATAGGTGTTTGATTAGTGAGTTTTGACGGGGTGATTCCGTTCATAAGTAACGACGGCTGAGCCGTAGCCGTACTTTCTTCACTAGGCATCGTCGATGTATAGAGATTAGTATTTTCGATAGATTAGTATAATATCGATAGATTAGTATGATGCCTGATGATATAGTGCTTGATGATATCCTCGGCGTATCGTCGTGTATCGCCGTGTATCGTCGTATATGGGGCTTGGTGAATCTCGAATTATCGTAATCGCGTCCCTAGAGAATATTCTGATACAACAGTTCCCAAGTAACATAAGATTGTCTCGATATTCGATTACAACTGCATCTTGATGGATGATTGAACGAATCTGCTCGATATCTGACCTTGAATACTTGAATTATGCTTCGGTCGAACTCCCAACGATGAGATTGGGAGATGCGGGGCCGGAGGAGGGTGACGGAGGAATGACGGGAGAACGGATTATGGTAGATGAAGAAGAAATATTAAGATTCGAGATTATACACTGTTTTATAGATTGTTTATTGTGACGTTGAGAATCTCCGTGAGATTGTGACGGTGAGATTGTGAACGTGCCGATATCGACGGTAAATATCGTAGTTAGCTCGCTACAATCGGCATTTGCTCCAAATTGACCGATATTCGTGTTATAAGTGACCTAGAACAGTTATACTATATCAGTGCATTCAGTACTGGATGGTGGAGACTGTCCATAGAATTGTTAGGATTATTCAATGTCTATACATTATAGATCCAAAGCCTTCGTCATATCAGCGCTGACGGTCCCATGGTCCCACAGTCCCTGTCCTTGCCGATTTCCCACATCTTATCCGTATCGGTAAGCTCTCGAATATCACCAAGCCCATCCACGATTCGATTCTTACGAGCCACGCTTTAGACATATACTCTCCAATACTATTATCTAGCTTTATTATTACTATGTACATTATGGCCCCTCGACGGACTTTACAGGATTCACTTGTCCCATGACTTTAACTCCTCGACTACCATGAGCAGGAGCCCAGAATTTATAATCTCCAAGATCCAATTGTTCAGGAGGAAACCCCATTTCAACACGAAGGGAATCAATTGATTTTCTAATATGATAAGCAGCTGAACTTCTTAAAGACCTTATATCTTGGCCATTCCGTAGATTCTCCGTTAGATCCCCGGACAGATCTGCTTCCGGGTCATTATTCACCATTTCCAACCACTTTTGCCGATATTCCACTATCGGTTTCTCTTCTAAAGGATTTCCCACTGAAAATAACAATTTAGATCCTAAATTCCTCGGGTATTTCAATGTTCCTTCTGGTAAATCTTCAGGCATGACTTTTTCAAGTCCATTAATAAACATTGGAACAATTATTGGTGGTTTACTAGACTCCAATATCAATCTACCAAGTCCCCAATGAAAATATCTTAATGTTGAATCATGAGGAGGATAAACTTGATGAACTCGTCCTTCAGGAAACATATGAACCCAACCAGGAGCATTAATCATTAATGAAGAGTCATGAGCAGCAGAGTACTCTGTGATTGATCCGTCTGTTGGAGACAGAACCGAAATAGCTGCATCTATTGAAGATTGAAAAGGTCCTGAACCAAATCGTTTTGTAGAAAGAACTTTTCCAAGGGAAAAAAAACTCCCTAGAAATCGATTCTTATAGCAAATATCATCTGCTCCTAGTCCAAATCTCATTAATTTTGGATCAAATAAATGTTTTAATGGAAGATTTCCCCATACCAATGGATCATCCAGTACTGAAGTATGATTCATGACAGTTAAAAGACCTCTTCCTTGGACCTGGCTTGTCCTATAAGCTTCTGATAAGATATCGAAATTCCTTACATCGGGTTTGAATAGTCCATTAATGACAGCTTTTGAGAATAATCCCACTGCTGCGATAGTTATACGGCTGGCTAAAGGCCATCGACAGGACTTTTCTGCTAGAATGAATTCCCGGCCTCGTTCTGTCACGTCTCGGAATGACATGTCAGCTAGTCATTCGATTAGAATAGAAAGAATAGAAGAACAGAACGAACAGAACGAACAGAAAGACAATTAGTATAAAGGTGCAGTGAATTGCAGCGAAGGTAATTGCTCAATCTCGAGCTCGATTATTTACAATTGACGATCCAATAAATTTCAGTTCGAATTTCGAACTCCCAACGAACTCCCAATTTGTACCGACGCAGTTCAGCTGAATTTCAGCAGGCCAATCCAGATTCGAGACATCCAGGAACAATCCAGGGAAATCCTGCCAGAACAATTGATTATTGAATATAATTTGCCGAGGATTATTGGATTGTTCATTGCTCAAGCGTTGAATCTCAATTGATCACATTGATCTTACAATGGAGAAGTTTTCAGCTTGGAGAGATGGAGCTACAGGAATTGCTCCATTCCTGCCGATAACTTCGTCTGCGAAAAATAAATCATTGCAAGTGGTTCTAAGCCCTTTTACCTTTATAATTGCGGTGCTACGGCTGGCCATATTGGCCGTACTGACGCTCGTATATCTATTCATTGATTTAATCCCTGGTGCCCAAACCTTGGCTGTATATCTAGCAACGTTAATACGGTTATTGTCCGGAGTGACCAGTGATGTGCGATTTGAAGGAAAACAGTGAGTAGACTCGACTCTTGACAAGCGTTAACTAATAGGAATGGACCAATTGCTGGAGATGTGATAATTTCCAACTTTGTATCACCTTTGGACCCTTTAATTTTTGCTTCTTTGTATGTTCTGTACCGACTCTGCTGTCTGCTGTATCGACTCTGGGCTAACTTAGATACGGGGCAATTTTCGTAATTCCTTCTGAAGGAAAACTCAACACACATAGTCTTATTTCCGTTCAGCAACTTGCTTTAACGTCTCCTTCAACTACTTCAAAACCAGCTGAAAGTATTGACAAAATCGTAATTCAAGCCAAAAAATCAGGTCGAATTGTTGTCATCTTTGCTGAAGGAACGACATCAAACGGAAAAGCTCTTTTACCTTTACAATCGATAGAATTCTCCAACCTAGAATCCTCCAACCTATCAGGTTCCAGATTGTTTCCTGCTCAATTAAAGTACGATCCACCTACAATCACGACTCCAATTCCTTCGTCGTTTATCGTATGGTCATTGAAACTTTTAAGCTCGCTTTCAAGCTACAAAGTGCGGATAAGATTTGCTGAGCCGTTAAAACCGTCTGATGACATGAAAAGTATCTCCGAAAGCATTTCAAGAGTTGGACGATTCCCAAAGGTTGGAGATCAGTTGAATGTTGAAGCGAAAAAATGTTTTTTACAATCTTGGAAAAAGGGCAGACGATAATCACTCCATGATACTTTGCTGACGTTTTAACCTTCTTGCATTTAATCTTTGCTCTGCTGCTGATTTCCTCAATGGATCCAGATTAATGCTGCTGTGACTTCGGGAATAGGAAGAATCATATGAAGCATCTCGCATAGTTATATCCCTAATAGATTGTTTTGAAGTGTCTTTCCAAGACATTGGCTCGTTTTTTTGAATGTTGGCATTCAAAGGTCGTAATACATTCTGTTCAAGCTTCAATGGTTCGGGGTTTTGCGCTCGATCTATATATATTCTAGAGTCCAGGTCCATTAGTGAAGGAGTAGCGGCGTAAGGAGGAGTGACTGCGTAAAGAGGAGATGTTATTGGAATGACAGGAGGAGAGGCTAAAGGAGTGTGGCTTGATCTGTCGATTATAGGGTTGATTGTGGCTGAAGCACTAGACTGGAGAATGTTGTTCTGCGATGAAAGAACAGCATTTTCTGTCAAAATTTTAGCGACTTCTCTCCTTAGAGAGTTCTCTGATCGGTCCGAACTGAGTTTGAAATCGTTGAACTTCTTCTCCATCTCAACCAACTTCAAAGTCTTGTTTCGCATGTCGATTTCGAGGTTTTCGATGATTCTGGCTTGAGCTGAGGATTCAGTGGAAAAACTTGCTCTGGACTTTTCAATCTGCTGGTTTAAAGATTCAATATACTTTGATTTCAAGTCCAACTGTTGCTGAGACCAACTTTGCACTTTTTCAAGGTCCTTTTTAGCTGAAGACAGCTCCAACTCCTTTTTCTCCAATGTCTTTTGCTGCAAGTCTATTTTAGCAAACAGATCTTCTTTGTTGCCGATTTTCAGTCTTTCCAATTCCTTCTTCATCTTGGAATTCTCCTCCTCAACTGATTCCAATTCCGTCAAAGTTTTAAAGTAGATGGCATTTGATTCTGAAAGCAACTGATCTTTTTGTTGCAATTGAACCTCTAAGTCGTTGACATGTTGGTCTTGATCTTGATCTTGGTCTTTGCCTCGGTCTTGGTCTTTGCCTTTGTCTTTAGAGCTGAGAGCAACTTTCTTCTTGAGATCACTAATCAATTGATCTTGTTCACATCGATATTTTTCCAAGCTTTGAATTGTAGTATAAGCGTTTTCAAGTTCTCGTAAATTCTCAGCTTCAGGACTGAAACTTCTTGTTTTCTTAAGCCTTTGTTCAAGCATGTCTTTGTCCTTCTTTAACCTGGAGATGTCGTCGTTTTGCTCAAGTACTTTTCCTCGTAACTTGGTCAATTCTTTGCTGACTTCTAATGTTACTTCCATTGCAGCTTCTTGGCGAAATTGCGCTTCTTCTAACTTGTCTTTATAAGCTTCAATGGTTTCAGCGGAAGTTGAGAAAGTTGAGAGAGTTGAGGAAGTTGAGGGAAGATGCGACGGTCTCTTTTGAGACTGAATTGACTTGGAACCTCGGTCAGAATCAACGAGCTTTTCCAACAGTAGATTATTATCATTTACAGCTGTTAAAACATCAAGAACTCCAGGGACACTTATGTTTTGTTCACTCATTTGTTCACTCATTTGTTCAGTAACTTTTTCACTGAGTTCACTGTCTTCAGCTTCAGCTATTGATATAACCTTTGGAGTCCAAGGACTTGGAAATTTGCCAGGAAAGTCTGCTGGTAGTCCAGACCTGATTCGTGGAATTTTACTTGATTTAATCTCTGAAGAGATTTCTTCAGAACTCTCGTCCAATCCTGGTGCAAACGAGACATTTTTGTTCTTGTTGATTGTTCCCGGGGTCTTTAAAATGCCTACAACATTGTCATTTTTTGCTGGACTGAAGGCTATTTGTTTTGCAGGAGTCGAAGGTAGTGTAAACTGGGGGTGTAGAGAATTAGGATGTAGAGAATTCGGATGTAGAGAATTTGGAGGATGAGAATTCGGATGTAGAGAATTCATAGGTTGATCAAGAATATCGTCATCAAGGATTTTTATTCCTCGAAGTCCTTCTGATTCATCTGGAAGCTGTCGAGGAACATTCAAAGTCGATAATTCCTTGAGTTTTTCAGCATAAACTGAAAACTCTTCATCTCGAGGCTTCTTACCACCGAGTGCATAGGCAATGGCCTTAATTCCCCATAAGAAGTTGTTTGGAGTTTCTGGAGGGAGAACTTGTTAGTAAATTATTAGATAGATAGAACCCTTCATACTTATAGATCTGTTAGACCTAGAAGTCCTGTTCCTAGGAGTTCGATTCATTGAAATAGACGGTTTATTTCTACCAAATAATCTTTCAACCTTTGTTTATTTCAAGCTCATTCTTGATGCTTTTACAGGTACAACATCAATGTTGTGATATCAAGTTGGGAGTTATGAATTAAGAAATGGAATTGTCATGGCAACCGCAAGGCTGATTTATTTATTTAAATTATTTAATGTTAAATAACAATTTCAATAAAAGGCTCTCATGTACAATTACATCTTCAATTGCTCTGATTGTAGACTCTTCATAATGAAATAATATCATATTTCTATATTTCTATATTTCTCGCTTCATGGATTCGTCAAGCTGGCCCTTCGAATTGCTTAGAATGATAAAGACTTCGATAAAGATATTGACAGCCTTCTGTCTAGGTAGATTAGAATATAAAAGAAAATAGCCATGCAGTGAATGTTCTCAAACTGAGAGCGATTGGCTACTGTCACTGCTGATAGGCTACTACGTATAAGTCAAAATTCCTGATATCCATCATCGACCTGGATAGATCACCTTTAAATCATATCAGCCAATTGCTTCTGTGAATCTTCGATAACGTATCGTAGCACCTCAATTAAACTAGAACATAGCATAGACAAATGTAAATGTTACACGTAAATGGTTCAAACTAGATCAAGCTGAGAAAGCTAGATTCGAATCGTCAATCCGTTTATCATAACCGATATCCTACAATTATCTGCGAGATATTTCGTATCGGATATCGCAAATAGGCCTCCAATATCGATCGTTGAAATATTCTATCGTTGAAATATCATGCTAGAATTTCTATCGATTTGTCATGATCAATTGATACTTGCGAATTCAAATAAACTTAACCAAGAGCAAATATTTATTCACCAAGGCAGCAATTGAATACCACCCGCAGTTGAAAGCAATGAGTTTGCAATTGGCTTTTTCTGATACAAGTCACAAAGACACGCCAGACTGTCAGTAAGGTTATTGATTGCAGCAATGATGATCAGCAGAACCTTGCACAAGCCTTCAATCACGAGGGATGCAGGAGGTTAATAATTCCAACTCTAGACTTGTCTATTGTTTCAACTGCTGGTTCCTGGGAACTGCATCTGCAACTGCATCTGCATGGCATGACATAACATGCAAACTCGAGACAATAATCTGGCAATGTTTTAAACCGAGAGTTAATTCTGCAGGAGAGCAACAATAGTCAATTGGTAGCGTAATAATCATCTTCTAGTGATATTGCTCTTGAGCGGCTCTTCATCGGCTGAACTGCTCTAGAGCATCCCTACTAGAGCATCAGTACTGAGTCTCAGCACTAACATTATGAGCAATGAACTGTCTTAAATGGCTGTCCGCCTGAGGATCAACCGTGCTGTTACAATTAATAAGGTTTGCATAATGTCGACTATTGCTGGCCAGTACTCGTTTAAACTTTTCGGGTTTGAGGAGATATAAAGGAACCGTGAAACTTGATCTAGTTTAAGTTTGGAAATTAAACTTTTGTTGATCAGCTCAGCTGAAAAATATGAAATTTCAAACTTTCTTGATCGCTTTCAGGATAATTATACAATGGCAAGACGAATAGCTATAGATCTAGCTAATCTAACATTAATATATTGATTTAGCAATGCCTATTCTAATTCGATTCGATTCTAATCATTCGATATCGATTTAAATTGTATGAATATTGAATTCACAGCAATGTTTTAAATATGCGAAGCTGTTTGAAGATTGACCGATCTGTAGGAGTTAAGCGGTTCAACAGAGTTTATAACAGCAATGACCTTTGAGAGGCAGAAGATCGAACGTTAAACAAGGAGTAAAGAGCGCTCAATAGCGGCACTCAGAGCGGCACACAGAGCATCACACAGAGCAAGAGTCAAGACATTGTAGGCCTTTTAAGCCTGAGTAATTGAGAATTTAAACAAACTTTTCATTGAATAAAATAGCCTTTATGGCACGTGACATTTTCATTCTCCGAATGTTTCTTTTGTTGAACCAAAGTTTTCAAAAACAATTACGAAATTTTTAATCGCGGATTATTTTGCACGCGATGTTAATCGATCAATAAAATAAGAGCATTTAATCCAAAAAAGAATTCAATTTTTATTATATTTCAGGGATGAGGTCATTCAGTGACCTGTCTAATTGATTTACTTAGTTGGTAGTTACCGCAGTTTTGGCGGTTAAGATCCGATCTACGCATCAAATATGCAGCAGCGGGATTGACTGCATGACGAATTTGTTAACAATATGCAACAAAACCGATGAATTATTCAATCAATAAATCGTAACCTTTAACAAGTGGCCATACAAATGTAAATTGAATATTATCAATAGCTGGATGAACTGTTTCTAGTGTAAGCTGAATAACTTTGCAGTGGCCTGAATTCCGTGCTGAACTTAAAGCCTTGAATATGCTGAATTCAAATAATCTGAAGAATTAACTAGGTGAATTGTTGAATAATTTAAAGCTTGTCTCCTAGATTTTTCTTTTGTTATGTATGAAATATAATAACAGTTTTGGTTTGAATATTTGATTTCTGCGTGGGCTAGGGTTGATCTTGAATGCAACACGTCTTTGGCGCGTAACATAAAATGGATCAGAAGAAAATATAAGATGGAGATAACAGTTGGATGCTATTAAGTATATGATTAGAACGTATGTGATTATTCAAGTATTTAATATTGTCATTATTGTTGTACGTTCTAATCATATATTGAATAGCATATCTCTATCATATTATCATTGACGCGCGTCCTACATATTCCTTGTTCTCAGTTGCCAAATCAGATTTCTCCGCCTGGGTAGTAAATTCTCCATTCTTCATTCTACGCGTTAACGATTGGCAGCAGCAAATAATAGTCTTTTCAATTTTTACAATCCTGATACATCTGCATTTGGGAATATAATTAGTTTCCCCAGTAACTAAATACTTGAGCCTAATAAGCTCATAATAAACTCTTTCTTTGGAATCATCAAGCCGCGGAGAAATGTGATCTTCAGATAGTAGAGCAGAAAGTAGATAGACTACAACACAAGAGTAGAGTAAGTAAATCCAGCTGATCTGATGATGAGAGCCAATTTATGATATAGCCAATTTATGATATGGCTCTACATCTTTCCATTTGCTCACTTTACTACATTAGCTCTCATTCACATCTTTGTCGCTACTGCATAATCCTGCATTAATCTTCAATGCGTTACCTACGTTACTTTAGATGCCAATGGTGATGAAACGATTTACTAGTTTAAAGTATACTCGACTATAGTTAAAGTTATTTCATGATTGCAGCATAGGCAGACTGGCATTGAGATTTTTCATGGGGTATCTACATCAAATAGTTAAAATCCGGTGTCTAAATAACTTTCCCGCCCTAAATTGAGCCTTGTACATAAAATAAATGTTCAAGGCGTAAAAAATAAAAAGACACGCAAAATGTAAAGCATTTTTTAGAGATTTTAATTGAGAGAAAATTAATCAGCATTTAAGCGATGATGACTTTCGTGGGAGAAATTAAAGTGATTGAGTAAAGAACTTAAAAGAAAGGAAAGAATGGAGGGAGACGAACAACGAGAACGAAAACGAAGACGAAAACGAGGACGAAAACGAGGACGAAAACGAGGACGAACGACAGAGGACGAACCATGACCGATGAACGGTGAATAAAGATAGAACCTCAGCAATATCTCAGCATATCGATATCTCACTAGTTAATTATCATAATCTATTCTACTTATTCTTTATTCATATCACTATTCTCTCTATTCACGTCTCCACAAGAAAAAGAAAACATTTCCCCTTTCTTGCAAAATGTTAATTGTTCGCTAGCCGTTACATAATCCAAATTCCAAACCGTTTCGTTTCGGACATTTTAAACTTAGCGAAACAAATGGTGTTCTATACCTCCTTTGATTGAATCCTTTCTCATTCTTTACAGGTTAAAAACCTCCTTATATAAAATACAGTTGCTGCTTTTGATTTTTTTTGGTAGCTTATATATGATATCTAAATCCTTCTAGCTCTATCTATTTACTCTATCTTCATTGACAATCATTCATTTAATAGTCAATAGTCATTCTTTTTTATATTAGGAATCTATCATTAAATTAATAGACCTATACAATCACTATCGCGCTCATTCGCTCACTGACTTACCGCTCACTGACTTCTACTCACTGACTTCTGCTCACTCTCACTCAAGCATCTAACATGTCAGTTCTACCTCAATATGCTCCTAATTATCATGTCTCTCCTGGTCATAAGAATCAGAATGACCTAATCAGCAGCCTGGACATTGGACTGGGAATGCCGCCGAAAATAAGGACAATCTCTTCTTCTTATAGTCCTCGTTTAGAAGCATTGGAAAAAGATGTTGGATTACGCGTAACTGCAGAATATCGAAAGGATATTTATAATCATATGAAAGATATGGAAGCAAAGACTGTTGCTGATGCTAATATGATGGATTTACAACCAGAATTGGAATGGAGAATGCGGCCTCAATTATTGGATTTTCTTATCGAAAGACATCTTGCTGCTAGATTACAACCTCATACACTTTTTCTAGCAATTAATCTAATCGATCGATATTGCTCTAGAAGAGTTGTTTTTCGAAAACATTATCAATTAGTTGGATGTACGGCATTATGGATTTCCGCCAAATATGAAGATAAAAAGAGTCGTATCCCTTCAATCACTGAACTTCGTGATATGTGTGATGGAGCTTATGCTGAAGATATGTTTGTACAAATGGAAGGTCATGTTTTAAATACCCTTGATTGGACTATCGGACATCCTACTGTTGAATCCTTTTTAAATATGTATCTTGATGCTGATATGAGTCCTTCTGTTCTTCATGTTGCAAGATATCTTTGTGAAATCTCTTTATTCCATCGTTCTTTCCTTTGTTTTGAACCCTCTATAATCGCCAATTGTGCTCATGTATTAGCCTTGCATATCCTTGGCTATTATAATACTCTTCCTTCATCATCTTTAGGCAGTCAAGAAGACATGCAATGCCTTAATCTTCTCGTCCAACACCTTCAAAGCCCTTCAAAGGTGTTACAAGCGAAATATTCAAAGTCCAGCTTCTCTCAAGCAACTCATATTGTCAGTAGCTTTGTTGCCAGACAGAAACAACAACAATTAATGCAACAATCGGCAATTAATCTTCCTCCAACTCCTCCTCCTCTTGTAGGACTTTCTGCCAACTCTTTCACTCCTCCTTCACTTTCCTCTTCAACTGCAAGCAGCTCTCCTTCATTCTCACAGTCCGATTCGCCGATATTCTCTCTTAATAACAAAAGTAACCTCAACATTTCGGTCCCCAATCCTCCGTTTAGGTCCTACGGAAACGGATACATCACTCCCCCGTGCACTCCTGCCGATATAGCTGGAGGCACATTTTCAAAAGCATTTCCACTGCCCAATCTCCCTAATATCAGGACTCAATCCGTTTCAATGGAAAGGTTTCGATCTTCTGTTTAATCGACCGTCGTAATGACAATTTAATGATTTTTATTGCCTTTGGCCGCTCTAGCATTTCAGAGTTTAATTCATAGTTAGCATCTCATATTTATTAATCGATAGTATTTTTTATTCACAGCTTGCCATTAATAGAGTTTGAACTTAAGTTTATTCTTCCCTCGCTCATGGAGATATCAAGAAATACCCAGCGGAAACTCCTTTTTCACTCGATCCTTGATTCATATCGCATTTACGCGTGGGGTTTATGTGTTGTAGGAGTTATCACGCATCATTGCGTGTCGGAGACAGACCGAGCAGTAGAGATAATCAAAGACTCGTACCAAGTAAAAGAACTGGATTTGCCTGGTTACATTGATCTGGCTGAGCAATTGCTGAGCGAGCATTTAGGAGAGGATATTGCAAGTAATTTGAGAGTTGGAAGATCTTGGCAAGAAGAGTGCAATTCAGCCGTTTCCATCTACTTGAAAGCTTCAACGGAAGCTTTAGTAGATCTTTTAAGAACGAATCGACCTTGTATTGACTTGAGAATCTTGAACGAGTTCCTTGTCTACCTGAAAACTACTTCTCCTTTTGCAAGTGGAGATTGTTCAGGCAATAGCTATGGCATCGATAGACTGTATTTAGCCGAAGAACTAGGCTTCAGCGGTTTGCTTGAGAATTCTCTTTCATGCCAGACTTATTGTCGAGAATCATGTTTACAAGCGATGATTTTATACTGGAGGCTTGCCAACCAGTTGACGACTTCGCAGTCAACGATTATAGCACGACTTTGTAGCGATTTTATGCGAGAACTGACGGATTCTCAAGGTTTAAATCTCGTCATCGAATGTAGATCCAGGATCGAGTTATGAGGATTCAAAGTTTAATCGTTAACGAATGTAGATCCAGGAAGTCATTATCATTCACTTTCTAAATCACTGTGAGGAGTCAAATATCCTTCTTTAACATCTTCAGGCTCAAGGATGTCCAATTCTCTTCGCGCAGGTAAGAATCCATTTCCTTCTATGGACGTTCCTCTTGTCATTATTACAAACATCAGAATTGTAAGTAGAATAACAGCTTGAGCAATTCCAAGTCTTTTCTGGAAATTGAGCTCTTGAGAAAGCAAAGTCAACCGTGCATTAAGTGCCAAATTATCATATTCCGAGCGCTGCCGTTGAAGATCCATCTCAACAGAGGTTGTACGGATTAAATTGCTGTACTGCACTCTGTAGAATTGCAGCTGAGTATAAACAGTGTTGTTTAGCTGGCTGAGAAATAGCTCGATTTTCACATTCTGTTTCTTTTCGATTTTCATCAGCATATCGCGTAAGTTCTGGCCTTGTTGTTCAATATATTTCAAGGATAAAGTCGCGTTGGATTCAAGTAAAGACAGTCGGTTCATGATGGTTTTATAGATGGACGCTTGAGTTTTTGGTTCAGGTTCTGAAGACGGAATCGAAGGGATTTCTGAAGCATTTATATGAGTTTTGTCCATGATTCCACTATCGTTGAGATAATCGTTCCATTTACATGATTCATTAAGAACAAGAGGAGATAGGTTCATCTCTGGTTCGATTATGTTGAATGAACTTTCTGTAGAAGCATTTACCGTTATAGTCACTGGTATAGTTTCATTTACTGTAGCGGTTGAATCCACCGTCTCATTTTTCTTGTCCACGGCAATTTCATCGGCGATATCCGTTTGTTCTCTCTCATCTTGATGCTGATGCTTATATTCTTCCATCATTGTCGTACCGTGAACCCTTAATAAAGATACAGGGCAATAGAATTCACGACCCCAATGAGTTAGGAATTCGATTCGTAAAAATCTTGCCCAAATTAAAGGGTTTTTAATAGCAAAAGTTTGAATATCTCGTACGCTTTGTGCTTCGAATTTCCCCAACACTTTCCAACCAGAGTCTGGCACCGGATATCGGTCTGATACGGACACCCGGATGTCTCTAAACATGGAGGAAAAGAACTCGAAATTGGCCAGAACAACGGTGTCGACTAGAATATCTTCACAGAGCTCGATTATTACGAATTTACTAGGAGCAGAGCACTTGTTGAGCATATAAGTGTCTTTATTTTCAAATAAAATATTCGACGCACCTTTGGCTTCGGAATTGGTTTTAATAATAGTCGCTGCACAGTCAAGAGATGCGTAATTAAATCGACTTTTATAGACTTTTCCTGGCGGGGTTTCAGGCGGATTTTCACTTGAAAACATCGTCATATCGATTTCCATATCGCCTAAAGGTTCTACTGTTTTTACGATCTCAGGAGAATGTTGAGGTCGTTCGAGGTCTTGGACCGATTGTCCTGATTTGTCGAGGTTGAGTTTTCTCCATTCTTCAAATGAAAGGAATTTGTCATCGTCAGAGTCGAGATCGCCAGTATTGGGTTCAGAGCTGAATGCGGGGTCTAAAGATGGTGAAGGTGAAGGTGAAGGCTCAGACGAAGGCTCAGACGAAGGCTCAGTCGAAGGCACATGCTCATCAGGCACAGGTGCAGGTACAGATGAAGGCACATGCTCATCAGTCACAGAAGACACTGACACAGGCACAGATTCAGACACATGCTCATTAGGCACAGAAGACACATACGCAGACTCAGATTCAGACACGGGTACAAATACAGACACAGGCACAGATACAGTCAATGAAGCATGTTCTACCTCGACTTCAGCCTCACTTTTTTCAGATCCATCACCCTGTATCGGTTCCTGTTCTTTATGTATAATATCGGCTGAAGGCTGGATTGTGTGATCATTCACAGTAGATTCAGACTGGACAACTGGCTCAGCAGGTTCAACAATCTCAGGTTCGATCTCAGGTTCAACTAGCTCAGGTTCAACTAGCTCAGGTTCAACTAGCTCAGGTTCAACTAGCACCGCTTGGTCAGGTTCAGACTCAACAACATTACTAGGTCTGACATTCTCAACTGTAGAAGTAGAGATGCTGCTAAAACCAGAGCTGGAACTGTCTAAGCCAGAACTAGAACCTGCAGCTTGCACAGTGCCCAACTCAGCACCTAAGTCACCTAGGTCAGTACCTAGTCCAGAACCCAAGTCAGTGGCAAATGAACTCTCAGCCTGGACAAAGGCAATTGCAAGTACCACAACAAGTCCAATACACTTCATGTCATGAGGATTCAAGTCACGGAATCTAATCGCAGATCGTCAAGAAATTAACGGATAACATATTACGAATAAATCCCAACACCTACGTAATATCGGTGAAAAGATGACAGATTAATGACAGCAATAATTTCAAAATAATCCCAAGATAATCCCAAAATAATCCAAAAATAAATCCATTTTCCACCCGATACGCGACATCTTTTTGCCGATTCTTGGCTACTAACTGATTTCAACCATTCATTCTTTAGCATTGCTCGTCATAAGATGAAACTTCTTTTATCCGTATCCGCACTATTGGCATCGTTGCTGTTTTCACCGGTAAATGCTCAAGATGCCTCGTCATTAGAAGGAACTTGGTCGTCAAAGTCGAATGCGGTATTTACTGGTCCTGTAAGTGATAGCGATGTGTTTCTACTGTCTATACTGCTGGCTTTTGTGTATTTTATACTTGCGTGCTGCCGAATGCATACTTTTACCAGTGTACTGCTTTTAGTAGTGTGCTGCCTTTCTGTGATGAGCTGATGCTGATGCTGATGCTGATGCTGATGCTGATGGCTGATGGCTGCTGTGCTAGTGCACTGGTTGTATAGGTGTTCTGTGCTAGTTACTTCTAGTTATACACTTGTTGACTGGCTCTTTGACTGTGATAGCTCAACCGTTGAACTGTCTATGCTGCCTTTTTATACTGGTTGTACTGGCTTTTCTGGATGTGCTGGTTGTGTTAGTACACCGGTTGCACCGGTTGTGAGGTTATACAGTTCTAGTCGGGCTGCAGTCTACAGTTTTAAATATGTGCATTGTGCGGTACTGTTGTGCTCTCACTGATGTGCTCTTACTGATATACCCTTAGTGATGTGCTCTGTTCTTTGACTTCTCTGTTATATACTGCTCTGTACCGTTTTTTACTGCTCTAACACAGGACTTTTACGACCCGGTAGATGAACTACTGATTGAACCGGCACTGCCCGGAATCAGCTACAGCTTCACTTCGGACGGCTTCTTTGAACAAGCCATTTATCAAGTAGCAGGAAATGGTAAGTCTCTTGATCCTTCCACTCTCCATCTTCTAACAAGCACAAACTCCTACATGTCCTACAGCAGTGATGCTATATCAACATGGAACTTATCAAGTTCTTTCCAACAATTCACTCCTTTTATCTCCTTTCTCTGTTGACGGAAGACAATTACTTTCCGATCCTTGTCAATCCACAGCAAGCGTTTATTCTAGATACAATCAAACGCTTCTGTTTTATTCATGGAATGTTTATGTGGATCCTTATCATGGCCGATACAGATTAGATTTGGAACAATTTGACGGAACCCCCGTAGCCCCGTTATACTTGGCTTATAAACCTCCTATGATGTTACCTACAATCACTCTTAATCCTACTTCTGATCCTACTCCTACAAGTGTTGCACAAAAGATCCGAAGATCTATTGAAAATAGGGAAAAAACTGGAGCTATAAAACGGTCAAAAGTGGATTATAATCTTGTTTGGTGGTTTGGAATTTCCATGATGTTTATAGGTGCCACTGGATGGTATGTTTTTTAATCTAGTTTGATATCTTGTAATTTATTCATTATTCATAACCAATGAGGCTATTGTACATCTATGAGATATCGTTTGATATCATTTTAATCCAACTGGAATCAAGTTTGAGCATGAATGAGTTAGGATTTACTTTTCAACTTGAAATCCTGTGACTGCCTCTGTAGAAGCCTAGCATCCCATTGTTATCAAGATGAACCATAGTGATTTACTACAGTCCTAGTATTGATATGAAAAGGCTTTATTGGAGCCTTTACTAGAGTCGTCAACATATTGTGGATGACTTGGCTGACTTGGCTGATTTGGTGACTTGGCTGACTTGACTGACTTGGCTGACTTGGCTGACTTGGCTGACTTGGCTGACTTGGCTGACTTGGCTGACTGTAGCGGTTGTGTGCACAGGTGAAACGGACGGTACTGTGTTGGCTGTGGAGTACTGGACGGTACTTATCCTAAATCTTCAACTTCAAAGTCACTTTAGGCTTTCCATTTTGTTCCTGATCTTCTTCCTTTAGTTTAACTTTTCGAGACTTCGATTTGGAGATTTTACCATCTTCAGGCCTTGATATAAGCGAGATCTTTGGCATTTTAATAACCCCATTAACCGAAGATCTTGTTGAATGAGCGGATTTCTTTGCTGGTACCGGAATCTTGGTACTAAGCTGCCTTTTAATCACGACTTTGCCCTGGCCTAAATGCTCAGCCAGAAGCCTTTTAGATCGAGGAGTCGGCAGTCGGACAATAAAAGAATCTCGAGGTTCATACAAGATGTTGCAAATATCGAGCAAAATCATCTTATCACTGATTCCTAGCTTGTATTGGAACAGAGCAGCCCATAATTCTCGTTTCAAATATGAATTGTCTCCAAAGCTTTGACGGACTAGATCTACAGCTCCTAGGACCGTTTCACGAGCCAAAGCCTCTTTTCGAGCATTGATACTAGCAGTACTCTCCTCTACAACCATCATTTGATTATTTGTAGCCGATTTCAAAGGGGTCTTCAACGCCGAAACGCCTATCGTATGGCTTAAAACGTTTACAAATCCTGATTTCACATAATTGCATGAATCATAGAGTGAAGCAATGAAACAATAATGCAATAATGGACGACTGGTTAAGCCTCCAAGACTTAGCAGACTTGACAAAGCTGCTAACCGTACATCATTGCTATTGCCTACCTTTGTATATTGCACAAGTTCCTCTAATTTGGCCGGAATATAGCCTTGTCGAACGAGATATTCCTTCTCTTGTAATGCAGTAATTGTGATTATATTATGAATAGAAGGCAGCCAACCATCCATTCTTTGGCATCGTTCGATTTCTCCAACTGCACGTTTAACAAACGCAGCATTCTGTTCATCATGTAAAGTTCTTCCACCAGGATTCGTCTGATTTAAAGAGTTTACAATAGCCCGAATGAGTTCACTCACGTAATAGTTATCACTAAACGTATTGCTTGAATTCTCATTATATCTCAGTAGATCAAGTAGGAAATTCTTCACTTCAATAGGACATTCTCCTGAAGGATTCCTTATTTTCGACAATGCGATTGGAATGGCTTTTTGAACGAAATATGTAGGGAAATCGGAGAAATCATTAGCTGCAGGAATCGTTGAACCTTCAAAACAAAACATTTTTTGAAATGATTTCAACAGATGAAAACTGCCAATATACCCCAATTCTTCAATGCCACATTTTGCAAGATTGCGAGCAGCCTCTACTCGGATTCCATAATAATATCTACGATCGTTTAAAGTTTTTGTCAAGACTGAAGAATTCAATCTTGAAGGTTTGGCAGTACCGAAATACTTGACAGCATCATATTGAGCCACAACATCACGATCTTGCTGTAATTGTGATGCAAACATATAATCCGGTTGGTTGATGTAAAGTTTACAGATCCATTCGAAATCAGCATCTACACGGATCCATTCAAAAGCTTCATTAATCATTCGATCTTCTTCTTCTCGCGTCCAGTCTGTTAATCTCCATTCTTCTATTTCTTCATCTGCTTGAAGAACGTCTCCTAAACAGTGTAGTAAAACACCACCATTAAGATCTCCATCATCTTCCATGTTTATGACATCGACATGATCTTTATTCTTTTTATTCCGCTTTAAACGCTTGTATTTGGTGTTGTATTGGATATCGAGCTTTGTAAAGCTTTCTTTAAGGTCGACTACGTGCTCGTACGGGGTTCCGTCAGCTTCATGGATTCGAATGGTCATTGGCCCAGTAAAAACAGGCTCAACTTCATAAGTTTTACCCCCTTCAAGTTTCGTCATAGCATCCTCTACAAAACTGTTGTCGTTAAGAGGAGGTGTGGCTCGTTCTAAAGATTGTACTTGCCTTATTCCCATCTCTACAAACATTCGCTTTTTGTTGAATCGTTGAGTGACTCGGAATACTGGATATCCTGAGCCGAAAACCCATTGGTTGAAGAACGAGTCAAGCTTATTATGGCTTACACGTTCGCAAACACGAATGAAATGTGCTGTACTTAAGCAAGAATTGCTCAAATCTCCAGACATCGCTTGTACAAACAGTTTAGGGATTACACGCGAAAGACCTAAAGATTTATCTGTTTTGGTCATCCGTCTATCGAGAATAAACAATACTGCAGGAGCCTTTAATTTGATGAATTCAAGGCTTTTTTCTGATAAAGGAAACCTTAGAACTGGAGAAGCTAAAGGAGGTTTGCCAATATCTTGTCTACAAATCTCTTCCGTGAGCTTTTTCAACCTGAATCGATATTCATTGTTGCCTAAAAGTCTTCTTAGGAATTGCTGTGCCATGTACCTTGCTATTCCTACAGTAGCCCATAAATCATTCCATTCTCTTGGCACGATGTTTACACCAGACCATTGACTCGCCAGAGCTATTGTTACTGTTTCTGTAGATGAGAAAACCGCTTCGATGGCTTCTGGAGGATACAAAAGCTTCTCATCACAGATAATCAATCCTGCCGCCGACGAGATCTCACTGGTGTCACTTACAAAGCACAGAGCAAGGGAAGAAAAGGGAAAAGATGCGAATTCTCTAGAGAAGAATTCTATCGCTTTATAGAGGAATGCACAAGTGTTGGCCATATCCGAAACACGATTAGACATTGTATAGATAAATGAAGGAGTTAAAGTTGAAGAGGTTTCAGAATCAGATTCTTCATCTCGAAGGTCTGCTACTGGACTTTGAACAAATGGTCCAACTGCAAATCCCACATGTTGAGCAGGAATAGGATTAAAAATGTCGAAAGCTACGATTTTCTTGGTAGAATCATACGGATGTGCGACCTAATTAGACAGGATACAAGACAAATTATAGATAAGACTTACCTCAGATGGAGTACCATAGCATATTACAGTTAAATCCATAGAATCTTCATCATTTTCACTCTCTCTGATATCATTAACAGTACGAGGAATAGAAAACTCCAACTGCCATGAACATGGCTCCCATAATCCATCGACACAAGGAATCCAATTGCTTGTACTCATACCAATAGGTGAATGAACTGTATAAGCATGCCAATAATCTCGTTTTATATTCGAATGAGCTCCTCCTACGAAGTTTATCCCTGTATACACGTCTAGTACGTTGTATTCAATGCGAACAGTGAAAGGAGCATAAACCAATGGGGCATCCTTGTTATTCGCTTCTTGGATATGGAATTTGAATCCCTTTGGCAGTTGAATATATAGTTCGCCAGGTAGAGTCGGTTTCACCAACTCCTCGATTTTCCGCCGGTATTGATGATGTTGATATACAGAAGAGTCTGGAGGAAGAGTAGCAGAGGAAAAGGAATCGTCATGGAAAAACACCGTCTTTTTGCCATTGATAGAAACAGATTGAACCGAGCATTGTCGGCAATCGAGGCGGATCTGTTTGATGGAAATATCATATGGAACTATAGAAAGTTCTGTCCAACCTACAAGGCAGCGATCGTGAAGGTCAACATCCAAGAATGCTTTCTGATGCACCACATTGAACCCTCGAGTTAGCACTGCTGGAGGAAGATCCGTCATTCCACCGACATTACAACGATCAATATATAAACAGTTATTCCTGTTAAGAATATGCTTAAAGTTGCCGTGAGAGAATGTTGATTGAATATTCTGGTCAGGGTAACTCAGTTAACAATAGTGAGAGACAATCTGTAAGATCTTAGAGATTGACAATCTACTGTCAGACGAGGATAAACTGCGTGGAATACCGTGGAATATGATTGAGGTATTGAGGCTGTTGGGCTGATGTTAAAGTGAGGTGTGTTGATACTGTCTGGCTGATGGACTGAATGGGACAGAGCTGGTGGACCAGTATGCTGTTGTGGCTGATACTGTGGCTGAATGGACTAAATGGGACTACTGTGGCTAAATGCTGTGTGGCTGAATGCTGTGTGGCTGAATTCTGCTGTGGCTGAGATGTGGGATGGGTAAAACGGTAAAGCAATTTCACATGCCGGCTTGAACGGTTAACATTATACACAATTGATCCCGTAAGACTCGTAAGAATACTCTGATATTCTGATACTGATATACTAGCTATAGACTAATAGACTGATAAATATGTGAATATTATTTTCTCCATTGAAGAAGCAAGTAACCGACTCGCCGATATCCTACCTGCCTCCAATATTGCATGTCTTGCGATAACCGATAAACAAGCTGAAAGAGCCGATAGATGCAGGAAGCATAGAGATAAACAGACAGCGATTCAACAATGATTCAACAATGACTTGACAAGGAATAAATCACTTGTGATATAAACCTATATAACAATATTCTACCTATTTTCAACCCTTGATGTAAATATTTGAGCCGACGGATTAACGGCGCATTTCACGTATTTTCACTTTTGTCCCAACCAAGTAACCACGTTACAACTAAACTTTTAATAACGGATATTAATTAATAATTGACAAGGAACATTTGACGGAGGATTGAACAATATTAATTGATATTGAAGGTTGAAGGAAAACAATTGATCGTTTAATATTGCAGACCAGCGTTTGATTCGTTTAATTGGTATGGAGATTAACCTTAGATCATCTGTGTGAATTGCTTTGATTGCATCGCTTTATGACTCTCGATGTTACGCGGATCACAAGGCAATGCTGCACGTAGAGACTCGGTGAGCAACTCTCAGAGCGGAAATGCGCTTCTGTTTCGGTTCATCGAGTCCGAGCACTTTTCATTGTTTCTTTGCGTGTCGTATTTGGAGCGATACGCGGATAATATCGGGATCCATTTCCATTTGTGCCAGAAATTAAGGACTTATCCTAGTGGAGATATCGAGTTTTTCCTACCACAATTGGTACAATTACAAGTGACTGTGGAGTCAGAATCACTTGCTTTGGAGGACTTGCTTATAGATCTTTGTGCAGAGTCCGTCCATTGTACATTGCTGACATTTTGGCAACTTCAAGCTCATTTGAATGAACTATCGACTCAACCCGAATCTTATGGATTCCAAGTCAGCAGAAGACTGTTTAATAAGCTTCAATATCTATTGTTCAATGTCGGAGAACCTCCTAGCAAAAAAATAAGGGAAAATACCTTACCAGCATTAATTTTATCTGCCGCATTAGCCGGAGCAATTGGCCTGCCACAAATAGCCAATGCTGCAAAACCTTTGGCAGCTTCTCAAGGTCGTAAACAACGCTCGCATATCTTTCAAATCGCATCCAAATCCCTTCGTAAACCTATTTCCGACTCGGCCGAAGATTTGCAATTCGTTGACACCGATTCTCTTGACTGGAAGACTCGGAAGCCGATGATTCAAGCGTCAAGATCTCAATCGGCATTCTATCAAAACAAAATCCCTTATGGCCATCATCATGAAACATATTCTTTGCCTGATCTACCGGTTAAACATGAAACTTTAAGAAAACGTTCAGTCTCTACGCATTTGCCATTTTCCGCAAAAGTGGCTGCTTTAAAGACAAATTACTTTAGATGTGAGACTCAGTTCATGTTTGCGCTTCAGGCTATTTCTACACGACTTATTCAAGTACCTAAACAAGCGCGTTTGTCGGCTTTAAGAGCCGAAATAGCCATGCTGAACCGCGATCTTCCTGCTGAGGTAGATATTCCTCTTCTTTTGCCCACACATTCAAACGGGCCCGGTGCAAAACTAAACAAAGTCGTTAGAATCTCTCCAGCTGAAGCCACAGTGCTCAATTCCGCTGAACGTGTGCCCTTTCTGCTTCTGATAGAGTACCTCAAAGACGAAATTGATTTCAACCCTAATAGCGAAGCAAACAAGGCCATTCTAGACAGTGATTTGGACCGTAGATATATTTTCGACATCACAAATACCGAAAATGGCACCAATAACGAGAACGATGAAACTCCGCCGCTGACTGCTAACGATGAGAGTGATATGGGAGAAATGACAGTTATCTCATTAGAAGAAGACAAGGAACCGATACTTCCAGAGTCATTATTCAACCCTTCATCTCCTCGGTCTATCTATGCTGCTATCAACAACCCAGGCACCTCTTCTCCAAGAGCTTCCGACCTCTCGTTTGCTTCATCATACAACATTCCACAGCCTCTCGTAGATGTAGCCGACGTAGCGACTCATATGAGGACCGCAGCAATCATGTTAACTCAACTAGACAGTGCAAGTGGAAGTAAGCTGTCTAAAGATGAGATTTTTGCCATTAAAGCCAAGATTATAGCCAGTATGCAAAGTATGGAAGAGCATACTGTTTATACCAGTGCAGCAGGAGTCATGAACGGGTCTGCCGGTGAACGGCGATTGGAAAACGACATGAAAACTGCAGGAGGAGGAGCAGCAAACGATGATCCGAGTGCTACAAACCTAGGAGAAGAATGGTTTGCTAGAAAAGAGCGGATTCGAAGGTCGTCTCCACATGGACATTTGCCCAACTGGGATGTATTCTCGGTTATAGCAAAAACTGGGTCGGACTTAAGACAAGAAGCTTTTGCTTGTCAATTAATTCAGGCGATTCAGAACATCTGGCTAAGATCTCACTCTGGAGTTTGGGTGAAAAAAATGAGGATTCTAATCACCAGTGATACTTCTGGATTAGTAGAAACAATCACGAATGGTTTGAGTATCCATTCTATTAAGAAGAAACTTACAAACGCATCAGTGGCATCAGGAACAAACCCGAAAAGTGCAATAGCCTCTCTTTGTGAGCATTTTGAAAAGGTAAGCCCTCTAAATTCTCCAAATTCTCTACAGTCCTTTCTAACTAGACGTTTGGAGAACCAGGAAGTAAACCTTCTAATCGAGCTGTTGAGAACTTTGTACGTTCTCTAGCCGGTTATTCTTTGATCTGCTACATTCTTCAGATCAAAGATCGTCATAATGGAAATATCCTTCTAGACAATGAAGGTCATATCATTCGTAAGTTCAAATATCTATTGTGCACTCAAATACTAACTAGACATCGACTTTGGCTTTCTGTTGTCCAATTCTCCAGGCAGTTTCGGCTTTGAGGCTGCTCCTTTCAAGTTGACCCAAGAATATATCGAATTAATGGGAGGTGTAGACTCGAAATTCTTTGAACTATTCCGCTCTTTAATGAAATCAGCCTTTAAATCGCTTCGAAAGGAAGCGGAATCGATTATAATCCTGGTGGAAATGATGCAGAGAGATTCAAATCTTCCATGCTTTGCTCTAGGACCTGCAACAACACAGCAATTAAGACAGAGGTTTCAATTGCATCTGAGTGAAGCTGAAGTAGAACAATTTGTCGAAACAGTTCTCGTTCAAAAGAGTATCGGCAGTATATATACAAGGTAAGTTACATCGTGAAGCCACCAAGTCAATTTCTAACTAGACTATATGATCAGTATCAACTGTTGACACAAGGTATATATAGTTAGTCAAGAGCCGACATCGCCGATATCTACAATAAGCTGTATAGCTACCATCTGAAGCAATTCATGATGAGAATGCATTATTTAATATCCGCTACTGTAGACAATCAGGTCACAACTGACAAAAAGAATTTAAACTGCCAATTCTTATTCACAGTTAAAACGTTGTTGAGCAAAAAAAGCGACGTTGACAGGACTCGAACCTGCAACCTCCGGAAGAATTCATAACCGAAATCCGATGCGCTCACCATTGCGCCACAACGCCTTTTATGAAATTAAAAGAATGCAGAGAATTTTACATGAAATTTATGACTCAAAATGGATATCCCACAGGAGGGTAAAAATTCTTTTTTCAAGCCGCATTGAATGGGGCTCATCTACTCTTTCATACATCTTTTAAAAAGCACCATAAGTAGTTGTTGAGATGAGATATAGGCCCTAAAGACTTCTGAATATACAGAAATGAGATTATGAGAGTGTACTAACCCTTCATATTAAGTTTAAGAAGCTCCATTTGCGAATGATGTTATTTAAATCTCGGTTACAATCTCAGAGAGCTTGACTAAAGAAAGTCAAACACCAACGTACAATAAGTTACGTACTGGATTTGCTTAGCTGGGACAATATAACAAGTAAATTGGGCATTTTTGTATTTAATTTTCAACTTATGAATCAATCTTTATTTAGAATCGTGCGACTTACATAGTAATATATGAGCTAAATTCAGTTCTTTTTCTAGTATATTCTGTCCTTCTTTTTAGCTGGATTTTGTCCTTTTTCTAGTCAACTCTCGTCCTTTTCTCAGTTGGATTCTGTCCTTTTTCTAGTCAAATTTTGTCCTTTTTCTAGTCAATTTCTGTCCTTTTTCTAGTCAATTCTTGTCCTTTTTTCAGTGAAAATTCGTCCTTTTTTTAGTCACATTTCATCCTTTTTTCAGTCAAAATTTGTCCTTTTTCTAGTCAAATTCTGTCCTTTTTCTAGTTAAATTTTGTCCTTTTTCTAGTCAATTTCTGTCCTTTTTCAGTCAATTTCTGTCTTTTTTCTAGTCAATTTCTGTCCTTTTTCTAGTCAATTCTTGTCCTTTTTCTAGTCAAATTTTGTCCTTTTTTTAGTCGCATTTCATCCTTTTTTCAGTCAGAATTTGTCCTTTTTCTAGCTGGATGTTGTCCTTTTTCTAGTCCAATTTTGTCCTTTTTCTAGATAAATCTCGTCCTTTTTTCAGTTAAAATTCGTCCTTTTTTAAGTCACATTTCATCCTTTTTTAAGTCAGAATTTGTCCTTTTTCTAGTTAAAATTTGTCCTTTTTCTAGTCAATTTCGGTTTTTTTTTTCAGTCGTATTTTGTCCTTTTTCTAGTTGAATTTTAGACTTTTTTAGTCGGATTCTGGAATTGTCTACTTATGATCAACTATCGTGTCGTCGTCAATCAAGCCTTAAAGCGGCATCTATTTCAAAGCCTCAGCCCGTGCGGCTCAAAACGTTAATCTTTAAAGTCTATTCAAATTTCAAGGGAAAACCTAGCTATATTCAGCTATTAATCATGATTCTGAACGATGTTTAACTAATAATCTGGTCATTGATATTTCGTAAGAACTCGCAATTTTGTCTCCAACATGGCCTCTTCAGCTTTAAAGCATGAGAATACTACTTACTTTCATAGATAACTTCCTCCACTACATCCAGGCAACAACTCACCCATTGTGGTAACAATTAATTTCAACTCGTTATAATAATTCATTATAAATTAAATACTCAGCAGAGGACGATATTAAACCACTCGGCGACATAAGCGAAGTAAATCGATCGCTCGTAGCTACACTGCATTCTTGAATAGAGAGCTGTGAACTAGCCGGTATATCGGATATCGATGAGATCGGATTCCAAAGGGATTCCGGCCTATGAATTCCCCTCGATTGAACATCACTGGCATATCTTCACATCCCCGCACCAGAGTCTCCAATACATAGCCATTCATAGCCTTCGATAGGCTCAAGTCCCCACAGGTCTGGGCCCTGTTGGGTAAGTGTTACCCGGTTTACCGAGTTGGGCCGACGCAAAAGATCTCGAGAAAAGAGATCCAATCCCCAGATTAACGATTCCATTAACAATGTCGATAGCCAAGCCTGAGAATAAGAAGGTAGTGAGAAGAAATAATATAGAGATTCGACTAACTAGCCCGATGCATGGAAATCACTCGTTGCAGGAGGTTCTGCCGGTGCAATTGAAGGATTCATTACAGTAAGTGGTTAAACTGTGTGTTCAGCTGTGAAACTGTGAAGCTGACTAGTACCCCTTTGAATTTGCCAAGACACGCCTACAGTTGGTCGACAGAACTTCTAAAGCCTCGAGGAATCCGTTCGTGCTGATAATGAACGTAGCCAAGCAACAAGGTATCTCTTCAGTCTACACCGGCTGTGGAGCATTTATCATAGGAAATACAGCCAAGGCAGCAGTACGGTTCTTGGCATTTGACTCGATCAAAATGGCGCTGACAGATGAGAATGGCAATTTGACAAAAACTCGAGGGGCTCTCGCTGGACTTGGTGCGGGAGTTCTAGAATCTGTATTCGCCGTGACACCGTTTGAAACGATCAAAACGGCCATGATTGACGATAAACAGTCTGCAAACCCGAAATATCAAGGGCTTATTAAAGGTACTACTAGACTCATTAAAGAAAAGGGGTTTTCTGGAATATATCGAGGCGTTGTGCCCGTGACATTGAGGCAAGGTGCTAATTCCACTGTACGGCTTGGATCGTACAATGCTATGAAGACAATCGTTCAACAGAACCGAGCGGACCCGAGCCTGCCTCTGACTTCAGTGGAAACATTTGCAATTGGAGCCGTTGCTGGACTTGTCACCGTCTACGTTACAATGCCTATAGATACAGTCAAGACTCGGTTACAGAGTTTGGCTGGCAAATCAGAGTACCGAGGAACCCTTCACTGCTTTTATAGAGTGTTTACTGAAGAGGGGTTATTGACATTTTGGAGAGGAGCTACACCGAGACTCGGCCGGCTTATATTAAGCGGAGGAATCGTGTTTACAGTCTATGAGAAGATCATGATACTTCTTAATTAAATAGCAAACAGTCCTGTCGATATAATAAATAGTCTAATTTTCAAATACAGCCTCTGAAATAGGAACTATAGGCGGTCGTAGCACTGCCAGTTCCATACGTCGAACTCGGATATAGTCTACCACCGATTTGAGAATCCAAAAACCTCCAAAGACCATAAGAGCAATGGAGATCCAGCCTGACGCTCCACTTTCTTCCATAGACTCCATATTAGTCGATGTAGCATGGGATACATGACCTTGATCGAAACTGCCACTAACATCATACGTATAAGAGCCGATGTCGAATTCATTAGGATTATTAGGTTCAAAAGAACCATCTGAAGTAGGAGGAGGAGGAGATCCTGAAGGTTGTAGATAAAAGCCATATTGAAACAACGTGAAACCCAGTCCCGCTCTGGATCCGTGCTTAGCAGCATGCGAAGTGTGTAATAGATAAGTCAACAAGAAGCCTACAAATTGGAAAGCTGCCGAAACCATCATATTCCATATGAAGTTGATAGGACTTCCTACAGGTAGGCCATCGATGAAGATTTCGTCAGTCAAACCAGGTGCCATGATTGTTGTCTCCCAATATGGAGGAGTAGCATCAGCAGCAGCTTCTTCATAAGAAGGAGGATTCTCGTCAGTGACTTTGTCAGTTTCGGGTTTAGCAGTTAAGTTAGCAAAAACTCCATCGTTATTGTTTGCAGGTAGGGAAGAAGAGGAAGAGTTTGAAGGACTGCTTTTACGGAGAAAGGAGAATATTCCGCGGTTGAAAATCGAGTTTCTAGGGGCGCTAGACGAAGAGGAGGAGGAAGAAGATGATGATGATGAGGAAGCTGCTTCGATTTGCTGATATCTACCATCATCATTTGCACGACCAGGAAGTATTATTCGATCATCAGCGTAATCGTCATCGGAAACGTCCGAGTCATCGAAAGCACCTGTTAAGTTGTCTTGTTCGGCTTCAGGTTCATGTGATCTGAAAGAAGGAGGAGGGCTTGAAGGGGCAGCAACAACTCCTCCTCCAGAACTTGACGACATCACCGAGTCATTGTGATCATCATCATCAGCAGAAAACAAGACGCTGAACTCCGTATCGTTTTGTTCGCCTCCATTTTTTTTGACCTTGTTAGTGTCACTTGACGACATGCTCACGTGTGACTTACTTTTGAATACTTTGGCTCCATAACGAGCTGTGTTAACACCAAGGATATGACAGTATATCAGTAATGTTATGTTATGCTATTAATGACGATACAAAAGGAAATGAGATTAAGTTAATAAGGTGGTGTTTCAGAGGGTTCTAGAAATAAGCAACATATTATTAGCATGGCCCGTTACCCTGTTGACGTTACAAACAATCAGATAAAACAAATCAGATAAAAGAAATGAGAAACAATTCATCGCTGGTTTCATGTTGATTTGATATGTGAACGATGATTCTTTGGCATCAGCGATCTAACTCGGGATTGATCTATAGAGATGTGATATCTGGAATCGTGCTTTGGAGCTTTCATTGGACAATTGTTTATATCTTTAGCCATCTTGTGATTATAAAGATGAGGTAATTGAAAAGTAAAATCAGCAAGGTAACAGGAAAGAGAATTAACGCAAGAGCTTGAAACTCCTGAAAGACATCATCTGTCTGGTTCATAGAGGGAGTAACTACTTTCAGGATCGTCAGAGTCGTCTTCAACCTCACTCTGTTCACTGTCCCAGTATTCTTTGCATTTGCTCACATCGATGAGGATTGGAGGTGCGTCGCGAAGCTTAAGATAACGAGGAACTGCTTGATTCCTAAAGAATGGATCGAGCATGCCAAATATAGCCCAAGCAAAACGAGCAAGGAGCATCTCAGGAAATACATCGCACGTCAGTAGGGCACGATTGTGATAGTTGAATTCCAGCGAGGGCAACGGTTCTAAAATATGTACGCAAATATCATACTCCGAATCTGATTCAGGCCGAGGCTTGGGCACCAAGACAAACTCCTGCGCATCAAGCGCCATACGTAAATCGGCTCGAAGCAGAATTGCATTGCCAGGGTCATGTATATAGCTGTCGTTGGATATCACGCAGCTCGACACTTGGTATTGCATCATACCGTTGCATGTAAACCAATCCACCTCAGACTCGAGAACCATACACATGGCCTGCAGTGTATGCATATCTCCAGTAATTCTGCAACTTTTGTCCCTAAACTCTACAGGAAACGGGAAATCAGCGCCGAAGGCTACATTAGATAGCCATGGAGGATTTGGAATGTTAGCCCATAACGGAGGAAGGTTACTGTGTGGAAAAACCCATTCTTGAAAATTGGGCACGATTGGATATGGGCTAGAATCCTTGTCAGAGAGGGGCAGGTGGAAGTAATAGCGTTTAGCAATGAGAACACATCCACGTTCGATATTCAAACGTCCTACGTCCGGGTTCTTGGATTCCGACAACCAGCCATCCCAGCGATTCCCGGCAAGTATCCCGCAGGCCACTAACACAGTCTCAGCATACAAACCTCTATCAGACATCGCATTACTGTCAAGGGTAAACAAACGCAGGAGAGTGGTTTGATAATAGTCATATCCGGGATGATAAATGGTGATTTCCAGGGAAATGTTTTCTCTTATTGGGACGGAGACCGGAATCAGTGGTGGTAGAGTAGTCCATCCACGGACATTGCAGGTTCAGTTGGATCTTGATATATAGAGTCTATCATAACGGGGATTAAACGAGGCTGTGTTAGGTTCAGTTGACAGTGTAAATACTAAACAACGCTTGTTATATATAATCCCTGGAGTATACTACAGTAGGTGCCTAGTCATGTTATATATAAATACTTTTACGGAGGAATTATTTGTCACTTCTAGGATCAAGTTTAAGGTACATGTAACTAGTTAACTTAAAAGTTAAATGATCAGCCAGAAAGCCATACAAAAGCATTTTCAAAAGAAGAATATTGGAGAACGTAATATCTACAACTGAATGAATAAATCTTAATAAATCTTTATTACAGTCGTATGTTATTTTTCTGCCGGAGTAGTTGAACAAGTTGATTCAGTTGAATGCTCAAGATAAGCTATCAGTATTTAGAATGTCATCTGAAGTTTTATCATGTTTAGGTCTCATAGCGTGACATAGAGAATGAGCGCAGGACTCAACCTTTCTAAAAAACAAGCTTAGCATTAATTGAATTCTTTGATCTTATAGAAACGAATCAATGACGTCATACTGTAAATCAAGTGAATCAAAAAGACAAAAGTCGGAATTCTGTCCCAAATCAAGCGATCGACACACTTCAAATGCCGAAACAACGAAGCAGACGGAATGTGTTTTTTCTATAGTATTTTGCATGGTGATGAACGAGCGATACATTGATTATCGATTTATGTTAGCCTCGGATGATCCATTTGTCAGTCCAGACTGTTATAGAAGTGTGTTGATGTACAGCTAGTTTTGAGTAAGCAGGGCCCTTTGTATTGTTTTACAGTAGTTCTACAGTAGTTCGAGTCTAGATCTTCCCAGAGATACAAAAGCATTTGCACATCAGAATTAAATCTAGAGTTGTAAATTGATCGAAACGAGTAATGCAATACTTTTAACTTATAGTGGTCAATATAATAATACAGGATCTATTGGACATCTAACTTACGATTCTGAAGCTCATCGATTCTATTTAAAGTTAAGGTCCCAAGCAAGGACCAAAGACTCCCAACAACAAGGATCATAATTTATATTTATATTTTAATATTTAACGCGGATTCTCTTATTTTCAGCATTTCCCAGACTGATACAACTATTTATACCCCATATCAGATCAATTTATATATGAGAAATACAGGTCACATTCAATGAGATCTCATCTTGGGATCCTACAGCCGGTTGACTATGAAGGCGAAGTCACCGGCACGGTGGTGATGCTGATCCAAAATAAAACGGATAGAGAAAAGCCGGGGCTTAAAACTTCTGTGTCATCGACGGGAACTGTATCTAGTGAAGAGGGGCCTGCTGTAAGTGACGGACTTAAGAGAACAGCAGCAGGAATAATCTTACATCCACAACCGCGTAATGATCCTAATGATCCGTTAAACTGGCCTATGTGGAGGAGAGATTTGGCCTTGTTCGTCATTGGGTTTCACTCATTTATTTGCGGAGGTCAAACGCCTCTTCTGGCATCAGCATTCACAGGCCTGGCTCAAGAATTTGATGTCTCTTTATCCAAACTTTCATATCTTGTAGGAGGATTTATGCTTGCTCTTGGAACAGGATCGGTATTTTGGGCTCCAACAGCTGTTATATATGGCAAGCGAATCGTATATTTAGCTGCATTGCTCATATTTCTTGCTGGGGCGTTATGGGCCGGTACTGCCAACTCTTTTGGCTCGTTATTAGGTGCTAGAATAATCATGGCCATAGGAAGTTCTCCTACAGAAGCCCTTCCAAGCGCATCGATAGCAGAAATCTTTTTCATGCATGAACGAGCGTATCGGCTTGGTATTTATACGTTATTACTTCTTGGAGGTAAAAATCTCGTTCCAATGGTGGCTGGTTTCGTCATTGGTGATTTATCGTGGAATTGGCTGTTTTGGATCTTGTCCATGATTATTGGCCTGAATTTCGTGCTAACTTTTTTATTTGTTCCAGAAACATGGTGGGACAGAGCTCCGACTCCTAATGATAGACGAAGTCTTCGGGAGACTATTTTAGCCCGAGAGGCTCGTAGATCATCTCTTGGGTCTCATCATGATGACCCTGTAAATGTTGTAAATCCTGTGACCGATGTCGATGCCACCGATATTCCCGATATACAACCTGTGCGTCCCAGTGTTGCACGCGGCTTGAGCTTTGCTGAGCCTCTGGCGCCTGTTGAAAGCCACAATTCAGCACTGAATCCCGTCAAAACATACCGGCAAACGCTTCAGATTTATTACGGTCGCATGTCCGAGGATAAATGGTGGATGATCGCATTACGACCGTTTGTTCTCTTTCTATTCCCAGGTGTGCTGTTCTCTACTATAATTTATTCACTCAGTGTCGTGTGGCTTATTGTTATTTCCGAAACGATCTCTCATATATTCGCCAATGAGCCCTACAACTTCCGTCCTACTTCTGTAGGTTTATTGTATATAGGAACGTTCATAGGAGGCTGTTTAGGTTCAGCAGTTGCCGGACGAGTTTCCGATATTTTGGTCCGCGTATTGTGCAGGCGCAATAACGGAGTCTATGAGCCAGAGTTTAGGTTGGTGATGATAATTCCAGTGCTTATTGCCGTTACAATGGGTATGATGGGCTTTGGATGGTCCACTTTAGATGGAGATCTTTGGATTGTTCCTACTATATTTCTAGGAATCCTGGGCTTTGGATGCTCGTTAGGATCTACTACAGCAATCACTTATGCTGTTGATTCATATAAAATGTTTGCATCAGAAGCTCTAGTCACTCTGAATTTTTCCAAAAATCTCATTGGCTTTTGCTTTTCTTTATTCACCACGAATTTCCTCAGCAATCGAGGTCCTAAAACCACTTTTATAGTGTTTGGATCCGTCGAAGTGTTTGTCTGTCTGTTTGCCATTCCTTTGTATATTTATGGCAAAAGGTGCCGAAGATGGACCGACAGTCAGAATTTGATGAAGTACCTTTACACCAATTATGACAAGCATGACTAGGGCAACCCGTTTGAATATATTGGCGAATGAGACCACCATTTGCAGTGGATCTATATCCGTATTTATTTAGTATCTGGCCGATATCGGCAAGATTTATTACGACTAAATATATTTATTAGCATCACATGTTTTAAATCACCAATGTTTGACGATGTTATTTCCTTGCTCCATGTTCCAGCTGCCAGCCAAACCAACAGTACTATCGCTCGACGATTCATTAGACTCATGCTCTTTAATCGGACGATTCGTCCTCCGGGCCTTTCTAAGCGGGGCCCGGGATTCTTCAGGAGAATCTTCGTCAGAGCTTGGAAAAATAGGAGAGTCCCTCTTTCTGGGCTTTACCGGCCTGTTGAGGATCAACTGGTTGTCTGACAACAGACGTCGGCCCCATGAACTTGCAGCTGGATCTCCTGTCTCATCTCTGGCTTGTTTCAAGAACGGAATCAATGCGGTTCCTCCCGTTCCTCGGCTCTGCTTTCTGGGTGTATCGGCGGCAGCAAGTCCCTCACGAGAAGTCTGAGGACCAGCGGCATTCTTAAGTCTTTGAGCTTCTCGAGCCTGGATTATAATAAACCTTGAAACGACTTGAATATGTTTGTCCCGGAAGGCCCGGAGCATGGCTAAACAAGCGTCATATGACAGCACTAAAGCCGGAGTCTCTTTGGCGTGTTCCAGAACATAATCTCTGATCTCAGATACCTGTGAAAGCTGCTCAAGGAATCGTTTGTGAGCTCCCGGCATGTATTTTCGCATCTCGTGGATAAAACTGTTTTGTTTAGGAGCTCTATGGCCTTCTTCAGCAGGAGGAGGGCTGACAGAAACAGTTGTTTGAGGCCTTTGGCCTGTAGGATGATGCTCGATGTCTAAAAGAATGTCCAAAGCCTGGATTAAAGAGCTCTGAGCATTACTTCCTCCTGATATCTGCCGATATGTGGTTTCATCACCATATCGGACTCCATTAGGAAGCCCTGCATCTGCCATGTTCTTCCATCCTGCCAAGAAAGGGCGGATTCGAAAGTAGAATGTATGAGGATCACACATCTCGTTCATACGACCTAAACTAGTGTTGATACCATCAATGGCTTCGGCAAGTTTCTGAAGGCAGTTTACAACCGTATCAGAGTCTCCAGCACGGCAGGCATGAATAGCTTCAAGGCCAGTCGACAGAGCAGGAGCTCCTTGTCGCTCAATAGCAGTGCTAACCAAGTAAAACCAACTTTCATCTATACTGCCAGTGAACGTTTGAAGAGTAGCCAGGTTGTCAAGATCCCATTCTGAAGGGTCTGTAGGGACAATAGTCTTGAAATTCCATAGACAAAGCCCAGCATAAGTGGCTATAGCAGGCAGTTCGAAATGATCACATACTTCAATCCAAGGAGTGGTTATTTGAGATGGAATATGATCAGAAGGTGCTGGTCCACTCCATACATAACCATGAGCAATAAAGCCTAAAATTGAACAAGCTCTTCTCCATTCTCCTTCATTTATAAGATGTTCAGTAGTAAGTAAAGGGATCTTGTCGACAAGTCCTCTTAAACGTTTGGCAAGTATCAAGGCAGGAAGGTTCTCGGCAATGTTTTCCCAAGGGCTATAATAGCTGTTTGAAAGTTTAGCAACAGGTAGTTCATCTGGTAGAAACCCTGTAATAGGCGAGATGTCATAGTCTTCGAGTTTAGGGATTTCCGCTCTCATTGTAAATTCGCTGAAATTGAAATTTGTTAAAAAAGTTTTTGTTAAATAAAGTTGTTAGTATTCTTGTAAGTATTCCCCTATTTTCTTGTATTTTCTCGGATTTTTTATTCCTAATAAATTGGATGTTATGCGGAGTCGATTAGAAGAATTCAGAGATTTTTAAAGAGGAGAAAATCTCGGGACATTTTCCATATCGGGGATTATCCGCACAATCGGATCCCGTGATCAGAAAAACACAGCCGGAAAAATAGGAAAAAAGAGACGATCCGTTATTCATGGCCGAGTGATTACAAAGATTCTTTAATGCTGAATCAAACGGAGAAATGGGCCGATAGTTGCATGAGGAGCTAAATAGGCCAAATAGGAGATAAACAGGAGGTTCTAGGTTATTATATGTGCTCATAATATGTGCGTAATTGTCGTATTTAGCTCGGCTCGTCGCCGATATTACTCGCCATAGTTCCCGATATTATCCGTAATTATCGGCGAATCTAAGGCTGTAGATTTAGTTAGATCTGATGTTACTAGCTGTATAAGAAGTTATAGATCCAAAGGATACAGGATATGAAGTGCTTAGTGCGTGCCTTATTGTTGAAGACAACCAGCTATTAATTGTCGAAGATTTCGGATAAATATCGGCATCTACGATATCTGATTCTTCAGAGGAATAACGTTCCATAACAATAGTATTATCCACCGCTACGGAACCTACTATTATTCTGAAATAAACTTCGATAGAATATCATTATGATTAGCTAGTTTTATTTGTCCACTAAATAAACGCTATCAAGAGATCCAAACCCAGCAGCAACACCTCCTTCATTGCTACTTTCAAGCTTTGTTCTCAATAAAAAGCCGGCTTTATTGTTGAACAATGAATTGCGCGGCTTGCTAGTGTCCCATAGAATAGTACCAAAAATACCTAGTTCCGAAACAACTTCACCCATATAGCTTTGTCCTGCTCGTAGGATGTTATTATACTTGACAGGAGGAATTATAAGCTCCATCAATATATAACTCGACCAAGAATGCTCAGGAATCGAGGCCAAGAATCGAGGAATTTCTTGTCGATACACATTATTGCCTCCTCCTTCACGCTGAGGTTTTAATACATAGTTTTGAGGAAAATTCTTAGCCAATTGCCTTGCTGCAAGTCCTTCAGTTGATTCATCCAAAGGGTGGATTTTTACAAACGTTTCTAGTATCTGTTTACGCTCAATTGGATTCAGATCATCAAGGAATCGATTGATCAAAGCAGGATCGGTCAGGATCTGCTGTACCTTCTTGGAGCCTGCTAATTGGGTCAGAATCGATGGACATTTGATGGCATTGCTCTTTTCCAAATGTAATCTTGCGCCCCATTCCTTTCCTCCTTTGTAATCACTTGGAGCATAGCCGGATCGGAAATAGACCACCGAGAACTCATATCCGTTGAATTCGTTGACGAGAGCTCCAGTATTTGGTTCAATAGAAGTTTCATCCATCGATAACTCAAGAGTTAAACGAACAACTGGCACTTTGTATTGTTTGAATAGCGAGTCTTCGATATGTCTTTGGTCTACAGAGTTCCTTTCTCCAGGTTGCACTACAAAAAGAACCGCAGTCTTTCTTGAGGGTCGTCCTTGTGTTTGTCTCTGTTCTCTGTACTTTTTATCCGCTTCCCCAAGTGCCTGGGCCATTTTATCCGCAGAATCGCTCAAAGGAAGATCATCCGGGTCATATGTGTCGTATACAGGCAATTGGCAGTCTACTAAATATCTGTGCAATTCGTTCACTTTGGATGCAAGACCGGCAAATGATATGGAAACTGTGTTGAACTCGATCTGTTTAATAGTTGGTTCATGCTCAGCTGACGTTTGAAGAATATAATCAGATCGAAACATGCCCAACGTCAATTTCTGACGAATTCCATCTGCCTTGGCTGCCAAATAAATCGTCCATAGTCTGCCAGTAAATTCTGGATCGGAAAGGGCTAGTCTAGGTCAGAAATGAAGCAATTGAGGTCTACTAACTCTTCAATTATAGGTCCAAGGAATTCCTCATCACTGGCCACTCGACTATACAAAGTGTTGAAAGCCTTTTGGATATTTCGAGCCTTGTAGAATTCGGTTCTTGGATAAAGAGAGGGGAACACGGCAACGGGGGCATGCACAGCAGTGTTTCCTTCACCTTCAGCTGTAAGCATAGTCAAGCCATTGGCAAAGGACCAATCTTTAATTGTATCATAACAGTATTCATTGCAACCATAGGGAAACGACATTGCTGAGTATTTCAAAGAGAATCAATTCGAGGTTTTATGAAATATCACGTGATATTGATTAATCATGTGATCAAAATAATTGACTAATTAGTTTTAAAACAAAAAAAATACCTGTCTCAAGACTCTCAACATCCATGCCTCAAATATGCTGGTTCCTGATTTCCGAAAGGGATCTTTCAGGGATTCCATCTTGACAACATATTTACTGTAACCTAACAAACATATATTGCCTAGCTCTGAAAACAATTGAGTTTTACTTAACAAAATGTCGCAAGAAAGCATAATCGATGACTTTATCGAAAGTCCTGAAAACTGCATAATGCTTCGAGCTGATCTGCGTGAGGCTTTTGATAACTGCAAATTTGTCTTGGTGCCAAAGCTTTGTCCTGGATCGGATTCCGAATATCAGCTCGTCACTCGCGTTGTAGAGCCAGATCCATTGCTAGAAAGCGAGATTCACAACCGTCCCCTGCTACAGCCGGAGTCTATCGCTCCTGAATTTGCCCTTGCTCGCCTTGCTATGACTATCTTTCCCAAGATAGAAGGATTTCTCACCGCTCAAGTCCCTCGCTACCTCAAACTTCCCAACCAGCCTGCTAAGCTCGTCAGTGCGGCTGAATGCGCCGAATACGTGAAACGAGGCTGTCACTGAGGTCTCGGCTACTTCTGGCTAAGAATTGGAGAGTCCTCTTAGGGAATTTCAAGTATGTCGTCGATTTCATTTCCTATTATCTTTTTAATAAATGCCTCTTTGTAATCGCTATTAATTTGAGACTATTCATTTGAGACCATTAATGATCAAGTGCAAACAATTGGTTATAGTTAAAGCTCGAAATATAACATAAGCGTCATATTCATCGCCAACACCAAATTACTGAGATATCATCGAAACTGATAAAATTATGAACTAACTACATCTGCAAAAATTAGTATCGTTTTAATACTCTTAAAACGACACTGCAAGGATCTTACTGCAACAATTGAGGGCATATTAGGAGAACAGGTACAGATCGTACAGTCACTACTCTCAAATAAACTGAGACAAAATGTAAGCGTTGCCAAACCAGTCACTTCCCATATATAAAATGACGAGTGTTTTATTGACAGACAGATCTTTTCCCTTGATTCAGTATCTTCCTGCAGATCATTCCTAGCCCTGGTGGGGCAGGTCAAAAAGAAATGATTTTTACAATGTTAACTTACAACATCCTCAAATATGATACTGGTTCCTCTCCCTATAAAAGGACCATTCAGAGACTCTAATTTAACAACACATTATTTACTGTAACCTGACAATCACACATTTCACAGGTCTGAAAATAATCGAGCTTTACTTAACAAAATGTTGCAGAACGATAGTATCAATGACTTTTTGGATTCCGTACCGCTTCCAGCGGAGCTTCGTAAGGCTTTTGACGAGCACAAGGTTGTCTTTATTCCAAAGCGTGGTCCTGGACCAGATTCTCAATATCGGCTCGTCGTTCAAGTTGTAGAGCCGTCGCTCTCGCTTCAAAGATTTCACAATACAGTCCTGCCACAGGTGTGCGCTACAAGGCCTGATCTGTTTTTTACTCACCTTGCTAAGACTATTTTTTCCAAGGTAATAGATAATTCTCGACCTTTACCTGGTTGCATTGAGCTTGATGATGAGCCTTCAACGCTCCCCGATCTGTCAGACTATGCCGAATATTTAAACTCCAGGAGTCATTAAGATACTTCAAGCCTCTTGCTTTGGTTTCCTTTTTGTATTACCTTGCTGATATTACCTTTTAATTGCTTCCACGATGATCGAATTTATAGTTAAAGCTGCTATACGATCTATATGTCGCAACATTATATGTTACCCTTGGTTGTTAACTGTAAAGATGCCAAACCAATCACTGTCCAGATCAACATGAAAAGCGATTAATCGTTTCGCTCTTAATGGCAATAAAGATTAGTGCATTATGTCATCAATGGTTAAATTACCAGTCCCCAAGCTGCTGACCGCGAAGGAAATCAATAGAACAAAAGCAACTGGTTTCACACCGCGTGTCGTACGCTATACTGCTGTATATGACGGGTATAGGTGACATCATCCCAATAAGAAACGAAGCGAACCCTTACAACCACGACGATGTGATAGTGGTTCCTGGGTACTATAAAAGGATCTTTCAGGGATTCTAACTTAACTACACATTATTTACTGCTATCAAACAAACATAAAAATTTCCAAAGTCTAAGAAGAATTGAGTTTCACAGAACAAAATGTCACTAGACGACAGAATCAATGAGATTTTGGATTCCATGCCGATTCCAGCAGACCTGCGTAAGGCGTTTGACGAGCACAAAGTTTTCTTTAAGCCTCAGCTTCGTCCTGAATCTGATTCGGAGTATGAGCTCAAAGTTCTCTTCCAATATTCATCGCCCGAATTGGACAAATATCGAAATCCTTCCATTGGCGAGCTCTGCAAATCCTAACCTGTTTAATGCTCACTTTGCAAGGGCTGTTTCCCCCATGTTAGAAGGATTTCTCACTGCTGGTGTCCCTCGTTACCTTAAGCTTCCTGGCCAGCCTTCTAAGCTCGTAAGTGCGGCCGGCTGTGCCAAATGTGTGTACCGAGGCAGCCAATAAGATGCTTCAAATCCCTTTCTTTGGCTTCTCTTTTCTATTGTTGCCCTGCTGATCTTACCTTTCAATAAACTCCCCTTTGATCAGAATTAATTTCGACCATCAACCAAAGATAAAAATTAACTATGATGAAAGCTCCGATATGCTGTATATATCTCTATAAATTAACCTAAGTTAGCCAGCTAATGTATTATGTATTATTGCTAAAACTCTCATATGCTGAACCCCTCATCGGTCAGCTCAATTTGAAAAATGATTAATTGTTACGAATAATTTATAATGACTATGAACAATGAAGCACTGGTCTCTAAGTGCTTCCAACAGCGAACGATATCCATAAAAAATTGACTGATTATTTAGAGCCCTTACGAATATCGATGTAATGCTGGTTCCCAGTTACCATAAAAGCATCCTTCTGAGATTTTAACTTAACAGTTTATTATTTACAACAAAATTGTGGCTACATTGATATTAAGCTGAACACGTACCGCCTGCTGCTATAAGCATGATGACAGACTCTATCCATCAAGATCCAACTGAACCTTCAATGATCCGTGGTTGGACAGCTCTACCTCCACCGATCCAGAAGCCCTTCCCAAAAAGAAAAATCCATTCCCTAGATCTCGACATTTGTCATCCAGGATATGACGATTATAAGAGTATTTTCAGGCGCTTCATAGCCACTGATCGTAATGCGATATCTGATAGAGGTTTGTATGCTGAGACTGTGTTAGTGGCCTGCGGGATACTTGCTGGGAATCGCGGGGATGGCTGGCTTTCTGAATCCAAGAACCCAGACGTAGGACGTTTGAATATCGAACGTGGATGTGTTCTCATTGCTAAACGCTATTACTTCCACCTGCCTTGCGCCGACACAGATAGTTGTCCATATCCAATCGTGCCCAATTTTCAAGAATGGAATTTCCCACACAATACCCTTCCTCCTTCATGGGCTAGTGTTCCAAACCCCCCAGAGATGTCTCCTGCAGCCTCCACGCTTGATTTCCCGCTCTCTGTAGAGCACAGAGACAAAACCTGTAGGATTACCGGAGATATACATTCACAGCAGATTGCTTATATGGCTCCCGAGTCTGAGAAGGATTGGTTTTTACGCAACAATATGACGCAGTACCTGATGACTGAAAATGATCATTTGCATGATCCTGCCAATGAAATTCTACTTCGAGCCGATCTACGTATCTTGTTTGATGCGCAGTTGTTTGTCTTGGTTCCCAAGCCTCGTCCTGGATCAGATTCTGAATATGATATCTGTGTGCATATGTTAAATTGGTTTCCCTCGCTAGAAGCCAACTATCACAATCGCACCTTACTTACGTGCCCTGTATGTCCTGAGATGCTCCTTGCCCGCTTTGCTTGGACTTTGTTTCGCGGACTTGACCTATTCCTGTGCTCTGCAGTCCCTCGTTATCTTAAGCTTCGCGACACACCTTCAATCCTTGTCGATGAGTCTAAATGCCAAGAATATCTGAACCTGGAAATCAAAGAAAGCAATGATGAAGAGGATATTGACGATTCTGAAGGTAATTACTCCAGCGATGAATTAGACTGGTGACGCTTTTCCGGAGTTTCAAGCTCTTGTGTTAATTCTCTTTCCTGTTACTTTGCTGATTTTCTTTTCCAATTGTCTCCTCTTTACAATCACACAAATGTGTTAACTCAGTTGCGAGCTTGGGCTATTAAAAGAGTTAGTTGTATCTTCCAATTTTATATTATTTTTCCGTAATCCGTTATTTGCAGGTTGTTGAATGGCTACAATTTCGAGATTTTCATACCACTGGCAACTGATAGAATCATTTGCAGTAAATCTGCTACGGATTAACACTGTTCGCAAATTGCTCGTGAATTTTTCTCAGGATTTTACAACATACTTTTCCTATTGGTTATAGTCCACAACCTGTGGCAATATTTTCAAGGATACCTCGTAAATAACCATATTCAGGTTCTTGATTATTCTGCAAAAAGAGTGCAGAGTACAAATGTTATTATTAGGGTTGATGGAAAGAATGGACTAATAATTGTGGTAAGAAAATTTAGGGAGGTTTATGACACAACATCTCGAAGTCTAAAGGGCATTTGCTTTTGTAAAATACAGTTGGAACAAAGTAATAAACAAAAGGTTGAGTTGTTAAACAGAAATGGATTCAACAGCACTTGTTCGGACAGGTTGTTCCCGGGCTTTCAAGATTATAAGAGTGAAAAGTATGACTTTGAAATAGAGGTTGAACAATCGATTATATTGTACCTATCATTAACTTTAATAAATCTGGGGTTGAATTAATTTAGTCTTTGATCTGCGGCTTAGTCAATGAGCTTAACTTTAATTTCTTATGACTCATATCGATGACTCATAAGTTTCAAGTTGAGCAGGGTAGTGAAAAGTTCCTGATAAGGCGCACACAAATTGACGAGATTGAATTATTAGTTGATTGAGTTATTGAAACTTTACTGTCTTCTTCATACGTACTCATTTCTAATTATGCCTGAATTAGGAGAGGTAAGTATAAACTGCTCAGACGTATCTCACACAGGTCGCGCATGCTACTTCTATTTTACGCAAATTCCTGGTCGGCAAGATAATTAAATCTGTGACAACAATTGTGGATGAGATTGTGTTTGCTAAACCACTGACAAATGAAGTCTTTGAGAAGAGTTTAACAGGTTTAAAAGTTAGTGATGCTCAAAGACATGGCAAATATTTATGGATTCGATTCGATTCAAGTCCTAAAGTAGCATTGTTTCATTTCGGAATGACAGGCTGGTTTAAAGTAAAAGGATTTACAAGTCATTTTATAGTAATGGAGAACGGAGGAGATGTCAAAGCCAATGAACGGAATAAAAAGCTTAAAGAATCAGGAAAAACATTATCAGCAGCTGAATTCGTTGAAGATAATAGTGAGCTTTGGCCACCTAAATTCTATCGATTCATTATTAAAACTGAGGATGGAACCGAGGTGGCATTTACTGATCCTCGTAGGTTGGGAAGAGTCAGATTAATCGATGCTTCAGATGATAAAGAGCTAATGGCATTGGAACCGTTGAAAAGGAATGGATTGGATTTTTCAAAGGAGGAAGAAAGATGGACATTTGAGCAATTTGAGACAGAGGTTTTAAAGAGAAAAGTGCCAGTTAAGAGTTTATTATTGGATCAAACATTATTTGCAGGAGTAGGCAATTGGGTCGCGTAAGTGCAGCACTATTGTACACAAGTACTATACTAACTAGTGATGAAATTCTTTATCAAGCAAGAATTCAGTAAGTAGAAACAATTCTGGACACTTCTGGACACTTCTAACACTTTAATAGCCCTGAACAATATTCTAATTCCCTCAACGACGAACAACTTCAGGCCCTCTACGATAAACTTATCGAAATCTGTACATTTGTAGTGCAAGTGGAAGGAAACACAGCCGCATTTCCCGACCATTGGTTAATGTTACATCGATGGGGTAAAAGGCGCAAAGGTGAAAAAGAAGTCACTTTGGACGGATACGCCGTTCAACACGTTACCGTCGGAGGACGCACGAGCAGTTTCGTTCCTGAAATACAAAAAAAGACTGCGGCGCTAAAACGTGGCTCGCACTCACCTGATTCCGAGCCTAGTGCCAAAAAAGTCAAAAAAGTCAAAAAAATCAAGGCTGAAACGGATGTCCCAAATCCGAAGAGAAAGCCGGCAACACAAAAGCCGGCCAAGACCAAAACTGCTGTGAAAGTGAAGGATGAAGAAGAAGCTATTCAAGAAAGTACCTCAAGAAGAACGAGATCGAAAAAATAACCTGACAAAGACTTTATAAACTACAATCTACTGTTCATTTCAGAGTGTTTGTTGACAATAATCTGGTCTAGATTGTGTCTAGATTGTGTCTGGTCCCAACATAGAAATACCTGCGTTTATCCGCCTTGAATAAAAGTCCCAACCAATCTTGGCAACCGATATTTTAATATTTATATCTCCTTGATCTGCGATCAGATAGGATAGGTGTTATAGTATTAACATATCTTAAATCTTATTATAGCGTATTGCTATATATTATACAGAATGAAGAGGTATCTGTCGAGTACCCCAGTGATGTCCAATTCGTTTAAAATCCTTTCCAAGCTGTCTGCTGAAGGCCCAGTTGACTGCAGCTTCAGAGTAGGTGCTTCATTTTATAATATCTTTGCAATATGCAATTCTAACCCAGGGCGCTGCGCTTTTAAATCATCCTCTTCTTAATAAAGGAACAGCTTTTACTCTTGATGAGAGAAAGGAATTTGGATTGCAAGGAATGCTGCCTTCTCAGCCTTGTCCTTTAGGTGAGTATAGATAGATAGCCTGGTTAGTTGTACATTATTAACAACAAGACGGCCAAGTTCAAAGAGCTTATGCTCAATATCTTTCATGTAACTCTGATTTGGACAAAAATGCATTTTGTATCAGCATGAAAGAGCAAAATCAGGTTCTATTCTACAGAATGATTCTTTCTCATATCAAGGAAATGTTTTCGATTGTAGGTACTTCAATCTGTGTAGTTCGATTCTAACGTTGCTAGATCTATACTCCTACCGTTGGTGAGGCTATTGAGAACTATTCTCATCTGTTTAGGAGACCGGTTGGGTGTTTCTTGGATATCAAAAGTCCTCATGAAATCGAGGACCGATTGAAGGCATTTGGAGGTCCCGATGATATCGATTATATTGTAGTTAGTGACGGAGAGGAAATCTTGGGAATTGGAGACCAAGGAGCTGGAGGAATCGGTATTTCTGTGGCTAAATTGGATCTAATGACAGTTTGTGCTGGAATCAATCCCGGCAGAGGAATTGCTGTCGTTTTGGATACAGGAACAGACCGTCAAAGTCTTTTGAAAGATGCGTTATATTTAGGTAATCGATTCCCCAGAGTTCGAGGAGAAGAATATGACGATTTCATTGACGAGTTTGTAACTGCAGTGAAGAAATTGTTTCCCAAAGCCATGCTTCATTTCGAGGATTTCGGCCTGGCAAATGCTAGACAAATCCTTCATCGATATCGTGATGATCTTGCTTGTTTCAATGATGATATTCAAGGAACTGGCGCTGTAACTCTTAGTGCTCTAACTGCCGCTTCAAAGGTCCTCAACATGGAACTTACCGATCTAAGATTCATGATTTTCGGTGCTGGAACCGCTGGAACTGTAAGTGATCCATTTTTAATAATAATAATAATAGTTCTTGCTAACTGCAGGGAATTGCTGACCAATTGGTTGACAATTTGATGGTAAGAGGCCTGGATGAACAGACTGCTCGTAGTAAAATCTGGCTGTTTGATAGGCCTGGATTGTTGGTGAAAAGTGTAGGAGAAAAATTGACAAATGGACAAAGACCTTATGCTCTTGATGATGAAATCGCTGAAGGATTCGACCGTACATCTTTAATAGATGTAATTGCCAACTTTAAACCCCATGTGCTCATTGGATGCTCGACAAAGCCTAAAGCTTTTACAGAAGAGGCTATTAAAGAAATGGCCAAGCATATTGAGCGGCCAATAATTCTTCCTTTGAGTAATCCCACCAAACTTCTCGAAGCTGTGCCTGCCGATCTCTTGAAATGGACTAACGGCAAAGCTCTAGTGGCTACCGGTTCTCCATTCAATCCCGTCCATGGCCAGGTGATTGCTGAAAACAACAATTGTTTTGTCTTCCCTGGAATAGGACTAGGAACTGTTCTTTCAAGAGCGTCAAGAGTGACGAAAACTATGATTGCTGCTTCAATCGAAGCTCTTGCTGAACAGGCTCCTATTTTCAAAGATCCTAAAGCTGGTCTTTTACCTGATGTTGAAGGAATTAGAGAAATTTCAGCCCGTATTGCCACTGCTGTGGTTTTACAAGCAGTTAAAGACGGTGTAGCAACCGTTGAGACCGAGTCTATTCCTGGAACAGATGAAAAGATCTCTATTCCAACCGAGTACGAGGAATGTATGGCATGGGTCAAGAATCAAATGTGGAAGCCTGAATACAGAACTTTGAGGAAGGTTTAATAATATTACATTGAATTAGCTTTAAAGATCTAAATAATAGAGTATCGGTTATTCCAAACAGAAGGGCTGGAAAGGATATTTCTGGCCTGGTAGTGTCTGAGGAACTTGCAAATTCTCTCCAGACAGAAACTTGATGAAATCAGGTCTTCTAAATTCCAAAGCCTTTTTTAAACCTGGTTGACGATCAAGAAATGGTTGCGTTTCTTCTACAATACGATCAACAAGATCATCAGGAAGCCTAGTATACTCCACAATCGACTCTAAAGCGTTGAAAAAGGAGTCGTTCAGCTTGTCAGCTTGAGGAATAAAAGATTGAAGCTTTGGCCAAGCAGAAACTATTCGAGAAGCCATGAAATCTCCTCCATATTGGCTTAACAAGCCTATAATTTTCAAGGTCTTGACGAGAATATAAGGTTCCGAATCGTCGAGTCTGGATAATAAAACGGGCCAAACGCTGTTGATAAACGGGTAAAAGTTATCAGGACTAGTTGCTAATAAAGGGATTGAAACAATAATAAGATCCAAAAGGTTGGATCTTAATTGTACCGAGTCATGAAGAAGGAATTTGTCGGAATACGCAGCTATGCGTTCAATGAGAAGATATGTGGGTTTATCTATTGGAGAAATCCATTCCTCTTTTTTATCCTCATCTTCACTATTCATAGTTTTTTCCTCAGAGTCCGTCTGTTCATCTGCTAATGGTTCTGCCTCTGCTAATGGCTCTGCCTCTGCAAATGGCTTTGAAGGATGAGGAATAGGTTCTAAATCGTCATCGAGATCTTTAGCCTCAGTTAGAGCTTGTAATAGATCTGCAAGTGATAAATGTGAGTTTTGAGAGGGTTTAATGCTTTTGTCAGCTTCTAACAGTTTACTACTGTCTTGGCTGATTTGTTGAACGATATTAAGAAGCACCTTGAAAATGCCATTAGAAAGCACACTATAGCCGTGATAATTGTCCAGAATGACAAACAATGTGGAGATGATATCGTCTAAATATCTCGTTATTGAACTACCTGAATATTGGATCAAAGTAGTCAGAATCATCGGGCCTTGAGGAGAAATATCGAGGGTATTAAGTTTAAGAGAAAGGCTGTCTAAAAGATAGTCGATATTTTGAGTCAAAAGGTCCTTTACGGAGTCATATTGACAAGATTCTGCCACTGTTGACAATGTCCATTGAGCCGTTCTTGATACAGTTGGATCGGGAGAGCCAACAAGCTGGACTATCGGGTATAAAACGTCGATTAATTCCGCTCTAAAGCTCTTACCAAGATGTTGGGATAGAATTCCAAGCCCTCTTAAGCTTAAGCATGTTAATGAGGGGTCTGAAGTTGATTGAACGATGTGTTTGCATGAGAGCAGGATGTCATAGACTTGATCAGCTTCATTTTGGACGTTGATTCCAATTAGATCATTGTCAAATATGCCATCAAGAAGGCTAATGGCCATCCAAAATGAAGAGATTCTAGTAGACAAATCCTTGGCTTCATTGAACTCAATATTAGCAGTTTCTACAAGAGAACTTTTTACAGACCCCAGGAATTTCAATAAAGTTTCCAAGTGCGTTTGAACTGATGGAGAGATCGACATTTGAGAGCCCGATCCAGGGAATCCTTCAGAAAGAGATAAGATGTTTGTAGACGGCGAATTTTTCGATTTCCGCGAGAATGAGATTGTTTTTGATAAAATGTTGATAAGAGCTTCTTCAAGGAAACTGATATCTTGTTGAGATTGAACCAATAACCGTAACCCATCGGTAATAGCGGTTATAATCAAGTTGGTCTGATCTTCATCATGAGAAGAAAAGCCTCTAGAAAGTGAATCTATCCATTCATAGATTCGATCTGAAAGGCAATCCGAGACTTCGCGAGATTCCAGTACAATTGACAGTCTAGAACTGATTTCTAGAGGGTTTTCTTCATTGTCATATTCATAAGGAATAAGAAATACCAGAGTATCAATGAAAAAGAACAAGCAGTTGTCTAAAGATTTACGACTGGTGTTTAAAAGTGTCAAACACAGTTTTGCAAGAGCGCTTTTGACTTCAATTCGAGACTTGGACCGATAAGGTACAAGTGATACAAGAGAGATTTTCACCTGTTCTTTAGTAGCTTTCAGCCACGATTGAGTTCGATAGATTGAATTGTCCGAGCGCCACAGAATATCTAAATCTTGATCATTAAAAGTAATAGATAATGCAACAGTCAATACACTTATAATGGCAGCAGCCACTTTATAATGACATCTTCCATGCTTGTTACTAAGCACATTGGACAAGGTGGAAACGGTTCCAGGAAGAAGAGAAGCAGCAATATCTCCATCTTTAACAATTCTGTATATTATTTCAATTGATTTTAACCCTGAAATTTGCAAGTCGATAAATTCCTCTTTTATACAATCCAATAAAACGACAACGGTGTGGCTTATTGAAGGTATAGAAGCAGGACTTATGAATTCAGACGATAATTTCGGTTGGGATTCAATAGCCTGTACTAAGCTTTGAATAGTCAATAATCCAGCTAGTTTCGTACTATTTGAAACAGAATTCTCCTTTCCAGGGCTCGAACCAATCAAAAAAGTCACCAATATCAATAATTGTTGAGACAATTGTACAGTTAAAGCATCTCCAGACCAACCATAACGGATCAAGAATTCTATAATTTGAAGCACGAGTTCTTTATTTTTATCACCAAGCTCAGGCTGTTGAAGTAAATGTGATATCGGGAAGAATATATAGTCGGCAAAGGATCCATTAAAGATGATATCTGGATGCTGAACGGATCTTAAACTGTTCAGCAAGTCTTCAAGCGATTTGGTTAATTCTTTTGAATAGGGATCAAAAGACGATTTCGGCACAAGTGCCAGCTGAGAAATCTTCACGCATTTTTCTTTGATTGAACCAAATACCGACTTCCGATCTTGTTCAATAGACATTAGGCATTCTAGGCAATATGGTAGATGAAATATCGGTTAATTTGGAATATCGGATATCCCACCTAACCCTGGAAAGTGGGAAATATATTCTATTTCGTAAATTTCATCATGAGAATATTGTAGACCCTTAAACGACTCAATTTTCATTCAATTTTCCATTTTCCAATTTCCAAATTTCCAAATTTCTCCTCAATAACTTACCAACCCATCCTAATTGTAAGTCGGGATCGGTCTCCTTGCGTCATGAATATAATTGGAATAAATTGATTTAACCCTGTTGAATGAATTTAATCCTGTTATATATTTGAAATGCTTTGATACACCGATTTCATGCAAAAAAACGCTTAATAAATCTCTGAATTGAGACACTTATAAGCCTTGATTGCAAATTAATTTAGAGAAACGCGCACTAACTAATAGATTCAAAATGACTAGAAGTTCTGTTCTTGCTGACGCTCTTAAAACCATCACAAATGCTGAAAAGTCTGGAAAACGTCAAGTTTTAATAAGGCCTTCTTCAAATGTTATTATCAAGTTTTTACTTGTCATTCAAAAGCATGGTATGTAAAGCTTTTCAACTATTTCTTCTTTCAACGTTCAACTTTCAAATTTCAATTTTCAACTTTCACTCGAGTGATAACTGGACGCAGTGTGGTTTCAGTCCCATTTTGTCTTTTAATGCCTCGAGATATCAAAAAGGAATCGATCTTACACAGTTAATGAACCTGTTTTATTAACTGTTTACTTTTCCGTGACATTTTCTTGACTTATTTTATTCATTTTTTTTATTCATTTTCCTTTTCTAATCCAGGATATATTGATGAATTCGAATATGTTGATGACCATCGATCAGGCAAAATCGTGGTTCAATTAAATGGTCGTTTAAATAAAGTGGGAGTTATTTCTCCTCGATTCAACATTAAAATCGATGATATTGAAAAATGGGTCACCAACCTTTTACCTTCTAGACAATTTGGATATATTCTTCTGACTACTTCGGCAGGAATTATGGATCATGAAGAAGCTAGAAGAAAGCATGTTGGAGGAAAAATCTTGGGTTATGTTTATTAGTTTGATTTTGTATTTTAATGTGATATTTCTGTTAATTTAATATCGTAGGTTGTATGTACATAATTATCAAAGATTCAACAAATTTAACAGATTAATTGTTGGCATCTTGAAATTCGCGATATGCTTGGTAAAAACTGTTTGGGTCCATTGATAATCTGGATTGTGATCCAATGCATTTCTCAGCCAATAAGCTGATTGTGTTTTCTCTGATTATTTCCTCGACAGATCGTTCTTTACGAATCCATTCTTTTATAACATCTTCTTTTGTGTCGGAAATATGTCCAAGATCCCTAGCTCCATAAGGATCGAATCGAGGATCAATAGATTTCTTGTCGCTAATCACTTGAGTCTGTGTTTCCGAAGTTAACGATTTACTAGGAGGAGGAGGAGGACTTCGGCCCTCGGCAACATGCTGACAATAAGCCAAGATATGATCTCGGATGTTCCATTCGGGATATAGAACCGAATTCAAATACACTTCACAGGATTCATACCTTCGAAGGGCAGCTACAAGACTATCATCGGATGCTTTTCTCGACAGTCGTAAGAACGATCTAATAGCTTGAGGAGAGTAACAAGATGATGGTGATAGTTGTAAATATGAAGATTGTGACATGCGTAAGTTAATTATAAAATACTGGCAATACTGGCGCCACTGCGGTAAGGATTATAGGAAATATAATTAGGGAATATATTGCAAATGCTTGATCGTGAGTTGGGAGAGAAGTAATAAATGTCCGTTCGGGCCCTTCAGGGCAGTTAAGGGCAGTCAGGCTCAGGTCAACCAGCGACTGAACAGAAATTCAAAGTTGTTAATTACCAAGGAGTCTAACAGAATATCGGGATCTTTGTCGATATCGTATACATCCTCGGCGAGCAATTGCTATTTTGTGAATTAATAGCTGTAGATATGTTATGTCGATTACCGATAAAATAGCGGATAGAACACTCCAGATTAGCCGATATGCTTGACTGTATTCTGGCGATCTAGAATGTATCGAGAAAAGAATAACTCCTCGAATGCGAAGAATACTTTACAAGAGTAGAATAAGTTCACAAACAGGCTTTGCTACTGAATATTCAATGCTCCAACTTCCATCTCAATTAACAGTCAGTTGACAAACACAACGGATGAATTGCGCCAGAATTCTCACATGAGCTAACTTAAACATCAGATGTCTCTACTTGTGCATATGTTATTAACTATCTAGTCATCAGCAAGATCCGATATTATATTAAGAGTTGAGTCAATTAACCGTTGAATTCACGCTGGAACGCTGCAGACTCATTAGGATAAATTATTCCGCTCAGATAGCAACACAGAAAATTATATGCGCATCTAAGCATGATTATGCATGACTGCATATGTCAATGATCATTGAATGATGCCAATTTATTAACTACAACTTGATGCAATTGCAATTATTCGGAGTTATCGGAGATTATCAGCCACAAAGTTTTAAAATAGGAAGAATTGGTCCGGAGTAAAAAGATCAATTCACGTGACATGAGGTAACATGAAATCCTTGAACCTAGAGATTTTCTTTGATAAATCCGATTGCAATTAACATTATTGATGGCGCAATCTTGAGTAGATCCGTTAAAAGCTTTTTACGTGGCTTGAGTAGCACTTTTAGGTCGGTAAGTTAGTTATTCAAGCCACAGTAGCCGTAATGATAAGGTTAATAGCTCCGAACTAGAAAATATATATCCGTAGTCAAATCCGATGAAAATATCAAGGCAGAACCTTCTTAATATTTATTCTACAGACAGCATATACAATGACTACAGCTACAGCTACAGCTCAGATGAAAACAAAGTCCATAGTCTTAGGCCATGGACCTTGTCGTTATCCTAAGGATTCAATCGACAAATCTTTGAAAAGAAAGCTACCACAACCTTCGCCTAGACTTGAAGAACCAAGGGTTAAAAAAACTAGGAAAGAGAGTGTTAGTGAAGTCAAAGAGGATCATGAAATCAATGATTCTTTACAAATCATTGATAAGAAAGGCCCTTATACATATGTAAAAGGATCAAAGACTCCTACTCCTGGAGCAGATGAAATCTTGGTACGAAACTATGTCGTTGGTCTAAATCCTATTGATTGGAAGGCTGTCGATTTTGGATTTGGAATCCATGCTTCTCCTTGGATTAATGGAAGAGAAAGTGCTGGAGTAGTAGTCAAAGTCGGCAAGAATATTACTCGATTCAAAAAAGGAGACCGAGTTTTACTTACCTCTACGTCTTATCGAGATCTTAGAACAAGTACTTTCCAAGAATATTCAATCACTTCGGAAACTACTTTGATTCATCTACCTCATCATGTGTCGTATGAAGATGCTGCTACTATTGGAGTAGGTTTTGTAGCAGCAGCTGGAGCTCTTATTGATAGTCTTTCAGCACTTGATGTCAAAGACGTTCAAAGCTCTCGCAGTAAGAATTCCGGCAAATGGATCCTCGTCTGGGGAGGTTCATGTGTTACAGGAATCTTCTTGATTCAACTGGCGAAATATGCAGGATTAAAAGTCATAGCTGCTGCCAGTCTACATAATACCGATTATGTTAAATCATATGGAGCAGACATTGTTGTCGATAGGAATTTGACCACAGCAGAGGAAATTATAGACACAATTCCGGCCGAAGCACGAGAGAATCTGGCCTTTGCTGTCGATTGTGTTTCCAAAGAAACAACCGCTCTTGTAACGGATATCATTCACAACACCAGAGAGAATAGAGATTCGTCTCCTTCAGATCCAATTGATGTTGTATATTTGGTTGGAAAGCCAAAAGAAAGCCCTGAATCAGTTAACCTCAAGAGCGTTCTTATAAAAAAGTTCCACGAAGACTCAGAGTACGGGCTTAAACTGGTGGAGTTTGCTCATGAACTTTTGAATAAAAAGGCTCTTAGAGCAGCTCAATGGAGGGAAATAGATGGAGGGTTAGAGCATGGGATTATAAAGGGACTTGATGAGCTCCGACAAGGAGTCAGTGCTCAAAAGCTGGTGGTTCCTCTTGTTCCATCCCATAAAAGATCAACTAATTCAAAGCATGCATAGACAGAGTCATAGAGCATATAGAATACTAACGTATTACATTAATCAATCGGAAAGAATACATAGTCATTGCGAATTGTAAACCAGCTGATCACCGTTGTATGACTTAGGATCAGTACTTGACCACGAAAGAGCAAGACTACCAGACCAGCCAATGATTGAATAATATCTAGAAACAAATGCAAGGTCTCATCATACTCTCGCTGAGCGTTAGTTGTCAAACGTTGAACGACAATGTTAGAATATATCTGCGGAGCCCTTTATAAGTAATTTAAGGTGAATTAAACAGACAATGGCACAGCAAGTCACCTAATGATAGGCTAAATCTTTATTTAATTGTTTAAATGCTGGAAAAAATGACTATAAATGATTTCTTGAGTCAATCTCATCGCAAATGTGCGGATCAACAGCAAGGGATCCGAAGACCCTGAACTATTTATTATCTATTTCGTTGGTAAATCCGCAAAACACTGCTAGCCATCAAGCTGCCTTATGACAATCTGTCGATATAATCTAATAAATCCTTCATCTTGACTGAACTCAATTAACGTTTAACTTCGGGACTTTTTTTCGTTCAGTTTACAGCTTTGTTAAGTCAAAAAATCCAGCCGCACAGCCACCGCAGCGGCGCAACCAGTCGATTTCATCCCAACCGAGAAACGCAAAATGCTTAATTATTTTATCGTTCGACGATTTCAAGTTCTTTGTTAACGAATTATTCAATACTTTAATTGTCAGTTGAATTATTTTCAATGATCAAATTTCAACAAATAATCCGACGTCGAAAGAAAGCTCGCCGAGATGATATAAAAGCTTATCAGTTACAAGATACAGTGAATATTTGCAATTTACCAATTGAATTATTAGAGGTTATTTTGGACAATATCACTTATGATAATAACGATCAATTGTATTATACAGATAGACTTAATCTGGCTTCGACTTGCCAAAAGCTTTATACTTTATTAACCCAACATTATATCTATCCAGAAATCATTTTAAGAACAAAACAACAGGCTCAAAAGCTCGACTGGACATTATCGAAAAATAAGAATATTAGGAATTATATTCAAACAATAGTCTTTGTATCACCATCTGGAGAATCTACAAGGACTTCTGTTTCTATAGGAAGAGCAGGTTATACTTATGAACTTCCTAAAGATGAACGAAATCCTCCATGGGCGAAATTAATTCCTAGTATTTTGGACCAATTGCCTCATCTTGAGGGTATTTTACTAGACGATATTGCTACTAATTTGGACTTTTCTTCATATTCGCGTTCGAATTCATGTCAGACAAGTGATTGCCAATTGATACTTTCATGTAGTGAACGTAACCGAGCTCTGTGTAGTTCTGATCTTTTGAAGCCTCTTGTGGTTAATAACATTTCCTCCTTGACTCTATGTAATGTTATCATTGACAAGGATTCGAAACTGGTTTCAAAATCGACAATGAAACATTCAGTTGTATCATTGACATTGAGCGGCTGTATAATTTCAAATGAAGGTCTTGGACAAATCGGAAGCTATTTCTCAAATACCACTCATCTGGTGATTAAAAACGTCAGGAACTTGTCTGATCTCGAGCTCCCTTTATATCTGTCTCATCTTGAACATTTGGCTATATCTGTAGATGATCATTCAGAGCTAATCAGCTTAGGCTCGTATAAAAGACTTATGGCCTATCCGACGTTTCATTTCAATCTTCCTGGCCCACAGCTTTCTTCTGCATTTAAACACTATGGCTCAAGACTTGCCTCTCTACGGTCTTTATACTTTTCTATCGAACTCAATACTGTAAAGTCCGAATCCAATGCTATAACGAGCCCTCTTGACACGCTTGAAGAACTCGGGCTTTTGGACGAGATTGTTATATCTATAGCCACTACACAGAGCCTGTCGTTGACGGATCCTCCTCAGCCGGACCCGGCGAGCTTACTCGGAACTGAGTCGTGGTGGAACACTTTTAAGGAGCATATCAAGTCGAAGAAAACTTCAATAATAATCACATTCAGAGGAAAGATAATATTTACTAACAAAGAAACATCAGCATAAGAATCGTTACAGCAAGCAATATTCTAGTATTTTTTAGCTCAAATGGTGGCCCATACCCATACAGCAGAGATCACCAGTGCTGCAAACACTGTCGACCATACTACTTGTCTAAATGAAACCCCCTCCGACATGGGCACATTAAAACGGCCTCCAGGACTGTTTCGAAGAAGACCTTTACCATCATTATCTTCTATTAATTTAGGGAATTCAGATACTGGGTCCATTGGAGCTCGCCAGTCGACAGTTGGAACCACAGTTTTATCAAATAATTCAGTGTTGTCGACATTGAATATACGGAATGTAGTCGAAGAGACATTTAGATCCACATATTTGCCCATTGCAATGGGGACTCCGCTTTCAATATGAACTAATCCAAGAGTGTCGGGTAAAGGATTCATGGTATTGATATTGGAATAAATACTTTGACAATTGGATGGTCTTGTGGTGTTTGAATTAAGTCCAACCCATACATTTGGCGAGGTATTTTCATATGATTTCTTTAATTGCAAGAAATCAGGAAGAATAAAAACATCACCTTTGGCATCGACTTCAACAAGGCCATAATTGTTTGGTTCTTGAGAGAATTCATAGATGAGTCCACCGCCAATAACATCGGTCATTGATGGACTATATACAGCACTGACTTCTTGGAATAATCTTGGAGATACTTCATTACAACCATATTCCGAGAAAAAGACTGGCAAAGTATAATCTTTATAATCCGATACAAGAACATCATAACCGGCCGAAGCAAAAGTTTGATATCCACACCATTGATAAGAATTGACTCCATAGAAATCAACGCCTTCTCCATCTTCCCCACATTCTAAATATCTAGAAAGTGAGATTCGATATTTAAGGTCATCAGCAGCAGAATATCCAACAGGAATGGTTCTAGGTGCATGTTTAGAAATATAAGTTTTCAAATCACGAACAACAGCTTTCATATAATGAGGGGAATTCTAATAAATTAGTAAAAAAATGAATGAGCCAAGAAGTACTCTACCATAGCAGATCTTTCATCATTTATAACTTCATTTCCAGCAAAAAATGCTAGAGTATTATTATAACCGGAGAATTGATGGACTACTTTAAAAATATGCTCAAGATATTCGGCATTATAAGTAGTCCATGGTTCATATCGATTCAAATTCTCTCCTGGTTTGGGTGAATTTACATCCAGAATTAAATATATTCCCACTGATGCCAACATTGTCATGCATTCATCATGATTAAGGTCGGGATTAACTGAATATACTCGAACGGCCTGTGTGAGTATGACAAGCAGAAATAAATAAAAAAGCACAAATAAAAAAACACAAAAAAAACCCAGTTATATACGTTAATTCCTAGCTGTTGAAATAAATAAATATCTCTTGAACAGCTATTTATATCGGATAAAGGGTCGGCAAGACCGAAATATCCTGAAGACCCTCCAGGTTGATAATCTACTCCTTTTATAAAGAACTTATTAGATCCATTTTTAAAAAATACACGAAATACACAAAATACCACTGTGATTTGTGATTATTTTTGTCTTACAGGCTTCTTTGTTACTGTATCGATAAAATGCCTTCCATGGATAGTTATTGGATTAACAGCGGAGATTACAGGCCGCAAAGCGGAAAAGATTAAAGCTACAATTAACAGGAATCGAGACATGTCGTCGAGGTATCTAGAACTTTACGAGAATGACAATTCGTTTGTAGATGGTTCGTGGCAAGGTTAAATGGAAGGGAGGATTTGCAGATGTCAACAGCTAAAATGATTAGGATAAATCAACTCCCAGTGAAATTCGTCCAATTAATTAATTAATTATCGGCAACATGAATAATTGTGCCGATATAGCTAATACGTTTACCAGCAACTGTCATATCGGCAGAACTGATCAATTGAACAGTGCCGAGAATTGCTTCAATTGCATTAATCTTACTGCCTAATTAACCATCCATCCTCCATCAACTAAAAGTACTTCTCCACTAACATAATTCGAGGCATTACTGGCCAGAAATACAGTGGGACCTTTAAAATCAGCAGCTACTCCCCATCTTCCAGCCGGAATTCGACTGGTGATCTGCTCATTTCTGTCCTTATCAGCAGTCAACCCTTCAGTCATATCGGTAATAACATAACCAGGAGCAATTGCATTTACAAAGATTCCATTTGCAACAAGTTCATTAGAAAATGATTTTGTCAATTGAGCAATTCCTCCTTTAGATGCTGCATATGCTGAAATCTTCAGTCCTCCTTGAAATGATGCCAAAGATGCGATATTGATGATCTTTCCTCGAACTCCATGACTATCGAGCTTTTTAGTCATGAAATAATTTGCTACTTCTCGACTTAAAACAAATGCAGAAGTTAGATTCACTTGAATAATATCATCCCAATCGACATCGGGAAGATCAAGGACTCCAGTTCGTCTGTTTATGCCGGCACAATTGACCAAAATGTCAATGTGGGGTACAATTTCAAGTACTTTAGATACAAGACTTTTGACCTGTTCTCTGTCTGCTAAATCGGCTTGAACAGCATAAGCTTTTCTACCGAGCTTCTCGATGGTATTAACCACTCGAGTATTAGATGTGCTTCTCTACGTTAATCAGTAAGCCTGTATTCGATCTATCACTTACTTGAACTATAACCACATCGGCTCCGGCCTCGGCCATACCAATAGCCATTCCGGCCCCAATTCCCCGGGTACCTCCAGTCACCAAAGCAATCTTTCCTTTCAATGAGAACAATTCGCTAGACATTTTTAAGCTATAAAAAGAGATTGAAGCATTCTTCTTTGTCAGACTCCTAAGCAGCAGCTGATTACGTCACGTGATATCGGATAAGAATCAAAAAGCCTTTATCGGCTTGAAATTTTTCACTATCGCCTATCGATGATCTGGTCCAAAAAAAATCAGATGTAATTCATTGAATTGATTCTAGTCAGGTAAATGACCTTATTAATTGCATGACTCGGAGATATTTGTCACCATGTCCTCATCAGCCACAATATTCCGTAAGTTTTACGCCACGATCATCCTTCCTAGAATGGAACACAAGGCTTTTTAGCGTTTGAATGAAAAATGTAAAGAAATAGAATATATAAGATTTCAGATTCTTACACTTGTTTATATCATCGCAAAATGGTTTCAGAGACAGGGAAGAAACAGCTTATTCTCAATGCGTTCGTTATGAACACCCCCGGACATTTGAACTCAGGACTATGGAAACATCCCGACAATCGTGGGGTTGATTTCGACAGTTTGGATTATTGGTTGGATCTTGTCAAGAAGCTTGAAAAGGGCAAATTCCATACAATGTTCATTGCAGATACTTTAGGCATTTATGATGTCTATGGAGGCCCTGAAAATGATGCTCCAGCGTTAATTGGAGGTTCTCAAGTCCCCGTCAATGATCCGGCATACTTGATTTCGGCCCTAGCCCTGGCCACGAAATCATTAGGCTTTGGAGTCACGGCTTCTACTACTTATGAGCAACCTTATGAACTTGCTCGGAGATATTCTACTTTAGATCATTTGACTAAAGGAAGAGTTGCTTGGAATATAGTGACTTCATATCTTGAAAGTGCAGCAAAAAACCATGGTTTAAATACTCAAATCGCTCATAATACCAGATATGAAATCGCCGAGGATTATGTCACTGCTACATATAAATTATGGGAAGGTTCTTGGAGAGATGATGCTGTTGTATTGTCAAAAGAGCCTGATATTTATGCTGACCCTTCAAGAGTGACAAAAATCAATCATGTTGGTGAACATTTCAATGTTCCTGGTCCTCATATTTGTGCGCCATCTCCTCAAAGAACTCCTCTTTTATTCCAAGCAGGAATGTCAGGAAAAGGAAAGGAATTTGCTGCTAAACATGCTGAAGCTATCTTTATAAATGGACCTTCTCCTTTAGTCGTAAAGAAAACTGTTGATGAAATCCGTCAATTGGCAGCTAAATTCGGCCGTGATCCACAATCTGTCAAGATCATAGTTGGATTATTGATTATAACTGGTGAAACAGATGAAGAAGCACAGGCAAAATTGGATAGTTATTTTGCTTATGGGAATGTAGAAGGAGCTTTGGCTCTATTTGGAGGCTGGTTTGGCTTTGATGTGGCCAAATATGATGACGATAAAGACTTGAGAGAAGTAGATGATCCTGGTCTTAGTCGATTTGTCAAAATATGGGCTTCACGAAGTCCAGAGGATGAATTGTTACTCTGGAATAAAGAGAAACTTGGAAAGGAGATTTCTGTAGGAGGATTCAGTCCTAGAGTCGTAGGCTCTGGAACTACAGTTGCCGATGAAATGGAGAAGTGGGCAGATTTAAGTGGAGTCGACGGCTTCAATCTAGCATTTGCTATATCTCCTGGTACTTTTGAAGATATTATTGAATATGTTCTTCCAGAATTACAGAAGCGAGGTCGATTCTGGAACGATTATGCAGTGCCTGGAGGAACTCTACGAGAAAATATTCTTGGAGAAAAGGGTCAATCAAGATTGAGGCAAGATCATCCTGGAAAGCAATTTTACTGGGATATCAATGATGAAAAGCCAAAGTATTTACAGTAGTATTAACGAGAATTAACGGAACTATTACAGCTTGTATTTACAGTCTTCGGAGAGATTGACTCTCCAATTTTATCCGTCAATCGATCGTAACTCCCAACTTCATATCGGCGAGATTCTCGAGATTTCATCGAGTAGCTCAAAAACATTACACCACCAACATCCAATTGCTACAATTACAACATTCGTGACTCAATTATTCAGACTCTGATCATGCCATAATGCCATTATCACCATATAATAAGTAAAATATTATAATTGTTGAACCACTTTTCTTTCAACCACTTTCTTTCCAGCAGTTCTCCTGTCAATCATTCAGAATTACCCTGCTTATTACGTCTGATCTCCGAAATTGACGTGATCCGATCGCCGTAAGAGCACGCAACTAAGTTCAACATGTAGATGAAATAGGAAAGACTGTGGCTAGTGAATAGACAAATGTTAAAAGTAGATGAAAAAAATGACGAGATTGAGAATTGGCTGATTTTCTTTCATTCACTTCACGATCTATATAACGCGATCTGAAGCTGTGAATTGAATTGCAACAAGTGACGACTATGGATCTTTCTCTTTCGTATGACGACAATAAGGTCGAGCTATTACCTCCTCCTGAACGTGCTAATAGACACCTTGTGCTCAATGCGTTTATTATGAACACTCCAAACCATTTGAACCCTGGGCTATGGAAAGCTCCCGGAGATGAAGCTCATAGATTCAATGAATTGGAGTACTGGACTGACTTGGCACAGCTTCTTGAAGCTGGAAAATTTCATGCCATGTTCATAGCTGATACTTTAGGTGCTTATGATACATATAAAGGCCCTGACAATGCCAATCCGGCTGTAGAAACTGGGGCTCAATTCCCTGTTAATGATCCTCTTGTATTGGTATCGGCTTTGGCATCGGTGACGAAGAATATCGGCTTTGGAGTGACTGTTTCTACCACGTATAATGCTCCATATGAGCTTGCACGAAGATTCTCTACATTGGATCATTTAACCAAGGGAAGAATCGGTTGGAATATCGTCACTTCATACTTGGAAAGTGCTGCCAAGAATCACGGGCTGGACACTCAAGTCGCTCATGATAAACGGTACGAGATCGCTGATGAATACTTGTCAGTTGTATACAAACTTTGGGAGGGTTCATGGAGAGACGATTCCGTTGTCAAAGACAAAAAGCGGGATGTTTATGCTGAACCTTCTAGAGTGCGCAAAATCAACCATGTTGGAGAGAATTACAACGTTCCTGGACCTCATATTTGCGCTCCATCTCCCCAAAGAACTCCATTCTTGTTCCAAGCAGGAATGTCAACTGCTGGAAGGAAGTTTGCTGCTAAACACGCTGAAGCAATCTTCGTTAATGGACCTGCTCCGGGATTTATTCGTAAAACCGTAGACGATGTCCGTAGAAACGCTATCAAGCTTGGAAGAGACCCCTATTCTATCCGGGTTGTTGCCGGAGTAGCAGTTATCGTTGCTCCTACCGACGAAGAAGCTCAACAGAAGGCTCGTGATCTGGCTACCTATGGCAACCTTGAAGGAGCTTTGACGTTGTTTGGAGGATGGTTCGGCTTTGATCTGGCTCCTTATGAGGCCGGATTCGACCTGAGAGAGGATACCAAGCAGCCAGGGCTTTCAAAAGCCATTAACCAGTGGGCAGATGCTCTTCCTGATCAAAAGAAAGAAGTTTGGGATAAATGGAAGGTCGCAAAGGAGCTTGTCATTGGAGGACGAGGAGCTTTAATTATCGGCAGTCCTGAGACCGTTGCCAATAAGCTCATTGAATGGGCCGATATTGCTGACGTTGACGGCTTTAATTTCATCTACACAACTGTGCCAGGTACGTTTAAAGATCTAATCAAGTATGTATTTCCTCTTCTACGTGAACGGGGAAGAATCGGTGAAGATTATCCTGTTCCTGGAGGAAGTTTAAGAGAAAGTATTTCAAACTCTCCTGGTCACCCATATCTTCGTGATGATCATCCTGGAAAGAAATATCATTGGTATACAACTGAAGATGTTCCCGCTTATGCCAATAGCAACGGGAAATCCAACGGTACTAACGGCAAGCACACAATTGAAACAGAAAACGGCCGCGATTCTAAAAAGCAGAAATAATTGTAATTAGAATGATTTAAAACAGAATAAATTAAATTGTACAATTGATCTTAATTGAATCTGTAAAGATAAACTTTATCATTTTATTGTAAAAGTTAGCATAATTATTTGGTACATTTCAATTCTTGATCTATGCGATTAAATAAGATGAATTTGATGAATTATGAATAAATTTCATCCATGCGTGGGTGTTTGAAGATATTGAGAGCCTTCGTTTTCTTCTTCGATACGGTCGAGGTCTTCGCAAATATCCAATGCTATTTTAATTAAATCCGAAGTTTCAAGAACATCGTCGTGACCGTCTAAATTGATTAATCTTAACGACACTTCGAAGCCAGCTTGGGTTAGAATATCGTCGAATTTCAAAGCTTGTTCAAGAGGTACTAATGGATCGTGTTTTGAGTGGATTAATGTGACTTTGACATCTTTAGTATAAACGGCTCTCCATTCGCATTGTGCTGGAGAATAATCATTCCAATTCTCGGCGTCACTTCCAAATGCATCATGAATATAAGCTCGGTAAAAAGGACTTGTTCTGCTAAGATCTAAAAGGTCGTAAACTCCTCCAGATCCAACTACATGCTTAATCCAAGTTTCTCCTAGAGATAATCTGGCCGCTAAGAATTGGAATGCAAGACAGGCCCCCGCTCCATGAGCAACTATAACTGCAGATTCAAGTCCATATGCGGATCGGAGAAAGTCGACAGCTTTGCCGACATCGAGTAAATGATCGGGATGAAGGATTTCGGGGGAAAGACGGTAATCTATTGAAGCTCCTGCCCAATTACCGGGCAATCGAGTAAGAATACTTGCTCCAACGTCTTTACTTTGACTAGCATCTTGCCAATAGCCTCCGTGTAAAAAGATTAGCCATTTTGTGTTGGGAGTTAACCCGGCGCCGGGCAAATAGAGATCCAAAGTATGGAATGGGTTCGGCGAAGCGACATAAGGGATAGTAACAGGAGCTGGTCGCCTTGACCGTGATATTATAAATGAACTGCAATCTTCCGTGAATGATGACCGTAAAGACTTGGTATCTTCTTCATATAATGAAGGTGGGGCTGAGAATATAGCAGGCATATTGAATGCGGGATTAAATGTTGGGAATAGGAGGGGGTTACCGGCCAAGAATATTGAACCAAGGAAAGAGGGAGGAAAAGATGAAAATATGAAGATAAAAGGTGAAAATGTAAGATAAAAAGACGAAAAATGTGACTATAAGACCTCTCTTTATGCTGATATGCTATTTGGGTATTTTAATTCTGTTTTCTCACTGAAATTCACTGAACTCATTAATCTCATTAACTCCTAATTTGAACGAGGTTTATGAATCATGACACTCGGACGATGTGTACCAGATGAAATGTAAATAAGAGAAAAAGATATGACAAAATTAACAGAAGTAACAAAATTAACTTCGTCGCAAGTTTGTTAAGGATAAAGTTTTTTTGTTTAAAAAAATCTTGCTATTATGACTTTTTATGGGGTAATTATGTATTAAAAAATATCGAAGAAAAAAACACAAAATAAAATGGTCCCATTTGAAATTTGGTGCGCGTGCCAAGATTTAAAGTTATGGGTTCCTACAACGCCCGAGTACTTCAAAAGGCTTAGTGGATTTTAAGACAATAAATTGTGTAATTTTTAGTGCCATTGATTCACATTCGACCGTTAGTCAGTAATTTGAGGTCTTTTTTGAATCTTTTGAGTCCGGGAGGAACGTGGTCGGCCGGGTAACAGACCTTCTGGCATGTTCTTTTAGACGAAAATATATTAGTTAATTAGTTGAACAACTTGCATTTATATATATACATCTAATAATGATTGAACAATCAAAGAAAGATCTGGCTCTAGGAATAGTGGATTTCCTGACCAAGTCGATAAACGATGGAACAATTCCTTCTGACGATAAAGAATCCGTCGAGGTGGCAATTGACTGTCTTTCCGAGGTCTTTGGCGTTGATCTGGCTGATAAGAAAAAGGTCTATGGAGATAAAGATCTGTTGAGTGTTTTCTCTGCATTTGAGAAGGTTCGAGTTGCTGAACCCGAAGCTGAAACCGAAGCCAAAGCTACATTATCCGATGAACGGAAAAAAGAGGCAGAAAGTAATAAGATCGAAGGCAATCGTGCTATGGCAAGACAGCAATTTGCCAGTGCTGTAGACCTATATACAAAAGCCATTGAGATCGATTCTGCCAACGCCATTTACCTGTCAAACCGTGCTGCTGCTCATAGTAGTTTAAGAGATCATAAAAAAGCCATTGATGATGCCGAAAAGGCCATTGCCATTGACCCTAGTTATGCCAAAGCTTATTCACGTTTAGGTCTGGCGCTATATGGACTTGGAGACGCCCCAGGAGCTCTAAGAGCTTATGAACGAGGAATTGAGGCTGAAGGAGCCAATCCTTCGGATGCTATGCGAAAAGGATATGAGACTGCAAAGAAGCGTGTTGAAGAAGAATTACCTTCCGCTCCTACCGAACCTTCACCTTCAGCGGAGACAACTAGAAGTGCACCCGGAGCCGATGCTGCTGCTACTGCTGCTACCGGTGCAGGAGCAGGCCTTGGAGGGTTATTTGGAGGAGGAGCTGGAGGAATGCCGGATCTTGCTTCGTTAATGAATAATCCACAGATAAGCCAAATGGCCCAAAATCTGTTTTCCAACCCTGATGCATTAGGCGGTCTACTTAACAATCCTCAGCTGAGAGAATTGTCGCAAAATATGGGAGGCGGGCAAATGCCTGATTTTGCATCTCTTATGAGTAATCCTGCTATTCAGAATATGGCACGATCGTTTATGGGAGGAGCTGGAGCTGGAGGAGCTGGAGCTGGAGCTCCCGGAGCCCCGGGCTCCACAGCACCTCCTGAAGACGAGAATTAAATTCCATACTAAATCCCCTTGATATAAATATTCGCCTATGATGTTCAAAGAATTCTGCAATTCTGACATTCCAAAAATGGACGGCCTTTCGAGACTGTTATTTACTTGGAACCTGTGGAACAAAATTCACATTCACACATGATCTGAGGCTTTAATTTTAGTTAACACCCGAGTTAGACGTTGTAGCTGCTCCTTATGAGATGCTAGAGAATCAGCAGCGAATTGTCGCATCACTAAACAAAGCTCCCTTTCTTGAGCAACATAAAATCCACCTAATTCTGAAGCAAGAGTTCTACGTCCAGCGTCAATGTCGAGATTTAACCTTCGGATCTCACTTTGAGATAGATAAATATCCTCCTCTGCTTTTCTCGATTCACGTTCCCGCTTATCTTCAAACATTCCCATAGGCCATGTTCCTTTATTTCGTAGTTTGTCCAGATTGTCTCTGTTCTTGAGCAGAAGCTGTTGTTGCGTTCGTACGTTGAATATCAGAGATATTGGCTGAGCAAGAGACAGAACGACAGAGTCAACTGTGGAAACTAGACAGGAGAATTCAGACGCCATTTTGAGCAGATGGATCGTTGAAGGCTGCGAAATACGATTTAAATCTACAATAAATTTGTCGTATGTGTTGAACCACTTTGTGTTAAGCTTCGATGTGAAAATGGTACAAGCAGAAGAATAATCTGCAGTTTTATTAACCAATCGAATGGCCCGTTGCCAGGCTTGATGTAATCCTCCACTTAAACTCTCGACTTTTTGTTTGGCGTCTCTGAAAAAGATATCGATTGAATCCAAATCTTCTGCTTGATAAACGACAAAGCTGTCGAATTGAGATTCTTTTTTGTTTTCAAGTTTTCTACGACATCTCTCGATGATTTGGTCCTTTGACAACCCTTGAATTAATAGGAATTCCCACAGCAGTTCATGAACTGAGAATGTCGGATGATTGGCTAGAGTTCGAATGAAATATGTTAATTTCCACTCGATATCATGAATTGCTTGTCGTGATGGTTTAGCAGGAATTGAAAATGGGTTTCTAGGTGTTGATAGAGTTGGAATCCAGGAAAATGGCTGCTCATATGAAAGCCATTTCTGAAGAAATAAAAAGTCAGCAAATGATCTTCTTACTGTCGTCAAGCTTCCAGATGAAGAGTTCAAATAGAAAAAGATCTCATTATCAATAAACGACGTTCTTGTAATTGAAAAGAGATTCTTTTGGTCATTTCCATCAGGTAAATAGAGATCTAGTTAGAAATATATACATGGTTAATCAAAAAATCTTCAAAACATACCCTCTAAAATCTTGACGGTCTTTGGATCCTTTGCTATGTCGAAAACAGTGAATCCTCGATTATCTTCTAGATCCAAATTTAATCTTGAATCCGAAGATAATTCTTTAATAGCTTCATTGCTGGAATATTTACTGTAAAGCATCAATGCCGACATGCCTTTATCATTTGGCCAATTAACATCGACGTTGAACTTCATCACTCGTTCAACTGCCTTTTTACTTCGCACAATATGAAGCAGACCATTTTCTTTGCTGTCGTTATGGTCCATTATATCTGCACTGTTGAGTTGCCATTGTTCAAACGCCAAGGTGAGCATTTCATCGTAATTTACATGGTCATAACACCTGCAGAGTGCAAATAAAGGAGTCTGTCCGTTACAATCTTTCTGCAGCCAGTTGATATATGGCCCGAGGTCGGGAATTAATATGTAAGAATGGAATAAATAATGACCTACAGTCCTCTGCCAGTTGTCGGATACAGCAAGATAAGTTTTGAGTTCATCAGCTGAAATACTTTTTAAACGGGCCCAGAGGAATTCGATTATCTCTGCGTTTTCACCTTTTACTGCTGCCATGAGTAGCGAAGTACCGGAAAACGTTCTGTCGCAAACGAGAAACTCGTCGTTGAAGATGTCATTTAATTCCAGCAATGTAGATAAACTGGCGACGTTTTTCTGCTGGATCGCTAGCATTAGTGCAGATTCTCCTGCTGCAGTTCTAGCGGTCAGAACAAGTTCATAATCCGGCATTTCCGTTTGAATCGAAGAGATAAATGGTTTGATATCTGTTTTAATTTCGGCCCAGAATCGATTATTTGCTTGCCCGAAATACTGCAATTTTTGAGTGTCTGTACAAATATGATAAAGAGCAGCTTCTACTGTTGAAATTGTATATCCTAAAATCCCCGAGTCAATATCACGGAAGGAAAAGTTGCGCACATAGGCAATCTCGGCATTGAGATGTTGATATCCAGCACGAATGATCATTAAAATCGTCAGACTTAGCAAGACATCTGCGCTGATGTTTCTATTAAACGCTACCGACGCCTTGTCGCTTACAACAGGGTCTTCTTCCGAGTCTGAAGTGTCACTACTTAAAGTGCGCATTACTTTGACTAAAAGATCGGTTTTTTGCTGGGAATTTTGGGCGTCGGCAATGCTTTTTAAATGGGATAATGCAAGGTGCACTCGGTAGTCGAAATACATACAATCTTGAAGTGAAATGTCCGGAATACTTAATTGACATATACTCAAGCTGTTGACTTGTTGGAATATCTTGGACAATTGTAAACTGTTGTCTCGATCCAATTCTACGAGCTTGTCCCAGATCCTGTCGTACAAACTGTCTTCGACGTATAATTGTATCGCCTTTGAAACATCTATAGTCGTTAATCCTTGTTGAGCCATTATTCTTGACATTAATGTGATGTCTACAGAGCGTAGTAGATCAACACAGGAATCCACGGCATCATCAAAGCTTTGAATCAGTTCATCAATGGTATCTGCCGGTTGGAATCCTTCTAAAATATTTGCCAACTGACGAGACATTTGTTTCTCCAATTGAGGATATTTATACAGCAAAACGCTAAATTCAACAGGAGAAGAAGAATTAGAAGAAGAGTTTGAAATTGGTTGATTAGAAACAGAACCAAAATCTTTACTTGGAATAGCTATACCCATTAATGGAGCATCGATTTCATAGACCAAAAACTGGGCATTTTCAGGTAGAAATGAACATGCTGGACTGAACATATATTCCGACACGATTCGTGCAGCCACTGAGGATTTAAATCCCTTATTTGTGGCAATATAGCCTTCTCGAAGTACTACAGTCTTTCCATTTAGAGTTGGGAAATATTTCGGTCGTTGGGATCTTGTTGAGTCTGAAACCTCAATAATATGAGATAATAAAAACTCCTCTTGAGAGCAGATATCTCGAAAAGGTAGTAACGATTCTTTATCGACAGACCATTCTAATATTGCTGTTGAGGGGATTAATAGCGCCACTCGAGTGTAGTTTGATAGTGCTTGAGTGATATTTTTCTTGGAACCTGCTCTTTGATCGTTGAAAATGGAATTCAAAAGAGGATTAAAATAGTTCATCTCAGACAAGTCAGGAGTCTAACCACTTGACCGAGCTGACCGAGGTCTAGGATAAGATCTGAGGATCTTACAAGATGCTGAACGATGTCGATGTTGAACGATTGAAGCGATGTTCAGGGCTCAACATAAATCTTGGATGATGGATCAAGTGGGTCATTATCTCCAACTCCCAACTGCAACGATTGATATGGGTCAAACTAACATCCAAGATTTGGAAGTTCCAAATTGGAACTTGATTTTTATTTTTATTTTTTTCAATTTAAATATTTAATTATGGGCAAAAAAGACATTTATAGAGGAAAGAGGGGAGGACATCGGAATGAAACCAAGTTCAAGGAATCGAATATATCCAGTCCGGTCAATATGGCCATGTGGGTAAGTTTTAAATCATTAAATTTCTTCTAACTATAGGACTTTGATCAATGTGATCCTAAACGATGCAGTGGAAAGAAATTGGCACGATTAGGCTTGATTAAGTCGTTACGAGTCGGCCAGAAATTCAGTGGAATCGTCGTTTCGTAAGTAGTCATGGCAATGCTAGCCAATCCAAGCCAAAGCTGAGCCATGCTTGACATGCTAAAGCAATGCTACGCTAAGGCAATGCTACTCTGTTCTAACAAGTCCTAATGGAAAATCTCCCGTTTGTCCTGATGACCGACAGTTGGTGGAGGAATTCGGAGCTGCCGTGGTGGAATGCTCTTGGGCACGAATAGATGAAATTCCTTTCTCGAAAATAGGAGGAAAGCATGAACGGCTGTTGCCGTACTTGGTTGCTGCCAATACTGTCAATTATGGAAAACCTTGGAGACTTAATTGTGTTGAAGCTTTGGCAGCTTGCTTTGCTATCGTTGGACATACTGACTGGGCTGAGCAGATCTTGTCTCATTTTTCATGGGGACAAGCTTTCCTAGAGATCAATAATGATATTTTAGAGATATATTCAAAGTGTACCGATGCCAGTTCGATAGGAAAGGCTCAGGAGGAATGGATGCAATATCTTGAAGATGATGTACAATCGAGGGAATTGGCTAAGGGTCAGATTGTTATAGGAGGAATAGAGCATGGTCGTCCAGGTGAGCTTCCTCCGTCGGATTCTGATGAATATGAGCATGGCGAGGAAGAAGAAGAAGAGGATGATGAGGAGGACGAGGAAGAGGATGAAAACGACAAAAACTAAATCAAGGAACGTAGATAATGAAGGTTATCGTGACAATCTTTCAATAATTACGGATATCGCCTTGATTCGACTATTTATTCGCAGACCTGAATCTCGTTCATCGTCAGCCTAAGGCCTTTAGACAGTGAAGTTCTTGAGTCATACAGAGGTCTCAGATATCATGACGGGCTGTGATACCCGGCAATACGATGTATCAGATACGGACTTCGAGATCATCATTCTGTCATCGATATATCTGCTATCGCGATTCGTGACAGCTCTTCAGACAGCTCTTCAGAGGCTGCGTTGCATGAGCCATTTGAAAGTATGACAGCTTCATAGATGAGCCGACACCAGGCTCTATAATAAGCATCCAGCATAGAAATAGACGGAAAGACCACAATTTAGTATCAGAGACAATAGACTAAATGATTCAGCTCCATAATTAAACCTACTACTTGCTCGGACATCCAGACTCTGCGCAACTCCGAACATTCTTCTCAGAACGAGCTCAGAGAGGAGAGCTCGCTCTCTCATTGCTCGCACTCTCTCTGCTAGCACACTCTCTGCTAGCACACTCTCTGCTAGCACACTCTCTGCTAGCACTCTCGTCACTCGCGCTCTCGCTGCTCGCACTACTTACTATTACAATAACAATTACAATCCGGGATCGGACAAATATTATGCTTGTCAAACCATTGCCTAGCATGTTCCGCATGACAACCATGATTACAAGACAAACAATAACTGAACCACCTGTCGAAATGCGATTCCGTCTTGCCCAACCTCGGGATCCCTGGAGACCCCAACGGAAGAAGACAAACTGCACATCTTGGAAGAGGATTATTACACCCCGAACACCTTGTCATTTCAGCATTTTGAGATCGAATAAGAGATTTTCCACCTCCATCTGTTACTCTTGAAGCCGCGATTCCTATGGTCTTTTTACAATGACTACATCGGAGGTATATCTGCCTTGGAACCGGCTTGAACGTGCGGACGCCAGAACTGTTTGTAGACAACTGTGATTTGGCTACATCAAAAGATGCTCGCTGCTTGAAAAAGCGCCAACTGTTGAGCAGGTTGCGATAGTTATCAGTCCAATGACCAACGCGTTCGTCTTCGAAATATCGAGGACATCCAAATGAGATTATCAGTGAAGCCGTTTGAACGTCTGAAGTTTTATCAACGTACGACTGTAGTAAATCTACAGCCTTGGGGGTGATTCCAGTAAGGATTACTCCTTCCAACTCTCCATGAGCTACTGCTTTTTCTGCCATTCGGTTGAGATATGAAGAGACCTCTTCATCAGGTAAGAAACGTAGAGCTATTCCTAAACGTTCATGGAACGGAAGCGAGCCTTCGTCAAGAACATCAAGCCAGTCTCCGTCAGAGATAAATGCGAATATGGCTCTTAAATAAGGATTGTCCAGCTCGGAAGCAAGTTTTCTACATTGTTCACGCCAAGGACTGTTAACAGAACTGTCTTTGTATGCCAAATAACCAGCAACAGCCGTCGACATTAGCCTTAACCGCTCTTTCTTTGAAGCAGCTAGAGATTTCACAGCTCTTTCAACATCACCATGAAATACAGCCCAGCCTGCAGCTTGTTCATGCTTCCCTTGACTTTCAAGCTCTACTAACTTTTCCTCGAGCTGTGAAAGAGCGAAATTCCATCCAGCAACCTTGAGACAAAGTTGTCTTTGGGCGATTTTCGTACCGTGAATGCCCGGTGACGTAAAGATGGAGTTATTTGACCTCTGTAGAATGTCCATTACAGCTTTTATAAAGTCTGCTTCACTAACCCGCTTTCCTTGCACTTGTCTACGTTGGAATTCAAGGCCTTTAGAACCACTCCAAATACCCAAAACTCCTTCAAATCCCAGGTCTAAAGGACCTGCAAGCATCGAACCTTTACTTGCAGACCGTTGAGCTAAATAGATCCAATTCCATGTGTACCTTAAATGGTCTTGGTTGTTACTACTAGGACCAGCGAAAAGTGCTCTGTTAGCCTCGCAATCAAACGAATAACCTGCTTGAGTACGTTTCTTGATAACAGAAGAAATATCCCTATCAATTACATCTGCAGGATCGAAAAGATGCTCATGAGACTGGTTCGAATAATCGCTTTCCGTGTCAGAATCGTAACCAGAAACAACTGACTTTCGGCTTGGTTGAGGTATCACCTTTGAACTTGAACCTGTGATGGTGATCCTCTCCGGGTCTACAATTGCTATATTATTATTAGGATCAAAAGTAATGGCATCAGGACTTTCAATGACCTTCATTCTAAACACTTGTCCTGACTGTCGGATGCAAATGAAATTGGCAGTACGATCACAACCAAGATCTTGAACATAGTCAAAGCTAACAACTCTGTCAAGGTCTGTTTGAGCGTCTAATACTGAAGAGATAAACAGATTCGAGCGTTTGTTGGAGACATTAGGAGAACCGGCGGCTTCAAGACGATCGAGATTTGTTAAATTGGTCATTACTCTCGACGAACTGCGTGATAACGGATGTTCTTCAGGGTCTACATAAGACATTTGTACACCCATTTGCCATCTACGAAGTAAATTACCATCGGTTATTGATGCAAATTCTTTAGGACGTGTACTCGCATATCGGAAGCATGTTAGAGGGCTTTTCCGGCTACCATCACCAAATAAACGGTTAATAAACAATGTAGGGTCGGCACTGGCTGTAGCTCCAACTCGCACCATTCTACGATCCCAAATAGCCAAAGAACCATCTTCAGAATAAGACGAAAAGTAATTGTTGTCAAAAGGATCTACAGATATTCCAAGTACACATTTCGTAGCGCATTGTAAAGTAGCCGTCTGAGAACGCATGTCCAATTCTCTTAGGAATTTATAACTTCCACATAATAAACTATCAGGATGTTGAGGAAAGAAGCAAAGAGACGATACAACCTCACTAGGTAGGAAAGTATAAGCAGGAGTCTTTGTCGGTTCTTTAGTAGATGCATAATGATGGACATCCCATACATGAAGGCAGGCATCGTTACGGACTTTATCCAGCCCAATTGCCAGAAGTCCACTTGTATTAAAGGCTACAGCATTGCATGGACGGGCTTGTTTAGGTCGTAATCGTAAAGTCGAGAAACTAGAATCTTTCAAATGACAAACAGATGCTGAACCACTGATTTGTCCTACGCAAATAAGGCCTAGTCAGTTATTTGTTGTGTTGTGAATGAACTCACCCTTTTCAACTGGAGAATAAGAACAGCATTGAATTGAGTCAAATCCTCCTTGGGAATGTGATTTTTCAAGGGAATATGATTTATTCTAGTTAGAATGGAGAGAGAAAGGTCTCTGAAGGCTACTTACTGCATAATTGGACTCGAATAATACAATTTCATCTCTACCAGGACTTATTGTAACAAAAGATTGAGTCCCTCCTTCATTCCATTGATATGCATGAACAATACTTGCAGACATGTGAGCAAGGCAAGCGACCGACTCTCGAGGTTCAGCTGTTGGTTCAGCTGGTTGATAGATTGAAGCTCGGGTTGATGTGGGTCAGAGATATGAACATTGTGGGACAGTGGGATTCATGAAATTTGAAAAATAAATTTATTCTGTTCGAACAAAAATGATTCAAAGGAATGGAATAGTTGTGGCCAGAGCTGCGGAACGGAATTCTATAGCTAAATGCAGCTGTAGAAAACTGACGACTGGCCGAATTTTATTCAAATCAGACAAATCAGACAAATCAGACGAACAATCAGCTAATTCTTCAGCATGGGAATTCCTATCTAAAGATCAAGATTCTTCCGACTCAAGTGATTTCGAATTAAAAACCGAATATGACGATTTATATGCTAGTAGAAAACCCGATCGACCAAGACATATGGTACGAAGTAAACTGTCTTTTGTAGTTGATGAGAAACCCAATGCTTCAATCAGTGGAAAAGATATTTCACGAATATTTCGACCTCCTAGACCTTTAGATAGCGATTTTTCTAAAGGACCTACTCGGAAAGAAGAAGCTATTTTCCATGGTATTTTCGACTCGATTATGACGCAAAAAAACCCTGGCCAAGAATCCAAGACAAATAGCAAGATAGGAATGTCGCCTGGAATGCAAACGCTTTTTGAAGAAGTTTTTGCAGGATCAAGTTCTGCCTCTCTTGACGCGGGAGTTAAAATGAGTGTTCCAAAAGAAGATGTTCGAAGATTCCCTTTATCAATTGGTTCTATAATGATGAAAGACCGTCATGATATAAAAGCACGTAAATTGAGACAGGAGGAACTGAGCAGCTTGAATAAACGACTGGAGCCTATTTATAAGCATCTTTCAAGCCTTGATAGCGATTATGAAGTCATGGAATATCTAACGAAAACGATTTTCAATAATCTAGATCCTAAAACTAGTCATAAAGACTCAAAATCAAAACCGGAGACATCGGTGAAAACCCAGGATCCTTTGAATCCTAAATTCGACGACAATGAAGCTTTAAGCATGATTCTGGCTAAAGGAATGCAGATATTACGTACGGTATTCAAATCTCCTACTCAAGTTGTATCTCTTCCTGAAATATGTAAACGTAGAGGATTGGAATTTTACGTTGTATCTTGCAATGTGGATGTTTATAATGAAGCATTAAGAACAAGATGGGAATATTATAAGGATTTATTTGCCGTGGAGAATTTATATTCTGAAATGGAAGCTAATGGAATTGCTGGAAACTCGGAAACTGTGGAGATTCTAGGCACTGTTGCTCAAGAATGTTCGGATATGAAGCATGCTTTGGTAGGTCTTAGTAGTGTTTCATTATGGAGTCAAGAGGATGAGAATCGAATGAGATATTTGAATGAGAATCGGGTTCGAATTCAAAAGGAGTTGATGACAAGGGATAATACTAGCCAAGTTGATTTGATTCAAAATTTATTTAGTTAGCTCTAACATGTATATAGTTGACAATTAAGACAGTACTCGATATTACAGGCTAATACAATAAAATGATCTTACACAGCCCTGATACACTCAGTATCGTAAATGAACTGTTTCTAGTCACAAATTACGGATATTTCATATTATATCGGCGAACTGAAATGAACAGCCGATAGTTCGTCAAATATCGGCAAATGGCGTCCTTAAACCGAAATATATTAGCTATACTTAATATTATATTAAATCACTTCTATTATATCCAAATAATGACCATAATGTTAGAATAATAGATCTAATGAAACAACAGAATGAAACGACAGAACAGAGCGTTGCACTCTAATTGCTTGAATACAGTATTTATTTCACTTTTCCCGAGGATTTGTGCATAAAGCCGGAAGTTGGAAGTCCCATTGTGGGGTTAGGCGGTAATTTCAGGGCATTAATTTCAGTTCAACATCCGAATTGTCAAGCTCTGAGATTATTTCACAGCTGTAGTAGAGCTGCAATAGAGCTACAATAGAGCTACGATATCTTTGATTAGCCTTCCAACACGATATGACATATGCCGAGACAATGAACTCCCTTCAAAGGGCATCTCAAAAAGCCTCGACCCAGATTGAAACATTCCTTCAAAGTGCAAATTCCGACAGTCAATGTCGAGAAAATGTCAAAGTACAAGTGAAGAAATCACTCGAAATATTCAATAATGCCTTTTCCATGCATAGTTATCAAGATCTAGCCGTTTCTTTTAATGGAGGAAAGGATTGTTTAGTGATGTTGATACTTTTTCTCGGAGCTTTACATCGGTATAGTCAAAAACACCCAGACTATTTAGGCTCGGCTGATTCTATTCCTGCAGTTTATGTTCATTCACAAAATGCATTTGAAGAAGTTGATGATTTCGTTGAGGTCTGTAATGAGACTTATGCTTTGTCTACACATAAAACACCAGGACCTATGATTGAGGGATTGACGGAATATTTAAACAGTCATCCAAAAGTGAAAGCGATTATAGTTGGAATAAGAAGAGCTGATCCATATGGAAATACTTTGGATTATATTCAACGAACAGATCATGGATGGCCTGATTTTCTAAGAGTTCATCCAGTATTAGATTGGCATTATATTGAAATATGGGATGTAAGTATTAAATCTAGTATATGATGTGACTAACAAGTTCCTGAGATATTTGAAAATCCCTTATTGTCCACTTTATGACCTAGGATATACTTCTTTAGGGAGTAAGACAAATACCACGCCAAATCCTGTTTTAAGATTACAAGATATTTCTGGTAAGCCAAAATATAGACCGGCTTATGAGCTGCTTGAAGATGATCAAGAAAGATTAGGCCGTAGCCTAGCAGCATAATGATAGAATGAATAGACTTAATAGCATATGGTTATCTTGAAGTACTACCAGATTCGCCTTTTCTTGCGTTTGAGCTGCTTTTTCATTTGTTTCGGCCTTAATCTCTCCACATTAGCTTCATCAAGATCGGTAAGAGGACTCATTTCTCTTAGGACCTTGACACCTTCCCATTCTTCTTCTTGAACTCGCAGTCCGTCAGGTTCGAAAGTCTGGAAATCAAGTAATCCACTGTCTTCCATTTGCAATGAATTAAATTGATCATATGCTTGAGTCAACATGGGTTTTAAGGTCTTGAGAATTCGAGATGTCAACTTCATTGCAGAAGTGTTATGTACTTTAAAATACGCTTGACAATTGTCACACAATATCTTAAGATCATCGTCGAATTGTTGAATGTTAGTATATTGTCGAAGTTTGATCTTTGAGTCGATTTTCTCGAATGTAATTGGATCTTCAAAGTCTAGAGATTCAAAGTCTGCTTCAACTCGGCGGACCAAATCTTGATCCAAGTCTACATCAATGAATTGCTGCCAAATTGGAGATATTAACCTCGACACTGGAAAATATAATATATCCATAATATCTATATCGATTTGACAAAGATCCAACTTCATCTGTTCACGATCACGAACATGTTCAGCTAAAGCCTTTAATTGAGACAGTTTTCGAATCAATTCTTGATACTGGTTCAATCGCAGCTTGGCCACATTTGGAGATGCTTCAAGAGCAATTTGAAGTCGTTTTGTTAATGCTGCACCTCCTCGTTGTTGCCGTTTTAAAACCCAATATCGCGCCACATCTGATAGACTAGATTTACATTGCAGGATATTAAACTGTTCAAGAAGGTTGAGAATGCGATTAAACATGATTTGAGGTACGACCGGCGTACCTTTAGGAGTTTTCCAGGGGATTTTAGACTTGGTCGACTTCAACTGGTGAAGTTTGAGTGCTCCAGATCTTGGGATTATTAACTTTGGAGCAGCAGGAGTGTTGTTAAGATGATTTTTATAATATTCTTGAGCCTTTTCAAGAGTTTGTTGAACATCGACCTTTTCTAGATATTCTGGAGGACTATGCTTGTCGCAATAAGCTAATAAAGAACTGGGGTCATTTAAAGCTCCTTGAATGCCGTTCTTCATCGTCATACACAATCGAGCTTTTCGAGCACAAGTGGCATGAAATGCTAAGAAACAATTCTTATTAGCACATTGGATACAAGCACCTACTTTTTTGCGACAAATATAACATGTAAGCTTCCATCGACCTTTAGGAATTCGATCTATACCAGTTACAGGCTCCATATATACATGATTAGCAATAGAAGCTTCAGGAATCCATAATGCACATATTAAATGGGCCCAATGTTGAGTATCAGTTTGTTTAAAAGCCCCCGAGACATTTGGACAAAATACACAAGGAACTCGTTGTTTTGGAGCAAACATACATCGACGACAAAGCCATTGACCTTCAGGAATAAATGCAACTCCATAACAATCTTGATGAATTGCAATATCACAACCATCACAAAAGACAATAGCATTACTATTATCACATTCTCCATCATCACAGACAACACAATTCTGATCTTCAGAATCTACGATTTCATCACTAAAAGGAGGTTTTATCTTTGCTGGCATTCTCCTCTCTATTAAATACCATTCCATTTCAAGCAAAGTCATAATTATTTCGAAAATCTCCTTTGAAATGCCTGGAACTGACATTTGATCCGTCCGTTTATGATTTAAATGTTTAAGGAATTCATCATCCTGTTCATCCATATCATATTCCACTCGGATTGGCTTGGAACCATTCTCTTCATTGTGAGAAATAAACCGAATATAAGATTGTGGGGAATTAAATAATTCAGTCTCTTGATACCCAACTGCTGCCAAAGAACGGTTTGTATATAGAGGAGAATGAGATGACGTGACGTGACGAAACGAAGGCTTGTTAAGCCTGATATTAGGATCTCTTGAAGTAATTACATTAGGAACAATATCTTCGAAATGATCTTGTCCTTGTAAATATACTTTAACCGGCACGTCGACGCGTAAATCTGGATACAGTTCTCCATATGACCGTTCTTCCCGGGGTTTATCCGATTCAAACAATGACAAGCCCCGTTCCCGGTTCCTTCTCCATAACCCTCTTCTATATCCTCGTCGTCTCCCGGACATTAACTATAGAATATACAATGATAGATTATATATTATTCGAGCTCATTAAGACGCTTGAGTAAAGGATCTTGACTAAGCCACGACAGGGTAACATGATGATATCAAGTTCATATTTTATTTCATTTTATTTCAGATATTTCAGTTATTTCACTTACACTAACTTCATGGACTATCAGAATCGAGTTGGATCAAAAAAAGGAGGAGGTGGAATGGCTGGGTCCAGTGAGACTAATGCTCATCGTAAGGAGCGGCTACGGCAGTTGGCTTTAGAGACTATTGATTTAGAAAAAGGTGAGTATCTCATGTTAATTATTGTGTTATGTTAATATTCTAACTAGATCCTTATATCTTTAAAAATCATCTGGGATTATTTGAATGTAAACTTTGTCTTACAGTGCATGTTAATGATGGATCATATCTCAGTCATACACAAGGCAGGAAGCATCAAACGAATTTGGCCCGAAGACAAGCAATGGAAATGAAGACTCGAACAGATCCTTCTACTGGTACTATGACAGCAGCAAATAGCGTTCCTGTCAAGAAAAATATCATGAAAATCGGCCGTCCTGGTTATAAAATCACCAAGATCAGAGATCCTAACAATAAGCAATTAGGACTGTTGTTTCAGCTGAAATATCCCGAAATCGGAGTAGATATTGTTCCTAGATATCGATTCATGAGTGCTTTTGAGCAAAAGGTGGATTTGCCTCCTAGTCGTCATTATCAATATCTCATAGTAGCTGCTGAGCCGTATGAGACTTGTGGGTTTAAAATCGAGAATCATGATATTGACCAGCGACAGGGAAAGTTCTGGACTTATTACGATAAAGATACTCGAGAGTATTTCGTTCAAATGTTTTTCAAAGATCGGGTTGTATCTTAGGTACTGATAGTGTTTTCTGTTACATCGCAAGCAATTGTGTCTTACCAGCATATACTTGGACAGACAGCTTCTTATTAGACACAGCTTCACATATTAGACCTTGTCTAGGTTATGGCTTGGATAGCAGAGATCATGGTCTTATGCCAATCAGCTTATAATTCCGAACAGACTCGGCGAGGACGTTTGGAGACTCAAGTGAGTGTGTAGGGCTCATTTTAATGTCCAAGTCGAACGTAAGAGTACGGCGATCCGTCCTCGGTAGTGATGAGACTATTCCCGAAATAATCAGATCAATGAGTTCACGATACTATATCGTGGCTATTCCACTGAGCACTCAATCATTGATACATTATTGTATATCATGAGGGCGAATAAAATATCAATATCGGCATATGCATATGCATATGGCCTATTCCATATATCATATCGCATATTTACCGTCGACGATACGCCAACAATCCTACTAGCTACCATCTAATCCTCAAGATTACTCTGAAAGAAATCTTCAAACCTTTCTTAACACGGAGAATCAGTTAAATGAATATTATTTATGTTCATAGAATATCATAATATTTCAAAAAGAAAATATTACAATTATTTGACAAGCTTTAAAAAACTGGTTATTCTTAAAGCATGAAAGTTAATCTGTTTCTATACCAATATTTAATTTCTACCACAAAAGCGATACAGGAATTCGTCGGGAATCCAGCAGGACTCGTCGGGAATCCAGCAGGAATTGGTCCGATTGATGGTATAATTATAGTCTCTATTGGGGAAATATTTAACCTCAATTTATGGAACGATCGACTTTATTTGACAGGTCACAGGACGCATTGACACAGGCTGTCACACAGCGCACTGGGCAATTGTCGAGTTCTCCAACATGAAGTAATCTAGTTATCAGTTATTATATCCAGTTTATTCTGAGAATTCTGAACTAAAACTTAAGAGATAAATAAAGATATAAGACATTACATTAAGACATTGACGTTAAGACATTGCATTGAAACATTGACCTTGATGTTAAGACATTGACGTCAATACATTGACTTGTGCCTCCTGTACCACGCTTCACTTGTGCTCCTGGTTAGATACTTGAAGCTTCTACGCGGATTGCCGGATCTTATCTATCCAAATGAGCGAAATAACATTTATTATTCTGAGAACATTATTATTCTGAACATTTATTATTCTAACATTTATTATTCTAACATTATATCTAAGAAACATTAATATTCGAATGTTCTCTAACGTGGACAGGAATTCTTTTGTTGATCGATTTGCAAGTGAACTGTTAATGATGTCATTTCCGCCTTACATATTTTTGCAGTTTGAGTCTATTTTTTAACAGGATGAGCCTCAACTGGCGTGAGATATTTGTGCATCTGCCATCTGGTGCATCTGTTCATCTGTGCATCTATGTAAATCTTGTCAACAATGCTCTTATCTTGGAGCATTCAATTGTTATCACGAGCTTATGAAGCTGTTATAATAATTATAGAGTCTCTTAACAATATAAACTATTGTTGCATAAGCTATTGTTGCCTACTCTTTGATCTAGCAACTCGACCACATTGCTACTCAATCTTACTTTGGTATTTTTTCTGGCTATCGTTCTTTTTCTTTTTTATTTCTTTTTGGAAGGGGGTTAGTTTAATTTAATTTTTTGAATTTATGAATTTAAAATTTATGTTTTACTGGTACAGTTAAAAAAGTCTACTGATCATGCATAGATCACGCTACAGATGGTATTAACAATTGTACAGTTCCTTCAACCGTTGTTATCTGAATCAATTGCAAATTGCAACTATCTGTCTTAAAAAATGGCGAATCATAGACATTCGCTAGGCCATTTTGTTTGTGAATTGGTCAGCTGGTGATACCTCCCAATCTAGCAAATAATCGGAACAAAGTAAGACATTTTGGCATATTTCTCTCTAGATTGCCAAAACCTCCCAGTAGCAGTAGCAGCATTTTTGTGTTTATGTCAATAAACCTACCCCTCCCCTCCTGCGTCTTTGACCTAAATTCACGAGACATCGCATTTATATAAATAGAGAAAAGGTTGCCCAAAATTTAGTTTCTTCCCTATTATTTCACTTGATATAAATAAATAAAAACAATGGCAGAAGTTGAACCAGTAATTGGTTCTGAGAAAGAAGACGCTATTAGGGACGATCTTCCTGATCCTACCAACACTTTGTTGGCTAGACTCGAAAGCTGGAAACATGTGTTTGATATGCTAGGTGATTATTTGGATATAAATATTACTCTTCAAAAGAACATTTCAACTACTTTGGAAAAGGCCAAGAAAACGGTTGCTAATGAACCTCGTTTCGATTATTCCCCTTATAATGCTGTTGCCAATGCTCAAGCCGATGCTGCAGCTGCCGACCCTACAGCAGCTGCTCAAAGTCCTACAGGTCCAAAGCCCTATTCTTATGATCCTAATGCTGTCGAACAGGTCATTGGAGTAGCCGAATCCTTTGCTACTATTCGTACTACTACCGATGAGTTGTACAACAAATCCCAAGCTGCCGAGCTATCGCTGAAGAATAACGCCGTTCCTCTAATCAAAACCATTATGGACGATTTAGACAAACAGATCAAATCCTTGAAATCGGGAGGAATCAAGGTTCTTAAAGAAGTGGAAAAGGCCCGAAATTATACTTCTAAAGATATCAACAATTTACAAGCCAGTTGCAAGACCTTTGGTGGGGCGGCCAATGTTAGACCTGAATATAAGAATGATCCTTATGTGTTGCACCGTTATGTAAAGAATTCTCTTGAAGAACAGATTTCAAAGGAAAACCTCCTTATTGATGGCCTTGTTTCTTTACAAAAGAACTTTCAATCTTTGGAAAACCATATGGTACAAGTAATGCAACAGGTTACTTATCAAATCTCTCAAAACATTGGACTCTTTTGCGAGGCTGAAAAGGAAGGTCATGCCAATGTTTCCACTGCTTTTAGCCTTATTCCTAATGATTATGAATGGAAGGAATTCTGTGCTAGAAACACTGGAGTTATTCTTCCCGAAGGTACTCCTCATCGTAATATGGCCAACATTAAGTTCGCCAACAGTGAGAACGCTGTAACCAAACCCTTGATTGAAGGAATCCTACAACGTAAAGAAGGTAAGCTTATCAAGTCTTATTCTTCTAGTTACTTTGTAGTGACACCCGGTCACTTTTTATTGGGTTACGATTCTCAAGATCATGTTCAAAACAGATCTCCATCTTTCTGTATCTACTTGCCAGAATCGACTTTAGGACCCCCTTCAACTAGGGAATCCGGCAAATCCAAGTTCCAGATCCAATCCAAGAATTTGGCCAGTACCATCTCTACAAAGCACAGCTATCAGTTCAAGACATCGACCTATGATGAGCTGTTGTCCTGGCATGAGATTCTCAAGACCAGCACTGGGTTTATTTCGGCTGCAGGTCTGACGTCTCCATTGACATCTCCTACTTTAACCTCACCTACTGAGACCTTCCCTTCGCCAGCTGCGACTTATGTTGAGTCGCCTGCACCCGTTGCTGCTGCTGTTCCTGTTGCTGCTGCACCCGTTGCTGCTGCCGCTCCTGTTGCTGTGGCTACTCCTGCTGCTGCACCCGTTGCTGCAGTTCCCGTGGTGGCTACTCCTCCTCAATGAGTCTAATAGTTTGTTTCTACAATAATCCTGATTTGAATACTCGTGATTAGACTATGTAATGAAATCTAATGCTTCAGCTTTTTGCGAGTTTCACTGCTTGCTGATAAATATCTTGATACTTGCAGAACTCCACGAAATCAATGCTCGACACTTCCAACGGAATCGCTCCTTTATACAAGTCCAACCCAGAGCCATAGATTAAAAGCATAAGACTCATTAAAGAAGTAGCCACTTTGGCAAACAATTGTACTAGCTCGAGTCTTCCATCCATTTTGGCTGCAATGGCGACAAGACGTTGATCAGGGTATTGCGTTGAAAATATCTCGGTTGTATCAAAATCTTTGATAGAAGAAGCTGCTGGTGATAATTGGAAGATTCTCCTTAAATATTGTTCAGCAGCAGCAAGTTGATAGTCACTTGCAGCATAATTATACTTTATAGCCCGATCCTTTTCATTCTCAGCCCGGATCTCAATCATCATATCTTCAACGGCAGATTCGGGGTCTTGTAGTTTGGCAATTAGACCTTCATATATACCAAGATTATTTGGCGATAATTCCAGTGGTTCATGGCCTATTCCACCGCCTTGTCGAACCACTTCAATAAGCGTTGCATCTGTTATAGTTGAACCTGTTATTTCCAGGTAGAAATGTAGCATTCTTGAGTAATATATGGCTCTATAAGTCCTGCCAACCTTCCAAGTTTTACAAGGGCAGTGATATTCCCTAAATTGAGCGCCAAAGTCCAATAACTTGCCGGAATTTTTGTAAAGATGGATAAAACTGCAAGCTTTAGGCATCATTTTCAGTTGATCTTGAGTGAGGATTGAAAAGTCGTCATCCAATCTGCTGGAATCCAGATCAACATCTCGTAAAACTCTCTGAGGAACATAATTCTTTGCTTGAACTTCATCAATCCAAGTGATCTTTAAATACGAGTTTCTAGGATCAGAACAGAATCCAAGATCAAGATCTCGTAATGTGACCATACCAACATGTTTAGGGCTGAATTTGAAGGTATAGAAGTCGGAATCGCTACTAAAAACCAAGCAATTATTATTAGAACTGCCATAGTGGTTGAGAATAGGAACGTCCATTTTATCACTAAAGGAATCACTTAAAATCAACGATGCAATTGTATCATCAGCTTCTTCACTGACTATCAAGACAGGGATTGAAGGAAAATGCCTAGCAAGCACTTGACTCAACATTGTAGCAGAACAAGAAGGTTTTGTTCGCTGAGTCGTCACATTATCTATAAATCTCGATTCTTTGGTTTCAATTTTATCTTCAGGAAATCCTCCATCAAAAACAATGGCTTTTATAGTATTTGCTGGTTCATATGCATCTAAAAGAGCCTGGAAAAAGTCAAGAGCTTTGGCCGAGTATCTCGAGTAAGCATGACTTATTCTCGAGTCCTCCTTTTGCATACATTTCTCACAAATGTTATAAGCAAGTGCCGGACCGTCGATATAAATGTCATATCCTTTTATATTGCATGCTTTATAGGTTTGTTTGGAGCCAGCCAACTTTCGAGTTAATCCTGGAATCCCCATAAAAATTATTATTTATTTATTTCAATTGGGACGAATTTGAAGATAGTGAAATTTAAGTGAAATTTAATTTTTAAATTTCAGACAGAAATTCAGTCATGTCCGATAGATTATATATGTAGAAAACATTGTAAATGTTGTAAATGCTGTATAAATCTTCAATAGAACTTGCTTGTGGCAGAAGTCTTATTAAATGGATATGTCCTGTAAGTTCTCCTGTAAATATTGCTTCCAGCAAGAAATTGTAGATTCTATCCCAAGCCGCTTAACCGATTGAATTAATTCAAATACCCAGATTTATCAGTTCGTTTGCAGAATCTTGCTTTAGACAATAAATTAATGACTGCAGGCGCTTAGTCTTAACAAGCAAGACCAGCCAGAGCTCAACAGAGTTCAGCAGTTCAGCAGTTCAGCAGTTCAGCAGTTCAGCAGTTCAGCAGTTCAGCAGTTCAGTAGACACCATACTCATGATCACTCTAAATTCCTAGAACGCCATTTTGAAATGCCGTCATTAAATACCTTCCAATTAACACCAATATCTTCGTCATTAACATGTACAAAAGTCACTCCTAGATGATATTCGACTTCCCGATTACGACTCTCATCATCAAAGAAAACCATATCTTTAAATTCCACCCCAGTTGCTTGACGGATCCTATGGAAATGGTCTATTTTTGATCCTGTTCCCCATGCTTTTGTATGCAAATAACTATGAGCAGAACGGCCATTTATTTTCATCAACTGTAACATTTTCTCAGCCACTTCGGGTGTAGGAGTTCTAGAAGCACTAGCAGCAACAACTCCTGAGCGTTCTTCTAAATGAACCAAAATCTCCGGAACATCTTCATAAAATGCAATGACTTCATTATGCCGGTCTATAATAGCAGCTCCTTGAGCAGTAGCTCTTATAGGTGGCGTAACATGAGTATCACACCAGCACTATTTTAATACGCGAAGGTTTCAAAATATACTTACGGCTATAAAGTTAGCTAAGGACAGTTATCGACAGATTACTTACGCCATAATGTATAATCTAAATCAAACACTATCACTTTTGGATATTTCTCTGCCATAGTAGATTGTAGTAAGGATCTGTGAGCCTAGAGGTAAATGTTTATTATTCAGATTATTGTCTATTGTCTATTGTCTATTGTCTATTGTCTATATTGGGAGTCTTTAGCCGATAATACCGGCAACATTTAATTCCACAAGGCTAATCCCACTGATAATCCAGGTAAATTATCTGAAACTATTCACCTATATCTGGAACTGTTCGCCTATATCTGTGGGCAATAGATCAACTGATTTACCGGTCATCTTAAGTCTATAGTTTTTGACTTGAATGCCCGTATTCTGACATCGGACACTTGAAAGAACAGCCTCTTCAGAGATATGACTAGTTAAAAGGTTCGGGATGATCGGAGAAATTATATACGATTCTCGTCTCAACAGTCTGATCTCTGCTTGATTTTTAACAGAATGCAGTTGAAGTTACAGCCTGAAATCGAACCTGGAGACCCCGGGGCACGGCAAGGAGAATCCCTAACCCTGATCTTAAACGCGATCTAGGGCCTCAGCCTGTGAGCTTGATTTTAAGGCCAAGCCCTCAGGTTGAGGCCCCCGAAAGCTCTAAGTTAGTAAAAATCAATAGAGGGTACTTACCTGAGGCTGTTGTTAGTAGGAGAGAAATGATTGTTTTTTATTTTGGTTTTTATTATTTTTTTTTGGTTTTTTTAGAATTTTTAGACTGGATTTTTTTTGGTTTTATTTTTTAGGTTGAGCTACTCTAACCAGTAGATTTGGTTCTGTAGTAGGTGATATAGAGAACAAGAATGGCTAAGGAGTAAGAGCAAATTCGAGAGTAAAGTTTGAACTTGGATTCAATAAAGTCAACAGGGACAACAGGGAGAGAGATGAAAGTACTCATAATAAAAGGTTCAGGCATTCTCACTGTAGGAGCTTCTGTTGCTCTTACAGTGAGGGCTTTAAACATAATGTCTGAATCTCTTATAGTGAGAGCTTTAGAGAGGATGATTGCAACATCAGAAGAAAGTCTGATAGCAAGAGCTTTAGACATAGGAGGAGTGGTGATTAGAGGGGAGGAGATAATTAAAGGAGAGGGAAGAGTCAAGGTAGAGGAGACAGGTGGAGGAGCAAAGCAAGGAATGGTTATGCAGAAAGTTACAAAGGTGAGCCATGAAATGGCAGAAAGGAGAATATTTCGAATGGTGAAAGCCATTCTGAAGAGATTTTTTAGTTTGAAAGCTTCAATATTAATTCTGAGAAGTAATATTGAAATAAGGCACTTTGAGAAGGTTTTTTAAGAGCAGAAAGTGGTTGGTAAGAAGAAGAAAGAAATTTTGCTCGAAAGGTCAGGAAATAAACACGAAAAGGAGCGTGCAGTCCGGGTAATTTCTATCACATTTCCTAATTGGGACCAATGAATCACATGCTCGGTTGATAACGCGTTAATAGCCTTGAATAACCGATATAATCGCCGGTGTTGATATCGTGAATAGTCGGTAGATCTTGTAACTACTTTTGGACACTTGAAACTTCAAAAGGGAGATTCTAAAGCTCATTTAAAGGCCTTTGTTTGAGAGTTTCAAAAGTCTTTGGTGAGCTTACAATAGGGTAATTGACTGTTCATGAAGCGGGAATTGAAAAGTCAAAATAATTCGATGCCTGGACGAATAAATTCACAGCCATTCTATATAATTGGGGTTATTTTATGGTTTTAATTGTCATTGAGTTACATATGACTCTTGGTGACTGAATTTTGTTGTAACAACAAATAAATGTCTGTTGTTTGTCTAAAACTGATTGGATCTGACTACATTTCTATGTAGAGAAGTCAATAGATAGTTCTGATTCGTAAGCGTTAGAAGCGATTGGTGTATTGATTGCGTAGGCCTTATCGGTTTGTTATGTGACTCAATTATAGTAGATGCTCGTCACATCGTCAGCGTGTCAAGACGACTCAATTGGTTGACAGTAGGGGGTACATTTGTTTTCAGGATCTTTCAAGAAACTGGCTACATGGTCCAAATGCTGTCAGAAATGACAGGCATATTTCATGATCATGACAGGCATATTTCATGATCATGACACTGGACAATATATCAGCGTTTAGGTCATGTAATATACTGCACACTTCCAAACCTTTATATCTAAATACAATTCCTCCGATATTTCGGGAACCATCGATAGTCAACACTGGAGTCCTTCCACGAAGGTTTTATATGAAAAAATAGTTGATTTAAACGTAATCTCGCTATTTATTTACTATTTATTAGAATGTCTGTTATAACTCAATTGCATTGCTCAATAAATGCAGGTCCTTTCCTATTATCCAACTTTAAGACCTTTTGATCCTCTTCATCTTGATGTTTAAGAATCAAATCAACCCAGGAATTGATATGTCCTGTACAATACCTCGCAGCCACAGACAAGGCATGAATCCACTCATTTTTGCTGTCGACAGTATCAGCATAAAAATTCACTACTTCTCCGTCCATAAAAACCATTCGGAACGACCTTTCTTCATAGATGCTTCCAAAGTACTCCACAAGATCATCTTCAGTAGCATTAGACACTTCAATTATACGTTTGACATTTGCAAGGTTAATAACATTGCGCATTTTCCTTGAAGTCTCATGATATCCTACCAAAGTAGTACCGTTGAGTTCGAACCACCGGCGACGCCAATATGCACAATCACCTCCTTGCTGTGACATGAATCCTTGTGAGTGAACTTGGCGAAAGAGCAAAGTCTGTTTAATTTTGCGAAGGCAGTCGTTGAGGCTCACAGGCATAACCTCGTCCATGTTCACTCGTGGTACATACATCATTGTTATCTGAATTCCACAGATGCGATAAGGTTCTTTGCGGATCTTTACGATCTGCTGTAAAGAGCTCTTCTTAATTATGCTCTTTGGCTTTGGACTTTTGCCTTCATCAGACTCTTGAACTTCATCATGAGGATCGATTTCCACATATTCCCACTCGTTGAAACAAGACATTATGAATGTTTGAGGACGTCCATAGACTTCTTTCTCGTATTGAGATTCTACAACATAACAGCGTGCAAATTCTCCTTTGGCACCAAGTTTATTATGCCAAACATCCTTTGGTTTATGTGGTTTGACAACTTCTTTCTCGACAACTACCTTCTTCTTATGTCCTCCAAAAAGTGGAAACTTCTTATGAGGCTTTTTAGTTGGACTGGGAGGAGGTTGCTCTACTACAATCTCCTCCATAGGATCCATTCCTGCGCTTAGCGTCAATATGAATTGCAAATCGCGACCGACTATTAATTCGAATTCTTGAGTAATGGAAGGATCAGGAGAAGACATGTCCATTGGTTTGGTTACTACTGTTTGGATCCCATTATCAAGAGTCAGACGGAACCTCGGATGACGATGTTTTACAATTGGCAGTTGAAGGTCTTTGAGACCTTGAATTTTGACGAACAGTCTACCACGATCGTCCGGATCTATCAAATTTAGTGTTTCCAGCAGTTCTTCTGTTTCTTCTTCTTGAGAGCTGTCGGCTGATATTTCCCCTTGCTCAGAATCCTCAATCTCAATCATGTCCGAGTCCTCGTAAATCGATTCATCGTCACTTTCTATGGCTTCGGGTTCATCTACCGATAGTTCTTCGGGGATTGGAGCAATTGGAGCCGGGATTTCAACTTGAGGAGCTTTAGGAGTGTATGAAATGGCATTTAGCACAGGGGATGGAATAGAAGACAGTTGTTGCACAATATGAGAATCATAGTTATTAGATGACTCCGAGATGTGAGAAGATATCGAGATAATGTCAAAGTTTGGGGAATAAGGCTTTGCAGGTTCCTCTCCGCTAACTTTTCTACGGGCATTCTTTAACCGTTCAAATAACTGTGGGGAATGGGAAGGTGCAGATTCAATGCCCTTTGTGGTAGATGTTATAGTGTTTTTCCTGGTAAGTCCAGCACCAGAGGGTTTTGAAGGAAACCCAGTTAAAAGAGAAGACAGATCAGAAGAAGAGGAGTTCAAATCGAGGTTCAATCGATACTCGAACTTGTCCGGGCTTGGTTCAGGCTCTGAAATACTCGGAATGTTCAATGATTGTAGCTCGGGGTCTTGAAGAGAACTCAAGCTCCCTTTAGCTTTATCTTCAAGAATCTCGCTGGACAACTGTTGAGCTAAAGATATCTCTGTTCTAGGTTTTGAAGAGTATCCAGCCTCTTCGGTCAGTTTTTTCATGTCTTTAAGCTCCATCTTGTTACGACTGACCAAGAAGTCCGAGCCGTCTGAATTGCGAATGTTGAGCGGATTGAGACGAATATTGAGGCTGCTGTCGTCTGAACCGGAATGACTGTGCATCTGAAGTCGACTGTCGAGATGGGTTTAGCTATTCGAGAATATAACTCGACTAAAAGAGGCTTCTTCTCTGTTTATAACTTCCTTGATTTGATCGTCTTGAATGAAGTATAATTTATCGCCAGCCAGGTTTCAATTAAATAAAATAGTTCTGTAAACAACGAGATGGTAGACGAAAGAATTTGAAGATATCTAAATATCTAAACAATCTTGGAGAATGCTGCGCAATAAATTGTCTTAAAGCTGGAGGCATTTTCATAATGGCCTTTATTTGGGTATTTCCTATTTGGGAGATATGTCAATCGTTGTTGTCAGGCGATGTTGTCATGCCATCCTAATTGGGTCATGCACTAAATTGAATTATGCATTAATATTAAGTTGACGTTCGTCGATCAAAACGTTAATCTCTATAATTATCGGTAACCAAAGAATGAATTAATTTACCGTTAATTGTTCTGTGATATGTTATTCAGTTGAATCAGGTCGAAAGCTTTCTTAATATTATTAAAGATTTTTCAGTGAGAATAACGTAGGAATGAGCTTTACATTGAAGGATTCTGTTGTTGACCGGCTGAATATTCGGCTGAATGTGTTCGGCTGAATATTCGGCTGAATGTGTTCGGCTGAATGTATTCGAGGTGTGAAGTTATACTATTGCATTCATATTTTACTATAATCTTTCACCTATTTCACCTATTTAATCCTCCATTCTCATAGCTGAATCTAATATCCTACTTTGAACAGTGGTCTTTAGCTGTGAGTTTGTGAGATTTAAAGCTTCGTTAAGCTGTCAAAGTTGTCAAAGATGCCAATGATTCCACTTCAAGTCAGAAATCACTTAAACAATTAACACCATTTAGACTTCCGCCGATTACTGTATGATATTTCACTAGATTATTGCTTACATCATCAAGACACAAGTTCATTACATAATTTTCTTAAATAAACTTTGTTCTAGTTGAGTTCACTTATGGTTCTATTCTAAGATCGCAGTGGTGATAATCTAATGGACACTAACAAAAATGGAAGATGAAACCTCTCCTTTGACGGGCAATTCCGTTCCTCAATCCTCTCGCAACTGGAATATCCCTCATAACTGGAGAATCCTTCACAACTGGAGAATTCCTGTGATCCTCGAGACATCCCAATTGAAGTCCATTGCAGCTCGGAGTGCCAAAGATATAATCCGTCATGCTTTTCAAGTGACTCTAATTCTTACTGCAGTGATCACATACTCTATCATATTACACAGTTCCAATGTTCCTCCAAGTACGATTACTTCAGATGTCACATTTCCATTCCAACTGACGATTCCTGAAGACGTTCCAAACGCAGTTCTATGGTCGTCGGAATCGATTCCAAAGCACTCGAGAACATTACTTTTGGAAACTCATACACATACGACCTTTTCTGATGGTTCAATGAGCCCTGCTCAAGTAGTGGAATGGGCTATAGCTTATGGATTCCAAGTACTATTTGTCACTGATCATAATGGCATAACTGGAGGGCTTGAGGCTCAGAAATATGCCAAAACTCATAGACCTAAAGATATTGTTGTTATTCCTGGATTGGAATATACTTGTTGCCGAATTCATATGAATCTGATTGGAATTAATGTAACAATTACTCCATCTAGTTCTTGGCCTTCGGATGAGGAGCTTCAAGAGGTTATACAGCAAGTCCATTCACTTGGAGGTTTAGTCTTTGTAAATCATTTACCTTGGTCTTTAAATACAGAATATGGAAGACAAGTTCCTACTATTCAGAAGCACCCATCTCGTGAACAATTGCTTTCATGGGGAGTGGACACAATAGAATCGGTATCAGAAGGAGTACTTGACCTTCCTACGATCCGATTTAACGAAGCAAATGGACTACCATTAATAACTGCTACAGATTTGCATTCAATAGATGTCGCTCCTAAAGCTTGGACAGTATTACCATATCCCGGAGAAGATAAACCGGGAGTTGAAGGGGTTGATGAAGCTGTTATTCTTGATCTGTTAAAGTCGAAAAACACAACGACTTTCTATTACGATCCAATTGGTCCTCGTCCAAGGGTTTATCCTCATCATAACCCGAAATACGACAGATATGCGCCTTTAATGGCGTTGGACTTTTCTTACTTTTGGAGCCAATCTAACGGAATGTATTCTTTTGTAGATGGGTTCTGTCATCCTTTAATATTTGAGCTTTATCCATGGAGGATGTTTTGGTTTGTAGTCTGGTGTATTGTAGGCTTGGTGATTTTCGAAGTTTTTATTTTGACTCTAAGGATACTTTTGGCTATTAAGGACCGACAACCGGAAAATGTAAACGTTGATATGGATGATGAAACAAGTGCATAGGCAGACGACGCCTCGCCGATATTTATTCGCCAACAGCCTATGTATTGAAATGGTCAAGGTGGTCAAGAGTCACCATCGGCTCTGTAACTTAAGTGAAAATTCATAGTAAAAATTCATAGTAAAAATTCATAGTATGCTATGCAGATGCTAAGAGTTTAATTGACATATAAATAGACCGTTGCGTCCTTTGACTCGTAACCAACGCCCCATTCGCATCTCTTTTGAAACAGACGCCACAAGTGTGTATTTTTCCTTCCCCTTTGGCCCCTGTTCAGCCACAGTGATTCTAGTAACAATTCCCGTAACTCCATTAATTTCGCCTATGTTCTCGATTTTCCGAGACTGGTCATCTGTTAACCTCCATATTAGAATCTGACCATTCCAAGAACCAGTAAAAAAGACGTTGGAATAAGGAATTGCGTAAATGCTGGTTATATAACAAGGTTGAGGATCCGGGACGGGAACAATAGCGGGGTCAGTCTCTCCGGACACCAACTCCGGGGCCATTGGGACATCTCTGCCGTGAGCTCCCCGGACAATATTAATAGGCTTCTTTTTAAATACGTTCCACAGGCAAATGTTGCCGTTATCGCTACCAGTAACGAAATACTGATCATCTATCATACTACAGCAATCAATGCTTCCTTCTCCTCCTCCTCGGAATGTTAATCTTGTTTCTTCAGATATTTTCCACACCACGGCCGTGCGATCCCGGCTACCCACCGTCACACATTTCTCTTGTCCCAACGCCGATATATCGGCTACCATATCTTGATGTCCAAACAGCGTCTCGATCTGCGCCAGTTGGTCTAAATTATATGTGCGCACTTTGAGGTCAGCACAACTAGCATACAGCTCGTTTGTGCCTCTTCGGAACGATAATCCTGTAACTACTCCTTGACGGTCTCGAGTGTCAAATACTTTGATGATTGACAGTGTTTCCGTGCTCCATACTATTATCCGATGGTCTTTACCTCCTGTAACAACAAAAGCTCCATCAGGGCTCACAGCTACGCATAGTATCTCCAAACTATGACCTTTAGTATCTTCTGGGGATTTCGACTTTTTTCCTCGGACCCAGCGAATTCGTCGAGGTGTTTGGCCACTTATGTCGTATTTAGCTAGGACCAAGTCTTTTGAGACAGTGTAACAATAAGGATAGAACGTAGCACAGGCATTAATTGCAGCCTTGTTGATTGCGTGAACTTTGCTGGAATATTCACCTTTGATTTCCTCAGCTATAAACCGGAATATCTTGCCCTGATTCTCGGCAACATCAGACCTCAGCCGCCGGTCAATAATCTCTCGATCCAAGTCTTTGGCATCAAATCCTTCTCCGGTGATTTCTTGCTGTAAATTCTCCAGATATTGCTTTGCCAGCCGTCGTCGCTTATCTGCCTCGGTCTCGTTGGCGTATTCCTCCTCCTCGGAGTCGGTTTGAGATTCTTCTAGTTCAACTTCGGATTCCAACATACTTTCATCGCTAGAGATATCGGAATCAGCCGTTACTTTAGCCGGCCGTGCATTTTTTTGGGGGGTAGAACGGCCGGATCCGTCCGTTCGGACTCCATTCCGTTTATTATTAGTTCTTCCAGAGATTTGATTCGAAGGTCGCTTGCGTCCTCGCCCAGGTTCCTTAAAAAATGGATCCGACATGTCTGTAAAATGTTGAAGAAATAATTTCATAATTTTTATTTCATTGGGAGAATTAGGGTAGGGGTTAACCGTTTGATTAAGTAATACTAATCAATAAAATAACAAATAATAAATACGGATGTAAAGCTTGTTCTTCTGTATCAAGAACTATTATTATAAATGATACTGAGAGAGCGTCATAATCCTCTGTTTAGGTGATATTCAACAGAGAGGTCATGGCTGTCTATAATGCAATAATTTAGTGAGGTCGATATGCAATACTTTAGTGAGGTACTGTAGATATCGAAGTTCACGATAAATTGGGAGTCGAATATTGACAATCGAACTTCTCACTTTTTAAATCCATTTGATCGATGCTGTTTTAAAACTGCCAATCCTTCTCCAATAGCTCCAATTTGTCGATATGCAACTAATAAATCAAATAGCTGTTGACTTTCGAGTTCTGCGGATTTAGTCTTGAATAGAGCCAAAATAGAATGGCGTAGACCAGACACTCGAGGGTTCTGACTCTGTACAAACACATGATCAGAAGGAACCTTTTCATGCATTGCTTCTATCGAAGACAAACAATTAGCCAAATATTTGATTCCCGATATTCTAATTAGAGGTCGATTTTAACCAAAATTTATATAACTTACGATAGATCGGGATTTTTCAATTGTTCTTCAAGATGGTTAATTCGTTCTCCATATGATATAAGTAGTTGAAGGAGTTTTTGTAAACTGGAATATTCTTGTTGTTGTTGTATTAATTCATCCAATTCCCCACTTGAAGCTTCCAATTCTTTTTGAACGTTCTAATAATCAGGAATTGCGTTCTTTATATTTAATTATTCCAACTTACACTGATTTCCCTCTTGAATCCCAACACTTCCATACTTAAATCTTGTACTTTCGATTGCCCATCAGCCAAAGACTTGCCCAGCCCGACGAATTCTTCATAATTCTCATTAATCACGTCCACAAGCTGTTGTTGAACGGTTGTTGACCATTGTTTAAGTTGACCATGTAAATCCTCTAAAGTTTGGAATTCATGATAAACATTTAAGAACGAATCCACATCAAAGTCTTTAGCCGAGAATGCCTCACGATCAATGACCAGAGCTGTTGGTAGTTCTTCATACATAAATATAGTAAATATCCAGTATTAATATTGAAAATGCTAGCTGGTGAACATCGTCAAGTCAGGGTAGTCAGGGTAGGTTTCAACACCCTAGCCCTGACATTTATTAAAAAGCGATCTGGAGCCCTACATGAGAACTTTTTATGGCCAATTGCTGAGGCCTTAAGAGTAGAACTTATCTGAGGCTGTGTTAGTAGTTGAGAGTCAAAAATATATTTTTGTTCTTTCTATTTTTTCATATTTTTGGTAAGTTTTGGTTGGATTGCTGAATGAACTCAATCCTTCATCTTCTTCCATAGGAAATAAGATGCCATCGAAATGCTTGGCTATCAAGAGCTCATCTATATGTGGAAGTAACTAGTAGTATGATCAATATTCGTTGATTGGTATCAGAACAATAAACAGCTCTGAGTCAGCAGCCTTGTTGCTGTAGCCGAGGCCGCAAGGCATAGCGAGGCATATTTGTTCCAGGACTTAGCAAGCCATAGCAGACCCAGAGCAGAGTGTAATTGACAATACTCTCAGGCGGGTCCGGCCCGCTCACATTTCCCTCCCTAATACTGAGCTCCTGGGACATAAGCCTATTAGCATTACCAACTTTGAAATCCTTAGAAGAGAGGATAGTCTGGTTGGTGGTAACTGTGCAATCATATGGCAAGGCACCCGCGTAAACTCTAGGATCACAAGATCACAACCTTTTCATTGTACCGAATAATTGAGCTGACCTCTTTCTTACGGTGTTATCAACCTCCTCAATACCTTTATCAAGCACGCATGACCGTTTCTCCCGTTCCCCAGTTGGAATGGATAGGAATACAGAGCGCTCACTCTCGGGACAAACTGCTTAAGAGCTGTAATATCGATACATCTTGCATCTTAAGAAGCGGCAGTTCGAGGTGATATGCGTTTTCTATAAGCAGTCCCGATCGGCCTACTGCCCCTATAACCGCCCCTCTTGGATCCATTACGTCGTCTGTTGCCTCTACCTCTGTAAGGTCCATTGTTACTCTGGGATCCGTCTTGAATCCTGCGACTTAGAGGTAAAACATGATCAAAAGAATGTCCCGGGACTACGGGAGTACGGTTTTCAATACGGTAATAGAGTCTAGCTTGGGACATGCAGGTTGCTGACGACCAGTTTGGGTGTATATGCATAGGTCTCTGTAAATAGAGGTCAAGCCCTTTGATGAAATACATGCGAAGCGAATCTTCGTCAAGCATCTCCTTATAGCCAAGTTCACTAACGATGTGTTGCCATTTCTTAAATTCGTCAATAAAAAGAACGGCGTCTCTACCATCCTGCTTCACGTTCATGAAAGTCTCCCAGAAATGTTGGCGAATAAACGCAGGAAAAAATACTCTTTAATGCTCGAGGAGAACTGCACCCAGTCGTCATCTTGTTCCCCTTTGTATTCGTACCTGTACCACAGTAGAGCGTTTCTGGTCAAGTAATTTCCGGCATGAGTAACCATTTATTTGGAGTTCAATCCTAATATTGAAAATCGTCTCTGGATCAAGTAAAGCCAGTCCAAAAGGACTGAGGGGTCACGGGTCTCGTCGGAAGCATCAACATAGCCCTCGAACTCTGTATCAGTAGGAATTTGTTCCAATGGATTAATAGGCATCGCTACCAATGTAAGCAGGCTGGGTGAGGCTAATAGTGCTTACGAGACAATTAATTGAATAACGAGTTATACAACCTGATAACTTCAATACAATCAGAACTAGTCGGAAATGCTCTGACTTCCAAGGAATGGGAATCCCCTATATATATACAGACACCCATCTCCAGGCCCAGTCCTTATCAGAATGTATACAAACTTTAAAGTTCGAAGCTAACGCTTTTCAGACGCGTTACCCTGTCGTTACGCAGGTAATTGTTTTCGCTCTCAGCCTCAGGCGGGTAATTTGCATTACACTTCCTAAATGGGCTAATTGAATTGATGTTCATAATCTAGCTGAGAAATGCAGCAGAAGAGATAGAGAGTATTGAATGAGTGAATGAGTAAATGATGTTGTTGATTACGAGGAATAGACTCTGCAGGTTTAATAGGGTGCAGGGAATCTGAATAATTCAAACATGATGGACTTTATAGATGCACCTTTCTATTGCTGTACTTCTGGTTAAACTGCTATTTGTAGGCACCTTCAGTACTACGCGATATTAATGATTGTACGTAATATATTAGTAGCTACAGCCTGACTTTCAGGTTGTTCTTCAATAGATTTCAAGCTCTTTGTGAGCCTAATTCATACTGCTCCTGTTACCCTGTCTTGACATCACGAAGAGATCCTTTCGCGCGTCAATTTTCGCGACAAATTCACCTGATCCATGACTCAAACATTGCATCCTAAATACGCGCATTCCGCTGGGCTTACGACTCTAGCTTATAGCAGAGATGGGAGGTTTTTGTTTACAGCAGGTACGAACCAGCTGATTCGAAAGTTTACAGTGGGATCAAGTGATGAGCCCGTGACTTTAGAGCATCATAATGACGATATCCTCGGTATAGCAACGTCTAGTCTGCAGTTTGCGACCTGTTCTAAAGATGGCACAGTGAATCTGTTTGATGTCGACACAAATGAGGATCTCGGAGCTGCTACCAGGAGTTCTTCAGCTGTCCATAGTGTATCATTTAGCAAAGACGGTTCATGGATCGCGTGTGTTAGCGAGTGAGTATGAATCAAGAAAGTGTCTTATTAACAGCAGGGATTCGGTTAAATTGGTTGATCCAAATGATATTTTGCGGTCTAGTACACTTGAAAATACCCCCGAGGTCAAGCACGCGACTTTTCATGGGCAAAGTTTAATGGTAGCTCTTTCGGGCTGCGACGGCAACGTGAGATTCTACTCTTTATCATCACAAGAGCCTCAGCTTATCAAGACATGGCCGAAACTTGTCCCTAAACTAAGACTTTCTGATTATGATTCGTCCAAAGTCTCATGGCATCCTAAACTCGACTCGTTTGCTGTGCCCTCAGTCACAAGAACTGTAGAAGTATATTCAAGTGAAGACTGGAAACATCAAAAGTCCATTGGTCCTATTCATACAGCTGCGATCACCGACCTTCAATGGTCTCCAAATGGCCTTTACCTAGCCACAGCTGGCCTTGATGGTCTGGTCATAGTCTGGAACGTAAAAACTGGAGATGAGATCGCCCGTCAATCTATATCTGGAGTTCTGGCGTTAGATTGGAGTCCTAACGGAGATGCTCTTTCTTTTACCACGTCTTTAGGGCAGCTTTTTACCTGGAATACTAAAGATGAAGGCCTTGAAACAGGCCAAGACAAGACACAGACATCTCTTAAGCGATCATATTCTTTCTCTGAGTACGACTCGCCTGACTCCGAAGCTGCTCCTGGAGAAATGGACTGGATTGTGGATGACGATGGCGCAGGATATGCTGAAGAAGTGGCTGAAGAGTTAAGAGCAGAAAAACAGACTGAAGAATCACTTTCTAAACCTAAAGCCCCGCGTTCAGTGGTTATTAACAATCTCAGCACTCCGTGGAAGAATAGTCGTAGATACTTAACCATGAACTCCATAGGCTACGTGTGGACAGTGGCCCAGGAAACGCATAATACCGTCACTGTGAGCTTCTTTGACCGCGATTTACATCGTGAATATCATTTTACAGACCACGATGGCTTTGATCGCTCGAGTTTATCAAGTCACGGTTGTGTTTTTGCAGTAAGTTCGACAACAGATAATAAAAAAGGAGGAGGTCATGTTTTTTACAAAGCCCATGATGGTTTAAGTGACAATTGGACTCATGATTATGACGAAGAGACAACAGTCGATGCTGTAGCTTCTTCAGATAGTACAGTGCTTATTTGTACAGGCTCTGGTTACGTTTACTGTTATAACATCTACGGAAGCTCGATCAGAGTGTATCGTGCCCGGGACCCCGTAGTTTCTTGCTCAGCATGGAATGATATCTTCATAACCGTCCGGCAGCATCATAACTCCCTTGTATACTCTGTAGAGAACGGACCTCGGGATTTTACGTATCAGAAGAACGATGCTCTTGCTGTGCCGCCAGGAGATCTCCGGGCAGTATTCTTTTCTGAGGAAGGAGATCCTTGTATTTTCGACTCTCAAGGAATGCTCATGGTTCTGTCGAAATGGAGAGATCCATTGCAAGCGAAGTGGGTTCCTATTCTCGATTCTCAGCAACTGGCACGTTCACAAGGCCGTCAAGAGCGCTATTGGCCTCTAGGACTAGCAGACTCTAAATTCCAGTGTGTCATTCTTAAAGCTGACCAGACATATCCTACAATTCCTCTGCCGGTATTTTCAGAGTTCGAAACGCAATGTCCTGGTGCTGCAGGCCTCGAAGCTCAGTATTTGACCTCAATGGTGCAATTCGGCTTGTACCGTGATCGTATCGGAGAATTAGATGCTGCTACGACGGTGGAACGCAAGCAATTCGCCAAATTACAATTGGATACAGATAAATTACTTTTACATCTAATGCAAGGGCCTTGTAAAGATGGAAAACTCGGTCGATGTCTAGGACTCGTTCAAATGATTCAAACGAATCAAGCTCTTGAAGCAGCCGAGAAAATCGCCCTCAAATTCGACCGCAACATTCTGGTGGACAAAATTTCAGAGTTAATTAACAAAAGGTTGATGGAGCAATAAGGGAATAAGTCAGATCAAATCTTGAGATAACTATATCTCAGTTAATATGCTATACAATATCAGTCTTGGCTTTAAAAGCCTTGACAGAGGCATAATCCTCTGCATTAGGACGAACCAAAGGTTTTGTCTTTAGATGGACGGGAGTTTGTCCAAGAGGAACTCCGGGAATGGTTTTTTCCAGGTTCTCGTTAGAATATTTAATAAATAAAAATAACTAAATTGCACTCACCAATTTGTCAAAAACACATTTATTTAGTAAAGCTTCAGCCGGACGGCAACCGGAGAATGCATGATTTTGTTGTTCTAGACATTGCCAATGCAGCCTGAATTCTTCCAAGCAATGTTTATTAACGTCTTCCAGACTGAATAGTTAGAATTGAATAATTTATCAATTGTTGGAGTTGGACTCACACTGAGATTGCACATCGAGTCACTCGACGTCCTTCCTTTAAACAGTCCAATTCTCCCGAGCCTTTAGCTTCTTCTTTACATAGCATATAATCATCATTATACGGTAAGCAACGAGCGCCAATAAAATAAGAAGCCGACAGCAATGGAGCCGATGTAGCGCCCACCTCCGGCACATCGGGGATGTGACTCGGCATGGGCGTTTTGTCTATAAGAAACCCATGATTATTGATTACTTCTCTGCCCGACATTTTGGTGATGGATTACAATCAAATGTGCTGATTTTGGTTGGTTCAATTAATTGGCGATTTCTCTTGTGCGTTGGGAGTTGGGTCCAGGATTTATTCGGGATGGAATATTCAAATGTTGATATTTCGACAAAACTCCAGGATTATTTATTTATTGAATATTTATTGAATCAAGCCAATCTATTTTATTTATTTATCATGGATGCGTCTTATTCGTGGTCGAATCCTTCAAATCGATCATTCAGTCAGTCGATAAATACCACTTTGGCCAATGAATTCCAACCGTCGGGACAACAACAACAGCAACTACAACCTACTCAAGGGCTTCCCGGGCAAATGCCTTCTGTAGCAGAGCAAATCCAGAAAATAAAAACATCTTTCGACCCTCAAAACCCCAAATGCGAATTCCAACATTATTTCTATAACAAAGTGCCGGGAGATCAAGCACTTTTATATACGCGTCCAGACAGAGATGACCCTGATAGATGGAACCAAGCTATATCCGCCCGTCCTGATGCCTCCAGTGTTCCAGTTCTAGCATTGGGATTTAATGACCTTCGAAAACGAGTCGATCTACAACAACAGCAGCTCAATGGCTATCGAGGCATGATGCATGAAATTAACACAAAATTAGACCAATTGAACACTCAACATGATCTCAACAGTACGGTCAAATTGGTGAAAATCAAAACCCTTCATAGAAAACTAGTTCATCGGACATTGATTCTGGCCCGCAAAATCGAGGTCATTCGAAATAGAGGTTACAATTTCCGAAACGACGAGGAACTATTAAATAAAAAGCTGATGGAATTGGAAAAGCAAATCCATAATCCAGCGTTATTCGGTCAGGATTCAGAACTATGGGCTAAACTAACCACGTTAAGAGAACGTTTAGGCAATTCAGACTCTCAAAATGAATCTCGGGAACCTCCTGTCTTGGATTGGCAACGCGATGATGATCAATTGGAGAAGTTGGCACAGATTCTAAAGGCTCAACAAACAGCAATTGCATATTTGGCTAATCTTATAGCCAAGGATTCCCAAGATCTTGACAAGTTTGTTGAATCACGGACTGACGGAGTAAAGAAATGACTGTAAAATAGTACACTAATCAATCAATTAATCAATTGTTACACTATTTACATCTATTTAATTCCCTACAAACTGACATCTTCGAGATGGTTACCCTGGTGGTCGGGGGTCTGAGTGAATCGCGACATACGGACGCCAGAAAGCGTTATTAACCTTGCAACTTCGCGTTTATATAGTGTTCGTAATATCTGAGCCCCTTGGTACCTTATACCAATATCAAGTGATTCTTATGTCAATTTCATCAAGAAACTTGCCACGAATCATCGTTATACCACCTTGTTCTAGAATGACCACATCATTTCCCATAATCCAGTTATTTACCTACTCATTGAGTAGCAATTACACTCTTGGCAGAGCTTCAAGAATCTGATAGGCTCTTGGGATCGTTATTGCGAAAGCTGACCCAAAACGGAACACGATCTCGATGGTTAGAGGTAATTGTGAAAATCATCCAAGAATAACTCCATATTTGGAGGACCAGCGGCTTCAAATCCCTTTAAACACGAATTCCATGGTCCGTACCTAGATGAAAATCTGTCAGATGACATTCAGGATTCAGGATTTGATTAGAAACCAAGTTGGAAATTCAACACCTTTGCAATTTTCAAAGACCTCAAAAGTCGAGTTTAGTGGGTGCCTAAACGTTAATCAACACAGAGTATACTGCCAATCATATAATGCCATATCGTCAATGACTGACATTCGTATGTACATCATAACTTAAGATTTTCATCAAATATGCCTTCAAATCCCATCAACGTTTCCTCCCTGATTTTCTTCAGCTCCAACATTCGCTTGTCATGAGGAATCTGGTAATCGATCTTTAGACTATCAAGAGCCAATCGATCCGTAGGATATGTTACAACTGAAGGATCTCGAGATAGTAGAGTAATGTCCAATTTAAATACTTCCCCTGCCGTCAAATCAATTTCAGAGGTATTTAGCAATTTCGTTTCAAGTTCGGTAGGTTCTTGGGATAAGCATACCAAGCGTTTCGAAAAATTGCCTTGAGAGTCGATTCGAGGTTCCCGAACTTGATGCGTTCTTAACCAATGATTTAAAGATTCTTTTGGAGGGTCATAAAAGAGTATTCGAAAGGATCCTTGTAGAACTAGAGATGCTGGATCTCGAGCTGGTCGAAATTGAAGGATCTTGCCATATTGGCTGAAATGTCGAAATATTCCATGTGTTTGAACAAGACTTTGTGGAGTAGGTGAAATCATATATTTAACTGCCAAGCAGTTTTCTATTATAGCTCTTACCGACATGATACGGTTTAAGTTATCTTAAACGCTATCCTGAAGGGCTTAAGTTAGTTACCTCTTGCTTAACACTGAAGTCTGGGACGAAGATTCAAATTCTGATATTTCCTGTTTCAAGGGTAAGGGAGTTCTCCTCGAAGTCACCTCGATTCTCGAATGTCTGGAACTCAGCCTGGAGATCCCTTTAATAGGTAAATGATTTATTAGATGATCTTTAATTATAGTGTAGGTTGACGATATGGACTATAATTTACTAATGGTAGATCAGCAACAGGTTACAGTTGACAATATCTACTACGAATGATGCTTACGGCCTACCAAACAAGCGCAGGATCCTTCATTCTCAATATGGACCAATTGATCTTTGCCGGATGCCTCTATCTTCAAATGATACACATTTAACAATTCTTATTTACATTAAGGTTATTCTAGAAACGTCCCTTGATAAGCTCGAATGCAAGAGGAGCTATGTTAGTGGCAATCATCAAAGGATAAGTTGCATACCTGACCACAAAGCCACAGCAATATAGATGGCCTGTTTTATGGTTCCAACAGATTGAGCTTTATAAGCTTTGAGCTCGTCTTCGGAGGGAGGAGGAGGAGGGCCGCCAGCAAACATTGTGATGATAGTTGATGTTGGATGGTCCGAATGTTTGCTGAAATTTTGTCCCTGTTGTGGTTAGGGTGAGTTGAGCTTGAAGACAAAAGAGTATAAAACTGTAAGACAAGGAGACTGAGACTTGAAAGACTGATTTAGAGGACTATCATGAGTCACTTAGAGATAACTATTCACATACCTATGATTAATAACGTTTAAACTGTTTTTCAAGTAATAATCTGGTCTATAGTCGAACATGCTAGGAATAACAATCAACCCTAACCTCACTATCCCTCCGGGTAACATTTCACTTCCACTTCATTTTGCCAGCCTTTTTCAAGCCATTTAACTAACATCAAAATGCAAGAATCAGACAATGATAAGCCGGCTCCTGCCGAAGCTTCTAGAGAACAGATCCTGGCGGAAATGTCATCGGACGACGAACTGTCTGATTTAGATGAAGAACAGTTTAAAGATGACGTTATGCCTATTGATGAAGAAGTGTACAAGATCCAACGCCATAAGAAGGATACAGCAGATGCAGTGAAATCAAAGCCTAAACCGAGGCCAAGGCAGCGTAAAGATGGAGATACTTCAAATCGTCAACGGCGACCTAAACGACCTCTACCTGAAAATAGAGATGGAACTCCTGTAGCAGGAGGAGAAGATTCCGACCCTGAGACTCGAAAGCGTAGAGAGATCGAGCGTCGCATGGACGCAGCTCTGAAAGTTTCTACAAATCGTCGTAAACTTGATGAAGATGATATTGAACAGATGCAAGATGATCGGATTTCTCAACTACGAGAGCAAATGCGTCAAGCTGCTATTGCCGATGCTGAATGTATTCGTAATGAGCTTCCTGCTACAAATAAGCTGCAACTATTACCTCAAGTAAGTGTTATTCTACAGAAGAATCACCTAGCGGACTCGATTCTTGACAATAATCTTCTGGAAGCTATTCGCATGTGGTTAGAACCTCTTCCAGATGCTTCTCTACCGGCCTATGAGATCCAGAAAGAGCTTTTTGCTGCTATCGATCGATTACCGATTAAAACAATCCATCTTCGAGAAAGTGGCCTGGGAAAAGTTGTACTATTCTATCAACGAAGTAAACGACCTCAACCTGCCATAAAACGACTAGCTGATAAGCTTGTAGGTAATTGGACAAGACCTATAATGGGCCGATCGGACAATTATCGAGATAAAGTCATAGCCACTCGGGATTATAATCCCGATGCTGCTGCAAGACCTAAACGGTCACTAAATGCCTCCTCACAGCCAACCTCTTTAGCTGAAGAATCGGCCATAAGACGGAATCGTGCCCATATTCCCACAGCAGAAGCAGTTTCATTTGAGGTAGCTCCAAGGTCGTTTTTGTCGTCTCAAAATGGACCTAAAGGAGATGATCAGTTCAGAAGAATCCGACAGAAAATGAGTCTAAAAGCAGTCAAGGGTCGCAAATCCGGCGTCAGTATTGAAGGCAAGGAATTAACATAAACTATAATAATCCTGACCGCTCCTATTTACTTAAGCATATAATGAATCTGATGAGATCAACTGTATTAACTGAGAATGTAGATTGACTTGAGAGTGCTTCGATATCGGATTCGATAGTATATCAGCATCGATATCTAACAGCTACGACGGTAATACCTGGAACATCTGAAATATCTACATTACAAACAGCGTTTACAGATGATTGATTAATCTCATAAAAGGACCATGATATAAAGACTAAAACCCCTTAAGAACGAGGCTTCTCCTTCTTCTCCTTCCATAAAGCAAGTAAAGACACTCCGGAAACCTTGACGACTTTGAATCGTACACCGGGAATATCTCCCTTAGCCTTTCCCTTTCGTCCGAATCCAGCCAAAAGAACCTCGTCGTTCTCGTCGACAAAGTTCAAGCAACCATCGTTAGGTACGAAAGCGGTGACCTTCTTTCCGTTCTTAATAAGTTGAACACGAACACACTTTCGAATGGCAGAGTTGGGTTGTTTGGCCTCAACTCCGATCTTTTCTAGCACGATTCCCTTGGCGTGAGAAGATCCTCCAAAGGGTGATGACTTGAAGGCAGTTCCTAGAAGTCTCTTCTTATATGACAAGTCGGCCCATCGACTGTTGTTAGTATAATTCAATGGAAAAGTTTCAATCGCTAGAACTACTCACTTGTCTCGTCGATGAATACGGAGCTTTCTGGCACTGTTAAGTCCTCTTGGCTTTCCCTTTCCCATTTTCGCGTATGTAGAGAGTTATGAGGTGGTGAAACTAGTGGTAAGATATGTTGGGATTAATTTGCAATTGTGACTTTTAGGGTAAAGCCCTAATTTCAATAATTGAGGTAGGGTAACGATTTTGACAAGAAACTTGTGCTTACTGTAGTAGTAGCTGGGACTTTTAAGACACAGCTAATTGAGGTGGCCAATAATTGCGAGCATTTGCTACAAGTATGTATATAACATGAGGTTGTTCCACCTTAATTCTGCATAGTGATAATGTTGTAGGAATTATTAATCATTAGCATTGTGACCGCTTTCTTAACCGTACAAGAACTTAAACTACTAAAATTACAATAGATTTAAAGTAAAATAGTTTAATATGATTCAGTTACTTATATGTTATAGTAGCAGCTGATCAATTTTCATTAGAAAACTAGATATTTATCAAAATCAACAAGCTAAGCTCTATCGTCAATAAAGTTTCAAGCCGCAGTTTGTGCGGCTTTAGCTATTCCTAATAGGATATGATCAGCAAAAAGCAATGAACCTTACTCTGTTAAATAAATTCATTTACTTTGGAATGGAAGGCATAAGAGCACCTGGTGGAGGGGCATTTTTAGACTTGAAATCGTCACTGATCTCACCCATTGTCACCCATTCAACACCTTCATGACTGTTGATATGCTCGATTAATCGTTCATGCATCAAGAGAACTTGAGGACGTCCAGAGACATCGGGATGACAAGTGATAGGAAAGATAAACTCATCATATTCCCGGTAGAAATAATCGAAATGATCTCTCCAAATATCTTCTACATCTCTAGGATTGACATAGCCATGAGAATTAGGGCTATTTTTGATAAACATCTAGTTAGACCATATCCAACGACTAGGTTATACTTACCATTGGTGGAAGATCATCAATATACCAGGAACCAGGAATCTCGACTATTCCCGTCTCTTGACCCCGTACTAAAGGCTTCATCCATTCCTCTGCCTTCTTCGTGTAGTCGATCTTGGTCCAAGTATCGCCAGTTCTCAGCCAATAAGCTTGACAATCATGATGGCTCATGGAATGATCATATTCGATTCCATAACTAAGCAACAATTCAGCTCCTTCCTTTGAAGTCTCCCACCATGGAGCTACACTTCCTTTGGGAGGTTTACCACAGAAATCCGTCAGCAGTTTATATGTTTTATCCAGTACATCTCTCTGCTGTTCCAGTGTCATATCGGTAGGATTCTCATGAGAATATCCATGAAGACCACTGAATTAGTACTATAATATAACAAGTTGACTTACATTTCATGTCCTTGATCTCTTATGATTGCACATTCCTCAGGGAATGTCTCTAAAGAATGACCGGGAATAAACCAAGTGGCTTTAATATTGTACTTGTCAAACAGTTTCAACATCCTTGGAATTCCAACATGCCCAGCCCAAAGTCCTCTGGAAATGTCGTTGGAAGAGTCTTCTCCTCCATATGACCCAATCCACCCAGCTACTGCGTCGATATCGACTCCATAACTACATAAAACTCCTTTGTTAGATCATCCACTAAAACAAGTCACTCACTTTTCTTGCCCATGTCGAATATAATCTGGTAATATCAAGAAATCTATTGGAGGAATCATTAAATATATATCTAATTGCCCGCCTATCTTAAGCTACTTCGCCGAATATTTAGCCGATCCCAAAAGATTATGTAATCATCATATCTCTCGCGAGATCTCTCGCCCTAGTCAGGGACATAAGGCCGGGGAAGCTCCGATTCAATAGATAACAAGTCATTGTAAAAGTCTTATCAGTGCTTATCACTTATCGGTTGAATATTAAAGACACCCCTTCATCTCCGGCGGTTATTATGCGGTTGCCATCCTCTTGAAGCGCGAAACCAAGCACCCCAGCACTATGACCCTTTCCAGTCCATTTCTCCTCTCCAGTTCTGGCATCAAACAGATGAATAACTCCATCCATACTACTTGATATTAAATTCGGGGTTGCTTTGACAAACTGTAATTGAGTTATGGCATCACCAACTTTGATAGTTCGTCGAACTTTTCGACTGTTCATATCAAAGACCTTGATTTCAGCATCAACATTTCCAATAGCAAGAAGAGGCAGAACATCACTCCAACTAATAGCCTCAACACTTCTACCCTCCATTTCTAAATCTTCAGTAGTCACGGTATCAAGGATTTCAAGCACATGTCCATTGGAAAGTCCTATCAGCGCCAACATTCCATCTCTAGATCCTACAGCCATAGTCTTTCCTGAAGGACTTGGCGACATCGACACCCAGGTATGATTACCTCGTAACTCTTTACGACTCAAAGTGTAATTGGCTGTAGATCCATATACATTCCAGCTTATGATTGTACCATCTTCCGAAGCAGTCATTAGAGTCAAATTGTCCATATCATCAGTGTTGACGAAAACACCATTATTAGTAGGCAAAGAATGTGCAGTTAGAACAGAAATATTCTCTAAAGCAGGTTCTAAAGAATAAACCCAGACTGTGCCATCTGAAGCCCCAGCAGCAAAGATTTGTTGCTGTGGATGAAAAGAAATCCAGATGACTTCTTCAACCTCTTGAACAGAGCCATGAAAAACCCACTTTTGCCCTCGACTAGCAGACTTCCAGACTTGAATTCTTCCAGACATGTCTCCTAATACTACATAACTAGCATCAAAGCTGAATCCTCCTGCTACTACCGACTCTTGGTTGCCATCTAGTTTAGCTACAAGTTTAGGAGGTCGAGAGTTCGTAGTCCATATATATCCTCTATTATCTCCTCCTCCAGTTACCACAAGTGGTAGAGTAGGATGTGAACTTATTAAATAGATTGAGTCCTCATGAAGGTCGAAATAAGCCGAGGAATTGTTGGACAGATCGATTTCAAGTCGGTCTTCCGGGTCCATTTGAAACTCTTCTGGTTGGTCTTCATCCTCGTCGGACATGTGATGGTCCTCGACCTCATTCTCAGGCACCACCTCTCCGACTTCGTTGTTCTCGATGAATTCCTGGTTTTGTTCTTCAGGAACGTCCTCCATTATAACGGTAAAAAGCTCTAGCTTAGAAATAGCAATATGTTGAAGAAAAAAAAATTAATTTCTTGATAATATCAACGTAATATTTTACATAAGCGCTTTTTTCAGCCGCCCATATTTACCACGGCAACGAAGCATCATTCAGGTGTTGGTCAAGAAGCATGTCGAGCCAAGTACCAGGCGAAACAGAGGCACTTTTGGCAAATAATGCTGACAATAATAGTCGATCCGGACTCGATGAGGCCACTATCGGAGCCGAGGTTCCTGAGGACGCCCGAAACGGCTCCATTTCTAAGAAACCAGGAGCTTTCATAAGGTTTATGCGGTCAACATTTGGGTTCAATAAGATCCCTTTCACTTTGGTATTCATTGCCGTTTACCTTTATATAATAGCTCGAGTGGCATCAATTCAGTCAGCAGATCCTCCGGTTTCACAGGCGTACCCTCAGAATTATACTGACGACGCTTGGACGGATTTGCAGCAAATTTCACAGCACTTTCATCCTTATGCTTCTCATGCTAATGATGATGTCCATGATTATATTCTGGCCAGAGCGCAACAAGTAGCAACAGATGCTGAGAGTTCTAACTACACCATTGAAGTAGTGGACGATTTACGCAGTCTGCTCTACGCCCAAGCAGATGTATTTAATCCCAATATTCAAGGCCGAGTAGTTTCATTTGAAGCGAATAATATCCTTGTGAGGGTTCCAGGTCAAGATCCCACTTTAGGAGCTGTTCTACTAAGTGCTCATTATGATTCTGTTCCTACTGCGTTTGGAACGACTGATGATGGAACAGGAATAGCAAGCATGTTGAGTATCTTGAGGTGGTTTGGAGACCATCCCGACCTTAAACCGCAGCGATCATTGATATTCAACTTTAATAATAATGAAGAGTTTGGTCTTCTTGGCGCTGAGGCGTTTGTTGCCTGTCCTTGGTTCGAAGATGTTGAAGTTTTCGTCAATTTAGAAGGTACTGGAGCAGGGGGAAGGGCGATTTTGTTCCGAGCTTCGGATTATGGTGTTGCCAAACATTATGCTGCAGCAAGGACTCCTCATGGCAACTCTGTCTATCAACAGGGGTTTACTGAGGGTCTTGTTCGTAGTGAAACAGACTATAAAGTATACACAGCAAACGGATTGCGAGGACTGGATATCGCTTTCTATACTCCTAGAGATATCTATCATACAAGGAGGGACTCAATTCGAAGTATTTCCATAACCGCCGTACAACATATGTTGAGCACAGCACTTGATACTGTAAGATCACTTGCCTCGTCCGACGATTTCTCTGATCAAACAGAGCAACAGCCAAGTGTATTCTTTGATATTCTGGGCAAATACTTTGTAGTGATTCCATTATCTCAATTGTTTGTACTCAACATCGTCTTTTTGGTTTTAGGGCCTATTGTACTTGGTTTCATGCTCATAGTAGCTGTTCGAGCAGGAACTTGGGATCTTGGATTACGAGGATGGTTCAGAGGACTGTTTTCTTTAGCAGTTTCAATTGCTGTCTCTGGAGTTTGGTCCTATTGGCTTTATCAAAAAAATGAATTCGTTCTCGTGTCGCAACTTTATATTCCTTTATTGACTGCTTTTTCATTGTCTGTTGTCGTCAACTTTGTAATTTTAGGATTTGCGGGCTATCTACGTCCTGTTCATGATCAAAAGCTTATAATTTTCCTGGAATTATTTGTGATTTTATGGATTTTATTGGTCTTATCAACAGCCCGTATCAATTCACGTCAAGTCACTGGAGAATATGTTGTTCCTATCCTCTATTCGTTGGTGTCCGTGTCGATATTCTTGGGTTTATTAGGCCATATTTTCACTCGGTCACACAAAAAACTGAAAAAAGTCAAAGCTCTTGACCATCCGGCGTCTACTGTTCACTATGTTCAGTATGAAACAATCCATTACGATACCCCGACTCCAACAAGCTCTTCGGTAGAACATCATACAATCCATGATCATCGAGATACCGTAGGAAAATTACGGCATCTAGCTTCTAAATCCTTGTCTTATGATTGGAGTCTACAATTCGCCGTTCTTGTGCCCATTGGTCTCTATTTCATCTACGGCGTGGGAATTCTGGTTCTGGAAGGGTTACATCAGACCTCTCTAGAAAGCTTGGCCTCTTCACAAAGTTTATACTATGTGATTGTAATCGTAGCTTCGGGCATGGGAGTACTGGTGATGCCATTCGTACATCGATTGCATGTATTGGCATTGTTTGCCTTGATGATTTTTGTAGTTCTAGGCTCTGTCTGGAGTGGGTTCTCGCATCCTTTTAACCATTCTGCCCCTTTTAAACTACGATTCGTACAAAGAATCAACCTGGACTCTGGCTCAAAACCAATGGTGTCAGTACTAGGGAGAGCAGGTTTAGTGGCCGACGTTGTTAAAGATTTACCATCTGTCAAGACTTCAGGTCAAATTATTACTTGCAATCCTTATGGAAATGACAAAGATTCTATGGAAATGTGCCATTACGAAGGCCCTAGACCCTGGATCGTCGGTACTTCAGACTATGATCAATGGCTTAACGTTACAGTGCTGAGAAAGCATGAAGAGCTTGAAGACCAGGCTGGATTCGGGCCTTATTCAGGAGAAATCTTTATAAAAGTCCCTGAGAATCGAGTATGTGGAATTGCATTCAATACCAGTGATTTCCCCTCAACAACTGGAGGAGTTTCTCCCGTTCGAGTATTCAGCCTGTTTAAAGGACTAGACGACGAGACCGAAGGAACAAAGCTTAAATATTACAAAGGCATGAACGATGTCACAGTTCACAAATTGGACTGGGCCCAGGCAGGTTATCGTGTGGCGTTTGAATGGGTACCTCGATGGTTTGACGGAGATGGCGACCAAGATAAGCACGACAACAGTCTAGGTCTTACTATTACATGTCGATGGGGAGAATATGACGCCGATAGTGTTGTCAATGGTACATTGAAGCGCAAAATCCCCTCATTAGATGAAATACTAGAATATTCGCCGAAATGGGTTTCCTGGAGTAATTGGGGTGAAGGTTTGGTCGAAGTCACCAAATATGTTGAAGTTTAGCACTAATTTCTAAGAAGGAGAAACGCCGATGACACCCACATTAGTTGATAATTTCAGATTGTTGTAAAAACTTTTATCCAAAGATTTCTTATTATCCTTTATAGATCGCCCGATATGCTCGGACCAACCTCCTCCATACCATATCCGACCGCATCGACATTCCGAACCTTGACTTTGGGCCACTTGCCATAGAAGATTCCTTTGACTAGACGTTTGAAGCCATTCATTTAGCTGGTCCAGCTTATTTGTTAAAGAGATGATGGTGTTAGGGTCTACAGGCGCAATAAAACGCGCTATTGTGATATGAGCAGAAGGTAGTTGATACCTTGAATCACTAGCGACTCCGGACTGTAAAACCTTGTCGAACAGCTGAGCTCGATAATGGGTATATGAGAACGTTTGAAGTTGGCCTCTAGAATCATGTGTTGCAGGGATAAAAGTAAGAGCTATAGCAGACTTGTCGAAACAAAGTAAAGGTTTGGTTAATAGAGGAGATGGAATAGGGTCTAATATACTCGACAAGTTAGGACCCAATAGTTGTAATAAATTCTGTATAGTTTCAGCAGTGGCAGAGTGTGCAACTTCAAGGGCAGACATATGTAAACATTGTTGAGGCATAAGCCAGAGAGGATTTGACTGGCGTTCTTGGGTGATTATTCTTAGCTCTTGTTGAAGATACACGATCAGATCCTTGATAGGAGGTTCAGGCCTTATCCAAATGGTAATGTTATTTCTAGGGTCTGATTCTTCAGGTTGTCCATCAACTAATCCCGCCAGAATGGTATCAGGATCGACTTTGAGGTCTTGTAAAAGCTCTAGCTTCTTTGCTTTATTCCTAGACGATCGATGAGTCTGATAGTGTTGAGCCATTGTCTCAGGCGTATTAAATAGCAGTAACTCTTGAGAATAAGGGTTCATTGTGACAGATAATTTTCCAGTCAACAATAGCGCATTAATGAATATAGATAATAATTAAGATTTTAAAGATCTTATGACCCCAACAGAATAAATATGGTCGAGAAACTTTAAAAGCTGTTCACATTAGATTGGCGATCGTTTTACTAGGGATCGCACCTTAAATTTCCGTGTTGGATTCCCACATGCCCTCATGCTAGTTTGATAAAAATATACTGGTCAGATCTTTAAATGGTCCCAGATTGGAAGCGGGGATGTTATGACAACGAATAAAAATGAAGCGAACAGTTCTACCGTAATTTCTACGTCCCAATTTGCTTTAAATTCGTCCTAAAGTAGGACTTAAACTGTGTAATAATTCCTAAATTCCTTCTATTCTATTATAAGTTAGAGCTGTTAATAGAACTGTTTAATGTTCGTCTGAGAACTATATATTGAAGGCTTCTACAGTAGTTGTACTGAAGCTAGTACAGATATACTGTTGTATAACCTTTAAGGATTTCCTTACTATTATACGCTTATGCTATCATGCTACAAAGGTGGATGCAAATTTCCTGTATTAATAAATTGTTCTCACCTCGTTTTGTCCACCTTGATTGTCTATAAAGCAGGCATAAAGCACATTAGCCTAAATGGTTTCAGAAGTTACATTAATAGTATTTTAATACTACAAAAAGTATTTTAATACTAACAAATTGGTAGTACAATTACCCTCCGCAGCTCCACAGTCATTCTCCCCCAATCTTCCAAAACTGGAGCTGTCACGAGTCAGTTCCCAAGCGTTTTTACTGAATGGGACATAATTCGAGAACCACTTGGATTTCAAATTTCACTGAATTTCAAACAGTCAAATTGTCAACACTATTTGAACCCGCCCCATGGTTGTTGTTCCAGACTGCTTTTTTAAACATTAAACATCATTTTTTTGACTTTGGCCAATCTTATCCATTCATTCCAAAGACTTTGATCATCTGGTAACTGAATGTCAAACTCTACAAGCTAATAAATCTCTCCTTATATATTTACTATAGGCCATGCAACAAAACTTTTTATCAACCTCTCATCGAACTTGTTTATCGGCTCCTGTCTCGCAAACAAATTCTCCTATTTTACAAACTGAAGACTTTTCAACTACCCCTTTAACAGCCCCTGCAGCTTCGTCTTTTACCATTCTACCGGAAATGTCGGCGTCGCCAAAACTTATAGCCCATTCTCCTAAACTCGCAAGCATGTCTTCTATATCATTATTATCTCTTTCCTTGGCGGCTATCCCCGATGACCAAATTGTGCCCATGTCTCCCGGTGGTCCCAGTAGCGGAGCAGATTCCCCGTTACGCCGAGCCGCTTCTGGCACATTTAACCAGCAATATTTCTCTGCCGCACAGCACAGAAGAGTTAGTCATTATATGCATCAAAGAAGTACATCTCGCCGCTCTTCTTATACAAATTTAGTCACTTTGGGTACATCTCCAGGACTTGTTAATGGAATGCCTTTCAGTGGTTATGGCCCAGGAAATTCCAGCCCCGGCACCCCGCTTAATCCTCCCGACTCTCCGCAACTAAACCCAATCTCTTTATGCTCTTCTCCAACGCATCTGTTTCTAACCCACGGCCCGGGAATGAACAGCACAGTTTCCAGTCAGCTGAGCCTATTATCCCTTTCTAACCAAACTTCCAATCCCATTGAGATTCCTTCGAATAGCGAGCCGCAATCTCCGGAACTCGGGCCGATAGCTACGCCGTCCGGAGTTCCTCCTATGACACCCATGGCATTAGCTGACTAGCTATGCCCTTGCTAATACTAGCTATGCCCATGCTAACACACTGTTCAGTGTCAGTGTCTTTTTTATTTTGCATTTAACGGATTATGAACTTCATAAATTTCCACATCATCTCAATGCTGAGCATTGATTATCTATATAGTAACTCATATGCAAGGAATGTATTGTCTATTTATTCAATTATGCTCTAATCTTCGGCAAAGATTTGAAAAGTTTCGTAATCATGAACCTCCTGTTCTCCTACCCATATAATTCCAGACATACAAGTCATAGTGGATTCAATAGAATCTTGAGACCCTGATCTTGAAGCTGTTCGTGCTGGAGAAGGAGGATGTTTACATATTCTTGTAGCTGTAGGCACATAATTGAAAGGCTTTTGTAGCATTGGAGGGGTTATCGGTTGTAATTGTTTGTGTTCCATTTGGTTGAATTGCATTGTTGGGGTTTCCGTGGATGCAATTAATGGCAGGGGCATTATCTCAGAGGCTTTGGGAGTCAAGGGAGAAGTGGGTGTTAGAGGGCTTATGTCTGAATGATCTTTATCGGAGATCGAGATCCATTGCCCTATTGAATTATCGATTCCTTTTAAATAGTTAACTTCTTCTTCTTCATCTTCCACGGGAGCTTCAGGGACATTATTCTCTTTAGGGCTGATGTATAATGATAGAGTATTGGAAATGCTCAGCCGTCGTTTGGCATCGGCATAAATTGTTGCAGGTCTTCGAGAGAGTGAAGGGGCTTTGGCATGTTCAGGCGAGGATGTCTCAGATACTGTGATCGAAGTTGGGCTACTAATTGAGCGCTTTGATTCTAGAGGGGAAGAAATTGAAAGGAAATTCGAGCGAGAACTGCCATCATGCTTTGAATCCAATGTTTTAGATGATCGTTTGGATGAAATCCTTGGTTTATGGAACTTTAGTCGATAATTATTAGTAGAACTGCCGGAACTGGTGCCGGAACTTGTGTTTGAGCCGAAGCTTGTCGTTTTGTTAAGGTCATTCGAACTGCCGCTATTATTTGAATTGTTGTCAATACTAGACGATTCTGACGAGTCTGAGCTACCTAGCATCGATAAGGGTCTTGTTAATCTTCGCCATGAAGAATCTTGGCGTCTTTTGGGTACGGTTGTCGACATTATATGGTATCAAGCATGTAAAATTCACAGACTTATGCCGATAGATAATTTAGATAATTCAGAGATTCAAAGATTTCAAAGAATCAAAGAATCAAAGAATCAAAGAATAGAGAATCAAAAAAACTGAAATTTGTTGTTATAAAAGGATCAAGATATCAAGATCTATCTAATAAATATCTCAAAAATGGTTCAACAATCCTTATATATGTATTTACCAATAAAAAACCCTTTTCCAAGGAGTTGTTCCCCCTAGCTAGCCACCACAGTGCAAAATTGAGTGTACCGCATGCGCATGAGTACTAATTCAGTAAGCGACAGGAATTTTAAAAATAAAACGCATAAGTGCTCTAAAATAAAACAACCCTAAAAGCAAAAAGCCCAATGAGCTCCCAACCAGAAAGCCCCTGAAATCAAAATGGTGTCTGTTGAAAAAGAAACATATTAAAATATTAGTACAAATACTCAGGTAAGTTTTTTTTTAGATTATTTAACGTTTTTTATACAATATCAAACAAGGAAGTAATTATATTTCTTCAATTGTAAAGTTATCTATTTATATAGATATATTCTTAATAGAATAAATTGACTATATTGCTGCTTGTTTACATGGCTGAATGCTGGCTCAGGTGCATTCTGATGTCTGCAAGAGATCTTGACTTGCGCGTGTTAAAGGGGCCGTCATCGGGAACACGCGTAATTTTTCACCAATGCAATGATCGCCCGCCTAATAGAAAATATTTTTTAATTTATATGAATATTATTTCTCCGACAACGTTATACTATAGTAACTATACCACCTATACGTAACAAGGATGCGTGGAATAAATGATGGTATTCTACAATTAGTTAACTTGTTTTATTCTATAATATTCTGAATGTTAAGATTACATGTCAATCACTAATGCTCCTGAATGGCAATGAAGAAATTGATGATTAACTCAACTATAAATTGTTAATTCATCAGCAATTAGTTGTCTATCCCTTTATATGTAAGATCAGAGTCATCAGAGATCATGTAAGGTCCACTCATATACTCCATCCAGTCTATTCTGACCCCCTAATATGTTGCTCTTCCTTTGCCTGTTCTATCTGCTGAATCACTAGTTTAATGCTTGCTGCTTGTTTGTTGTGTTGTCTGTTCGATCCAATGCTACATTCTCGCCCCACTATATTTGTTGAATCTCCCTATAGAGCTTCTGACATTCCCGAATCCATCCTTACGTTGCTCCTGAGACCCGTTCTCACTCCCATTCCCACTCCCATTCTCTCCCATTCTCTCCCATTCTCTCCCATTCTCGCTCCCATTCCAACTCTGTACTGTTTTTATTGTAAAGCTTAACCCCGAAATCGTAATATGCAAGGATAAAATATATCCGTTGCCGCCCCACCTCCATGTGGGCGGATCCATTAAGGGTGAAAGGCGCATCATGAAAAAGCCTAATTCCAAACTTTAACTTTAGATATTCAAGATTGTAGCCTTATAGAGCTAGTTTCAACCTGAACTTTTATTTTAATCACATGGTTTTCCTTAAAGCTTCTATGACCAAGACTTGAAGCATGGAAGGTTTAATAAAGTGTGAAATGCATGGAAGAAACTGCATTAGTAAACCTGTAAAGACCCTCTACATTGAAGTCTACGATGTTCAACTTAGTTGTATGTCAAATGAACATTACAGTCGATCTTGTTGGAAAAACGATCTATTGAGACCAACTAATCAAGAAAGCCTTCATCAAACTTCGTTCATTGATTCGCAGATCAAATTTTTAATTTGCATTCTCAGGATAGTTCAGCAGCAGTCATATGGCTAGACCTGGCTATCGTGAAATTGAATCACAGCATATTTCCCACTGTAAGCCCAGCCTAATTTACTTTTGTTTCCAGCCTTGACCCAATTATCTTCCAACTCTTGCTCTAATCCAGGCTTAAGACCAACTACCACATCTCCCTTACAAGTTCTCAGAGTTAGCACACGAAGTCCTGATTCTGCCAATGGTCCAATCGCCTTTTCAAAAGGTGTTGTTCTTGGCCATACAGCATCTCTTAATAGTTTGCGATGATTCAAGTCACCCTTGAAAATAACCAGATTAGAATCCTTTAAATCCTCCCAGATCACATTTCCTCCACATTTTCCATTGGGATTAATTTCCCAGAAACTGGCATAAGAGGTCCAGAAATCGCTCGTTCGTAATTGGATTTGCCCATTCTCGTAATATTTCGAGATTTTCTCGGCCACATAGTTTAAATCTTCTTTGTGAGAGAGTTTAGGTCTGGGGTCGAAAAACTCCTCGGTTCCTAAATGCTCAATTAAATTAACGAAATCGAGAGGAACAACATCAGACACAAACCAGGGAATAGTCTTGGGATGTAGTACTATAGTAGATGCCAATTTAGCATCAAGAATAAACAGAGCAAACATTAAATCGGCATAAAGTTCGAAGCCTGCATTGTCCAGAACAAAGTCAACGCGGCCAGGCTCTGGCTCAGAGCTAAGAACTTGCCATACCTCGTCTATATCATTTGCCAAAATATTCTTTTCGCTTTGTTTACGAACCTGTGCTCCTTGCAAGCTTTTGATATCCTCAAGACTGACGTTGGTCAACAACGAAAGGTCTGTAGCATTGCCCCATAACGATATGTCGGCAAACTCTCTGAAAAGTATACTTAAAGCTTCCAAGTCTTGATCGAGATCTAAGCCCTTAAGCTGACCAGCAAGAGCCTTGTAACGAGCAGCCAATTCCGCGACTCCAAACCCGGACTTTTTGAATGCATCTTCCTTTTGTCGGCTATATACATCATAATCTTTCCAGTGTTTTGTCTCGGAGAAAAAAAGTCCGATTTTTCTATACATATAACACTCTGAAAATAGCCAAGGGGCCTTTAGCCAAGTCAAGGGTCCTAGACGGCTCAATTCCTCGTTATAATCCTGAAGGTCTTTATATTGTTGGTCAAACGGCTTCAATTGTCTATCATGGCCAATCTCATATTTCAAAGCAGTAATTTTCTCGATGATTTCCTTTCCTTCTTTCACCTTTTCCTCATTGCCCTTGATCTCTACAATAGTTCGATGTACGTCATCTATACTGCTAGTCAGGATCAACGGCCATCTTTCCCGGGCTGACGGATAGGCGAATGACGTTTCATCCCCGTTGTTATAAACTGCCACTTCCATTATATACAAATAAAGTAAAGAGAACAAATGCTTCCGACTGGCTTGATAAATCGAGGAAGTTTAGGACGCCGATTTCACTAACTTGAATGGGAGGAAGCGGAACAAATAATCTGGGTTGAAATCAACTGGGAGGAAACGGCCATAAATCCATAAATCGCAACAATTCCCGAGAAGGTTTTCCTTTAATTAACCTTAGTGTCGCTTTCTCATTGATTTATTTATGTCGCGGAATCTTAAACAGGAGTTCGCACATGGGCTTGAGATCTTGGGTCAGATCAATGAAGGCTCAGGACAGAACAAGCTGGCTTTGGAGGCGGTGGAATCGTTCAAAAGATGTCAACATCTAGTCGAGATGCTGTCAATGTTCAGCACAAATGAATCTATAGAAGATGTTAATACGTCTGATGTTCAATATCTGGCCGTCGATTTCTTGCTTGCTAAATCTTTAGAAAAAACCCAAGTGCCAGTGGATCACCGTTTAACACTGGTTAATGATATTTATGTATGTTAAGCTCTCTGTGTTCTGATATCGATCTAACAAGTCACAATATTTGAAATATTTAAAGCAGTTGAATTTATATTCGATTCTGCCTGAATTTCTAAAAAATTATAAACAGCAATTGGAAGGAGATCCACTGAAATCAGACGCAGCTTCGAGGCGGGCACAGAAAATAGAAATGTTTAAAGTGGAAAAGTCTCTTGAACAACAGCTACAATTGGCAGCTACTGGAGAGGAGGAACAAGAAAGAAAACTTCGTCTGGCACAACTACACTTATATGCACTTAAGGCAATGTCATCGTTGGAAAGTTTAAATGTCGAGAAGAAGATTCTAGCCAATGCTCCTCCAGAGCCAGAGAATGTTGCTCCAAGTGGCCAAGATCCTAGATCACGGTCTCAAGACATTAAAGAAGTATTTACTGACCGGATTGAAACCTTGGGAAAGCATGAGCCTCTATTGACTCCCCAGGGGAAAGTCAATAGGCCTTTTACCATAGTTTCTTCACGAGAACAGCTCAAGAAAAAGGTCATGGGAACTGGGCAGTATTTGCCGACTATGACAGTAGAAGAGTATTTGGAAGAAGAATTCAAGAGAGGAGGGGTTATAAAAGGAGGTGGACCTTCTTCTTATAAAGAGGAAGAACCTGAGGAAGATAATATGGACAAAGCAGATGCTGAGACCTATAAGGCTCGGGACTGGGATGAATTTACTGAAGCCAATCCCAAAGGGTCAGGAAATACATTAAATCGTGGTTAGACTGCTGAACTGGTCAAAGCGGTTGGTCCTTCCAATGAGGTTCAACCATAGGCCAGTTCAAATTCAACTGATCCATGCATTCAATCACTTTACAATACAATAGCTTGTATCCTTGGCCACTGAGATGAACGCCATCACTTAGATGAAGCTCGATGTTGTCAGTCTCAGAAATTTCTTGAAACAAGTTCACCAACTTGACATTTTCCCCCAACTGCTCATACTCCTCGACAACAGCTTGGACATATTTCAGTACTGCGTCGTTGCTTCGAGCCTTGCCAGAGGCAGACAACTTATTGTTAGGATTTTGCAATTGTAATTGACTACAAGGAGGAGGCGTTATAAGAATAAAGCTGCTTGTGGGAAACGCTTTCGACAATTTGTCTATATAAAACTGTAGATTCAATTTAAATTTGTCAACTGGAACATGATGGGGATTTCCTGGCAAAACACTGTCGTTTGTGCCCAGTAATAGAACACATAATCTCACGTCATTACGGCAATTGCTAAATTCACCACATATTCTTTCTATTTGGCTTTTCATCCACTGCGAATTGTAACCAGACAGTCCTCTATTGACTATATCAGCCTTACGCATAAAGGCATATGCCAGGTTAGAAGGCAGGCAGAATCCGATCGTAGGCTCATTAGCTTGTTCAATTAAAGAGTCTCCTATAAGAATGATTTTCTTGTAATTTTCCATATAATGTAGGCCAATTTATTCATGAATACTTGATTGTTGATTTAAGTTGGGAGTTGATTGAACTTCGCGTTGACAATTTTGGCAAAATTCATCCTCGAACCTTTAATTCTGTCGAACCTTTAATTCTGTCTACTTATAATGACCACGATAAATTCTCTAAGGGAATCGTGGTTCTCACTACCAGAACAGACTGAATCACCTTTAATACTACAGCTACCTTTGGTAGGAGAGGATCTTGTTGTTCAGAATCAGGACGACAGCGAGCGACTGAGTCAACTTGAGGCTCTTGACCCCGAAGAAAAGTATTATAGTCAACAATTAGCCAGTAAAGGTGGTACTTTACATCGAAACAAGTTTCGAACCAATTCGGAAACCTCATGGCCTCATTCAATCACTTGGAAACTCTATGAACGAGCTCAATGCGTTAAACTACAGCCTTGTGATCTGCTTGAAGAGTCAGGCTTCAAGTCAAAACGACAGCTGTTAAGGTCGATAATCATCCAATTACCAATCGAAATCCAGTCGGATTGTCTTGTGGTGACTGAAGATGAGGCAGATAACCTCATCGTCATTGATTTTATAGCAATCAATGGAGTGTTTTATACTGTTGCTTTCGGCGTGAATCAATTCTATTCAAATGCCCCGGCGTTAATTGATCCTTCGTCGTGGAGATCGATCAAAGCCGTTCCTAATGTTGATCTACGCAATGTTCACTTATTACATGCGGTTTCTAGTAGGGTTCTAGTAGCATCCTTTACTGATGGAACGCTAGTGAAATTGGCCAGAGATACTTGCTTGGATCCGTTATCAAGTGATTCGTTCCGTGACAGTACTTATGGCCTATCATTTAGTAGAATCCTACCTTGGGGTGGTGGAGATCGGGTGCCTGGAAATCCACATATATCAGTACGAACGGTTATATCAATGGATTCTTTAGCCCGCAATGATCTCCTAGTTACAATCTCAATTAACAAGCATTTGAAAATATGGTCTTTAACATCCTTGACGGTTTTGGACGATCTACCGCTGGATCAGAGCTCTCCGAATTTGCTCAACGTGACTCCAATCCAATTATTATCCATTGCTTCGACCGCACATTTGGCCAGGTCTCAATCTACTTATATAGCCACATATCTGCCCATTGGTGATGCGCAATTCAACATCTGGCAACTCAATACTCAGCCTGAGTCTGGCTCCATGATCGTAGGGCTTCATGGAGCTACTTCAGGTTTGTTATCTTCACAGGCTCCTGACAAGGTTTCCACTTGGCTGATTTCCAACTTCAAACTGCTGAATGTCGAATCGACATCTGGTATAAGAAAATCCAGCCTTGAACTTTACGTTCTATGGAAAAGTAACAACAGTTCCGTAGTTCAAATCGCCAAATTTCTGGTTTCTTCATTGCTAAACGACAGCTCGATTATATGGAACACAACTGAAGCTTATACTCCAACGGCGGAGGATTCTTTTCGAGTAGTCAACCCTTTAGGCGATCGTACAAGCGATTTCATAAGGAAGATCTTTGGCCCTTATGGTTACACAACGGCTACTATTCAAACTGCTATGCCTATATTCGCCAATTATTATGGATTAACTCCTAGTTCTCCCACATTTGATCTTCCACTGGCAGATCAAGTGTGTAAAGTTGTTGGAGAGGCGGTTCAGATCCAAAATGCTCCTGGTTCCACCATCGCTCTCGACTATCACATGTATATACAAGACGTAAACATTCAATGGCTTCGGTTCGACCGACTGTGCAGCGAACTGGAAGCACAAGGCAATGAAGCTCTATCCATTGACTATGATACCTTACAAGGGACGTTATGGATCACCAAAGCTCAATTCACGTCGATTGTTCGTCCAGCTCTTGAACCAGAGCTTTATTTTAGCAATATTTCGGCTTCTCCTTCTGCTAAGTTGGTGCAAACGTTAAGTGATCTAACAGCGCGCAGCAAAGAATTGATTTCCAAGACCTTAAAATTTACAGACATCCTACAAAACCTCAAACAATCGGTGCCTCACTATGCACTTAACGAGCTGACGTCGGCTTTGGTTGAAAGCTATTCTCAGCCTCCTTTATACCTGATTGAAGAGCGAATTGCTCATATTTATAACAACACCATTTGTACCCATATCTCGGAGTCCGTGTTATTCAATCTAGACTCTGCTTTAAACGACCTCGACAATATCGACGATATTTTAGGGCTATTGTTTGATAGTTTGACCAACAGTGATGTACAGACAAATGAACTCCCTCAAGTTCTCTCCCTTTATGGATCCGTTCTTCTTTCCAACATGCTGTTTGAGTTTCAAGCTACCTGTCGTCAATTCGTGGCCCTAATTCTCATTTGTATAATTCAAGCTACTACTGTCAAGGCTGGCTATATAGCCCAACTTCCAGCTCCTCTATTTTCGAAATACTTGAGTCTGTTCAAGGCGTTTGTGGCAGTTCAGGACCTTGCTGGTATCCACAATGGAGTGGAAAAGCATGAAGTTGATGAAGTCGATAATCTGTCCAACATTGTAAGAAAACTTTCGATTGTTGATTCTTCTGCTTCGAATATTCCATTTCTTGCTTGTCTTGATTATAAAACCTGTCAAGGAACCCTGTCGGCCAGTATCACCAAGTTTTGGTCGTTTGTAAACATCTCGGACAACAGTAAACCCACTGGATGCTATATTGTTCTAAAATTGTTACAATCCGGCCACGAAGTTGAAGCTGTGAACTTTCTCACTTATTTACCTTCCGATGCATTCGCTACGTTTGTCAAAGCTCAGACTCATTTAATCACTAATGAAGCGGAAAAATCTGTTGTTTTGTTCCGAAATGCCTCTGCAATTCTTTCAAAACAGCCTTTAACGGACGATGAACTGCAGATACTGAAGGAGTTCAGTTCGGAATACCAGTCTGAAGCCTTCAACGCTGGTCTAGCATCTTATTTCGAGGCCATTTCACAAGTAACTCTTTCATACCGACATCCACTTCGTGCGTTAGAACTTTGTCAAGATGCTGCTAATAATATCGGCTGGGAACAAGACGCGGACAGTTTAGCTCCCCGAGTTTATAAAACGTTATTTACCTGTGCTATCAGCTCGCTGGCATTCGACGATGCCTACGCAGCTTTGACAGAGCTTTATTTAATCAAGGCCGATCTTCCAGATGGTTTAATTGAAGACTGCGTCTCCATCTTGGTGGACCAATTGTGCCAACAAGGTTATGGAGTACGAATGTGTCAGTATCCATTCATTGGAATGGCTGACTTGGTTTCCCAGTACTTGGAGTCCAAAGCTCTGGAAATAGGACTGAAGATTTCCCAGTCCATTTCTTATTTCAAATTACTTTATTCCTGGAGAACAGAACACAATGATTACCGAGGAGGTGAGTATTCAAAGCTTGACATTAAGTTATACTAACACAGCCGCTGCCGCGTTATATTTGGAGGTTCAGGCACTCAAGTCTCAAGCTTTAAAATCAGATGCTCTTAATCAAGAGTCTTTAACTATTGCTGAAACTTATGTTTGCCTGATGAATGCTTTAAATTGTATCCCAGAGTCAGAAAGATGGATCCTTGTCGAGCAGCTAAATGATACTGAGCCGCAACCCAAGCGGCCCAAAGCTCTATCTGGAGCAATCAAATCCCGATATACTCGAACAGCACTTTCTTATGATGATATCGCAAAAGAACATAAGGACTTTGAAAAGGAGATGCAATTGAACATGGCAAGAGCTCTTAATACAATGGTGTTTTAGCCAGGACTAAATAAAATCGACTCTAGTTATTTAATTGTTTGAATTCTTTGATTAATGTCTATAAAGTTGAAGCTGAATCAAAGTCTTCAACTCAATGGCCTTTTGAAGTCTATCTTCAAAAGTACTAGAGAATATATATAAAGATTTAGAGAGAGGTAAGAGTGAACAAGAGAAGCCAACGTTATATAGGGTCGGCAGACTTTGTTCCATCATATAGACCGACAAAATCCTCACGATCATTCATGATTAAATATAATTGATTTCCAAGATCTTCAGATATCAGATCAGACTCAAACACTCTTGGCAACTCCAGTGTATCGTAGGTAGTAATGACTTCTAGATTTTTCAATGTTTCGTCCCAATCGCTTGTCAAGGCTGCAGATATATTCTTTGTAGATACCAAATGTCTCGAGTCAATTACAAGCCAATTTTTCCCAGTGCTGGCCCGCAGCAAGGAAATTTCGTCACAACCTGACAGACTGGTGCTAAGAACTCCGACATTCTGCCAATCTTCAATGCATATAGAAGCCTCGGATTGTTTGGCAGCATAGTCTTGGCCAATAGCGCCTCCGGGGTGGCATTTTCCAAAGTTTTTCTGTCGCTGTTTCTGATCGCTTATTATCATTTCCGCCAAGGTTATACAGATAGCATCACCAACAACTAGGCAGGCAGTAGTCGATGTTGTAGGAGCTGCCAGCCCATAGATCTCCTTCTCTGTTAGTCGTTTAGGCAGAGATGCAGACAAAAAAGCCGAAGACATTTTCGATAGAGGAGACTCCGGATCACAGGTCAAACACACCAAAGTCTGGCTCTTACAGACGTGAGCAAGTAAATTAATCAGTTCAGGAGTGTTGCCCGAGGCGGTTATCATCATTATCACGTCTGCAGGCTTGATGATTCCAAGATCGCCATGAAGAGCGTCCGAGGGATGCAAACTGACAGCGTGGATTCCTAGAGAGTTCATCGTGGCCACTAGCTTATCGGCGATTTTGTAACTTTTGCCCATGCCTGTAACGACGATTTTGCCATTAGAAAGTATCGCATTGTGCATATATTGAAGTGCTAGAAAGAATTGGGACTGTACTGTGGGGTCCGAGTCGTATATATCAGAGAGATAAGTTAGGGCCTGCGCTTGGGCCCTTAGAACCATTTGCGCTGTTGATATTATGGCCGGAGATGTTTCTCCCGGGGGAGATATCAGCGGAGGAGGGCTCATCACTTGAGAATTGTACATGTTGTGCATGATGTAGAATTGCAAGAAATCTCGAGCAATTAAGGAAGAAAGTTCAAGGACCACAATATTCCTTGGATATTGTAATTATTATTTCACTTTAATAATAAGAGTTCTTGACACCTTTTTAGGAATGCTTTGTAATTAGTTCCTGTCCGAAACTATGACGAGATTTCCGATTGGAAATTTGTTATCAACGAACTTCGTTTTGGGTTGGCAAACTAAAACAAAATAAAATCAAAAAAAGCCGAATAGGAGAAAACGATTGGGGAGAAACAAATTGGCTGGCAAGATTAAGATGCGAATAAACGTGAGCAAAATTAAAAAGCACACACAATAAAAAAAAAGTTTAATTATAGTTATCACGAACCGATAACGCGATCAAACCTTAGGCACCAGCAAATAAACTTAGGCCAGGAACGTGTTGATGTTGAATTCCGAGTCAGGTTTGGGAAGCAATTTTGTCAACTCTTTGCAGTAGAAAATACGATGTTGGCGGAGTCTGCTTTGCAGTTATTATCAGATTTAGCTTTGATAGGACCAAATGGGCTAGCACTGCGCCTAAACCTAAACAGTTCAACAAGTTACTCACTCGGGTTACTCACACAAATAAGCAACGAGACTAGCAGATGTCGGGGATTAGAGATGTTTTGCAAAAGATAAGATATGGTCAGCGTAAGCTCAAAGAATTTAATCAAATAAGAGTGATTAGAATGGTATATTGGATGAAATATCGATGGTATGTCTTAGGACTTGAAAGATCCCATTAACTGCTTAATAGGGAGCCAGGGAACCAGCTGAGGTAATGATCAGGGTAAGTGTTAAGTAGTTGTCAAGTATTTGAATTGTACTGGAGAAATGGTGACGATGAATCTTAATAAACCGGTCTTAATCACTGGTTAATGCAACTGAATGAAAGACCTCGTCCGTTATATATTGTCCATGAATGGTTAGATGAAATTACTGAAGTGTTTGAACCGATAATCATTATTGAAATACAACTATAGCGATTTGCGACCGACAGGGCTTAACTTTGCAAGTGCAATTATATAGGGTTTCAATTACCCCATTCAATGTTAAGAGTTGCCACAATAAAGTTTAAATTAGTTTCAGTTTAGTGCTTTGAATTTTGACTCCAGCGATAGATCAACATTTAGCTCAATATCCTTCATGTTTAATTGCGTGCGTTACAATTAATACGAGTGCATTATAAGTTGAATCTTTAATAGCTCTATTCTGTTCTAGTTCATAATAAATAATATAAATAAGTTGTGAATCAACTTGTGTGATCCATTTAAAGCGATCCATTGGCAAGCAATCTATTGGCAACCGATCCATTGGATCCGCTGCTTTATTATCAACTGCTTGAATCTCGTTGCATCAAAATAAAGTTGATAGACAACGTTTTATTATCTGCAAATGGCTCGCCCTTTGAATTAACTTTGCGTCGTATGCAGTAGAAATCACCTAGGCTTTAAACCAACATTACCCAATAAAATGAACTGTTAATTGGCAATTTCGTTGCACCGTATATGATGCAAGTCATTGGTCAATTAAGGCTTTCCACGGCTTTGGTTGCTTTGTAAAGGAGTCTGGGCAATCGGTAATAAAACCTTGCAACGGGCCTCGACCACTCAAAACTGGTTTCATGCTCATCTAAAATCATGCATGGCCCCAGAGATCGTCACATGTCGGTAGTAATAAATAAAATAAGAAATAAATAGGGTGTAACAACGGCTTCAACAGACTTGATTAGCCAAAAAACTTGTCGATAAGAACGCATGCCCAGCCACGCCAAGAAATAAGGTCCAATAACATTCTAAGGAAACTTGGGCAAATCTTGTCAAAGATCCGGGCACAACTTCCTCCTTCGGATTCAATACCTTCGCCCATTTGTAGAGTTCTTCGAATCTGGCAAGTGCCGGCAAAGTTCCACCATTTACTCCGTTGGCAGACTCCGACTCTCATAAGGTTCTTTGTCAATGGTCCTATTGGTCCATCAATATATCTCCATTCAAACGGATGGAACTTTTGCCGGGGATCCGATGGAACAAGTTTTTTGTCGCCCCAATGCCCTAGAAATGATAGCCAGTCGCCATAGTTTTGCTCTCGTCCATCTACACTTCCATTTGCAAAAGTAACCTTGTTGCCATCAAAGTTATAAGCCAAATAGTTTTGAACCGGATCCCATAAAGCTCCTCGATCCGTGAAATCCGACAGCATATAGTACGGGATATCATGAGAATGTTGGCCAACTGTGGCATAATTAGCATGAGTTCCACGAGCTGAAAACAGTACTGGCCTATTACTATCTATATCCAACTTCTCCATGGTCTTGAACTGATAAGCTGAGCCTCCTCCATGAGCAGACATCCATACGATTTGCGGTTCACCTCTATAAAACCGTACCAGAGAATGCTCCCAATCTCCTACATGATTCCCATATGGACCTCCGCCCATAACAAAGGGTCCCAAGTTGAAGGAATAGAAATAAAACCAAAAGGCATCGACCCATCCTCCTCCCTTGTCGACAACAATGACAACTGCAGGAGCATCCTTTATCCTACCGGTCTCTATATCGGGTACACAGGTTCTGCCAGTGATCCAATCTGGGTCATCATCGAAATCCTGCAATGCAGTTAAATATATATTGTTTTGGTCAAGATTCAAAGCCGCCAGCTTCTCCAAGTCCTGGATCTTCAGAGGCCCAGTGAGGTTTTTGCCATCCTCATCAGCAGCAGTAAAATGTGTCACAAAGGTCTCTATTCCATAGGGAAGGTATCTTTCTTCATTGTATAGATGTAAAACCGGAGCATATTTCGTAACGTATTCAGGAACCGTACCGGAAACCACTTTATAACTACCGGTAGCAACGGCTAGGACGGTTTGAAATAGGCCCGCAACAAGGGCCAATAGGACCAACATCCAGGCAAAATTAAATGCGGTCTATTATTGTTCTGACGCTAGTCGGGTTATAAAGAAAAGTATTGAACATACAAATGTTTTAAAAATTCCTCGAGGATATAATATTAAGACGCCAGCAAGTTTCGGTTAGACAGCGGGTTTTGGTTAGACAGCAAGATTTCTTAGTGATGAGGTGCAGAAGTTGGGACTTCCATTTTGGCCGTGATCCGGATTAGATAAGATCGGCCTGTGAAAGATCTCGGATGGACAATGTGTTCCTTATTGATGAATTTATGAATGTTCAATTGACTTGTTCCATTCAATTTAGAGGTATTGTTGGTTAAATGATCTGTGGTGTGAATTAGCAGTCTAATAGACAGGTTTTTGTGTCATTCTAGTAATAGAATTAATCATCAACTCAGTGCCGAATGTCAAGCTGAATTTAATTTAAGCTTAATGGGCCGATGGTCCTGATCTAGACGGTGATTCGTAGCCTTTTTCTCGAGTCTCGGTAACTTCATTCTGACGGAGAACAGCTTGAAAAGCGTGTGTTTATTTTCCTGCGTTCTTTGAACTTCAAGTTCTAAATCAAGTCGGTTCTCCTTTAGCGTTTAGTTCAATGACTTTACCTTATTCTCTGGAATTCCAGCTCTCAAAAACTCAGCATGACTTGCCGGATCATTGAGCCTAAACTATACGCATTTTAAAAGAATTATCTCCGTTCCATTTACTCATACAAATTATTAATATACCCTCTGATAACGATTATGGGTCAAAGGTGAGACATGGCTGTACAGCAAGCTGCTTTCTGGTTAATATCTTAGATACGATCATCTTAATGTTTCGAAGAAATTACGTTGGCCCAAGAATATCTGTTACACGATCGCCCTTGGCGGCTATGTAGTTTCTGATATAAATAACTACGATTCTTGGCTGTTTCTGATGACTGCTGACTGCTGGGATCTCTTCAATCTATCCGGATTGACAGGCTCAGAACGATTTTATGTAATACGAACCCTGCTGCCTGAAGAACTGGAATAGAAGAAAATGTCAGTAATTACTCTAGCGCTAGCCGCAATTAGGACGTCGATACAGTTGACTAATTATCCCAAGAAAGTTTAAACCGATTATATGAATAATTATTACATGAATATTATCAATCTGGGCTGGCAGGGTCCTAGCAGCTTGCGTAACGTCGCAATGCTCGCAATGACAATCTTAAGTTGGATATTACTATTTGGTATTTAAAGGTTGAATTGTTCGTATTAGTTTTCGCCAAGTCTATTAGTTTGTGGTAAATTATTTTGGATAGATAAGTCGGGAGTTCTTGGGCTCGTTAACCTGCCTCAAACGGTCTCGTATTTGCACCACAGCCTCTTCCATTCACGGCCCTATGCTATCTCCACCTTGCTGCTTTAACAGGTTTAGTGAAGATGAGGTTCACGTGAGACGCAGTCGATCTTTGGAATATTCCATCCTAGTTGAATATATATAGCATCATAAGTTAGATGAATGGTGCTGTGTCATAGTGAAGCTCAGTTTCAAATCACTAGTGGTTTAAATCTTTCGACAAAGATATACCGTTTATACTTTATCAATAAAGAGTATCAACTGGATATTCAAAGTTAACCGATACCGAACGGATTCCCCATAATCGAATTTTTTAACAAAAGCAGCTTGATCTAATATTATACAAGCTTAAAGTAAGTTTCATATCTGATCAACGAATGTAACAGGAATAGCCTCAAAACCAATAACCTGAAGCCCCAACATCAGAGATTGTGATTTTTGAAAGTCTTCTTCATATTTTGTTATTCATATATCATATTATTCATTTATTTATTCATTCTTTTAATAAGTTATTCCGAGATTATATTCGTGCTTAAACTACTTCTCTTTAAATAGTGTGTGAACCTTTTTCAAGACTATTCCCAAATTTATTCCTAATTGAGGGATGCAACCTTGGCTTTGGGACTAAACGCTTCTATTTATATTGGGCCCGGTTGGAAAAAAGGCTGTTTTTCATTGATTCCTCATGGCAGCCCATAGCTTACTCTACTAACATTAAAAGATATATAACCCTTCATACGACAGTCATGCTATTACCAAGGCCGAGGACGGATCGCCTAATCCCCCCGACGCTTGTTTTATGGCTTTGTATCATTGTTTTGGTATGGCCGAAATACTCCCTTGCATTCTCAACAGAACCTGAAGCTCCTCTGTCGGAACTTTTACCCGTTTCAAGCATCCTAATAGAATCGGAAGGACCCATAACATCATTAAATGCATTTACACTACGGCTGGAACTACCGTTGTCCCAAAAGTATAACCATCTACAGCGACGATGGTGGACCATAAGTGATCCCAACAATGCAGGCTATCTTAAAGACTTGCGACTAGGGCGAAAGCATAGCTCAGACTTAACCTACGATGCATCAGAACTCATTCCTTCTTCATTTCAGTCGGAAAAATTATATCGATATCTAACTCGAAACTCGTCGCTGCTAGAGCTACCAGAGCAGTCGCAAGTGTTCAAATTTGTCCTCACAAGAAACACTGACCTTAACAACATCAATGTGTTCACTATCGGAGAAGATGGAGAACTTGTTCGTGATCCTGCCACTACTGACTCTGGTGCCTTCAGAGGAACGGCATATCGACAAGTTTCTTCGTACAACCAAAAATCAGGCGAGATCCAGCATCAGTTCCGGCCGGTGGGATGGGCGCGAATCGTAGTCAGCGACTTGAAATCTTCTGAACCGAAAATAAAAGGCACCTGGAAAGTCGACGACGAAGATGGTCTAGGTGTTCCTTCTGCTATATACCATGTAAATTCCGCAATTGGACTACAAAAAGACAGGCAAGAACTGAAAAACTTACTTGCTCGCGCTATGGAAACGCCTAATTCAGGGTTGTTTGTGTGGAGAAATGCCGACATGAGACTGCCTTCACTAGAAGACATGTATAGATATAATCCTAGCGAGGACGTTAGTGTTTTTGTTGATGATAATGGCGAGGAATTCCCAGACCTACATAAAAGACAAAGTGATACAGGCAACTCGGGGTTTTCTTCTGGAACCAATTTACAAACCACAATTGGTGACACCGCAGGTTGTCCTACCAGGCGAATGATTGCATTAGTTGGACTTGCAGCAGATTGTAATTATCTAGCTGATTTCAACTCGAGCTCTGAGGCGAGAGAGAATCTTATAAATGTCGTAAATTCTGCTTCGCAAGTGTACGAGAATGCATTCAATATCACGCTTGGACTCAGCTCTTTGATACTCTCGAATACCTCCATCTGCAGTAACTCGACACCTCCTAGTGATGGCACTGCCAGTTCTTGGAACTACAAATGTGACGGATCTAGCACTGTAATGGATGACCGATTATCACGATTTTCTCAATGGCGAGGGACCAATTCCGACGATGGGCTTGCAGCATGGTCTCTAATGACCGACTGCTCTCAAGGCGCTATCGTAGGATTATCATGGCTCGGTATGGTCTGTCAATCTACAAGTGACGCAATAAGCGGGGGAAATGAAAGTTATGTGTCTGGAGTAAATGTTATTTCTCGGACGAATCTCGATTGGAGTGTGTATGCGCACGAACTCGGGCATTCGTTTGGTGCAGTTCACGATTGTACATCGGACACTTGTGCGCAGAACCTCCAGGCTACGTCAGGATGCTGTCCTTATTCTAACACCACTTGCGATGCGGGAGGCCAATTCATAATGAACCCAGCATCTGGTGCGTCAGAGGATGAGTTCTCCCCTTGTACTGTTGGCAATGTGTGTTCTGCCATGGGCCGCAATTCCGTAAATTCGTCCTGCTTGACGTCCAACACTGGCGTTAAACTGGTGACTACAAACGAGTGCGGTAACGGCATTGTAGAAGAAGGCGAGCAATGCGATTGTGGAGGTACTACTGGATGTGGAACCAATAACTGTTGTAATCCTACGACCTGCCAGTTCATAAACGGCGCTGTTTGTGACGATATAAATGACGCTTGCTGCTCTGGATGTCATTACGCTTCAAGCAGTACCGTTTGTCGGCCATCACAAGGATCGTGCGATCCAGCGGAATATTGCACTGGTAACTCCACGTCTTGTCCTAGTGATGTAACATCTCCAAACGGCCAATCTTGTACAATTGCCAACCAAACTAGCATAAAAGGCCTGTCCTGTATCAGTGGTCATTGTACGAGTCGCGATTTGCAGTGCGTGACTTTACTAGCCAACAGTACAGTTGTAGTCGACGGGTCAGTACTTAACGTGACCAAAGCCTGTGCTGATGATTCTACATGTCAATTATCTTGTGTGGATCCTAGTTTCGGCTCCGTGTGCTTCACCACTTCGCAGAACTTTCTCGACGGAACTCCGTGCCAGGGCTCGGGAAGATGCCAAAGAGGCAGCTGTGTAGGAGGAAATTCATTATCGGGAGGTGGCACATCTTCAGGAAACCCCGGATCATCATGGATCTCTAATAATCAAGGCTTGATTATTGGAATTGCATCTGCTGTCGGAGGTATTATAGTATTTTTCATTTTGTTTGCATTTATGAGACGATGCTTCAGACGAAATACTGTTCCAAAGCCTGTGTTAACCCAGCCTGTGGCGTATTATCCTCCTCCTCCACCTCCTCAACAGTACGGTAGCTATGGCCCTCCTGCTCCTATATACGGCAGTCAATACCCCGTGCCTCCTCCGTATCAAAACTACGAGTATGAAATGTCTACAATGAATGGAGCACCTCCTCGGCCTCTACAGAGTGGAAGATATGTTTAATTATGCAGTAATATTATTAGTATATATATATGCTTGTAAAACCTAGAAATCTCCAGACGCTTTGGATTGTTGTTTGCGTCGAGACGTTTGAACCCTTGGTTTTTTTTCTGGTGGACCCATCATGAAGTTGCCTAACGGAGGCATAAATGGCATCATGGGCATAGGCATGCCAGGCATTGGCATTCCGGGCATTCCTGGCATCATCATAGGCATCGGAGGCATTCCTGGCATTCCAGGCATCATCATAGGCATGGGCATTCCAGGAATGGCTTGGTTATCTAAAAGTGGAACTACAGGTTCAACAGATCCCTCCTTTTTAGAGGCATCATCATCGCTAGGCTCATTAGAATCACCTTCTCTCTTGCGTTTCGTCGTTTCTTCACTTCCCTCAGCTCCCTCAGTTTCAGACTGACTTTCCTCCTTCTCCTTTTTATACTTTTCTACGCGGGCCTCCATTTTCTCGTCAGGAATGAGCTGATCCAACAGAATCTCCTCCTTGCCACAGTTAGGGCATACAAAGTCACTATCAAGCAGTGCTTGGTGGATAGTATCTTCGGAATATGTAGTACTACAGCAAGGGGTTTTAACCGGCTTGACAAAAAGCCGGTGAGAAATGGGATCCTCGAGCTCAGGATCAGTGGGCTTATCCGATTGCTCTTTCAAAGCCTTAGATTTATTTTGATACGATTGCCATGACGCATTGTCTGCAACTGCTACGACATATTGACCATCGTCATTTATCATGTATGAACCAGCCGCGTCCTCCGCAGGCTTTTCCACTGTTTTAAGGAAACTTCTGGGAATTCCAGTAGTTCTTCTTACTCGTTTGCCCTCCCAGTTAGGGTCGCTATTAGTAGGACAGGCTTGGATCCAATGACCCTTTTGCCCACATCTATAGCACATATATCCTGTTGGAGGTGGGTAGTTTGGAATAGGAGCATTAAATCCTCCTTTGGAATTGGATGAATAATATACTGGAGTGGCAGTAGCCATATGCTCTTGAGTCTGTTTCCATTGATCTCCTTGAGCTTGGAACATGGCGCTAATCATATCCTCTTCACTACCATTTCCCGGTCCTTGAATAGCTGAGATTCCATCGGGTCGAGATTGTGGTTCAGGTTCCGACCGCCGAAGATCCTCACGGCGATGTGCATTTCGTCCCGCCGTAGGCGTGGCATTTGACACATATTTGGCAGCACTATCCTTGCCTGGTCTTGCTACAGGTAATCGCCTTGCTATGACCGACATCGATCTCGGAATCACTTCAGTATCATCTTTATATTCTTAGTTAGTAATGGAATAAAATAACAATAAATAAACAAAATCCTATCTATATTGGCTTGAATCACTTCAAGAATAATTATATCTACCTTCTTTAGTATCTGGGTTCCATACGGCCAGATCAAACCGTTCTGCACTGGATGACAGCTTATTCTGTAGAATTATCTCGCGCTTCAGATCAAAAACCGATATTCCTGTACCATCAAAAGCTACTCGGGATGGTTCCTTTTGAGACTTGAACTTGTAATAAACAACCGAGGACATTATGGATTTGACAAGATTTCGATCAAAGCTTGAAAATACCAGTTACGCAAATTTCTCTTTGGAAAGACCTAGTTTGTGAGCCTTTTAAAATCTTTTTTTGTTAAACAGGTTTTGTTAGTTTCTTTAATTTATCAATAAATAGTATCTATCCTTTGTTGTATCGTCTAAACGATAGGTTGAATCAGTCGCTATGATCAATATACCTTTTTTTCTAAAATGATGGCAAATGGATGTGAAGAGAAAAGAATGTAAATAGTAAATAGATCAAATGTGAGAATATATAATAAATGAGATAGAATGGTCAAAAAAGATTGATTGGAAATGCTTTCTTTGACTTGGACTATAAATATTTTTATAAATAATAAGGAGGCAAGAACTTAAGCCAGCTGATTGTTCTATATGATTCTTATTAGTAAAATGTGCTGGGAATTACACTGCTAAAGCGTATTATTCAGCACTGCTTGGCTTATACCCTCCCAAACCAACTCCGCCACTTACATCTCACTGTTAGAGGGGGATGAAAACCTGTGATTGTGAAATGAGATGAGTGCTACACCTTATTATGAGCTTTACAGGAGGAGCAGGTATGTTTTAATGAGGGCTATGTGATATTATGTGATATTATCTGATATTATTCGCTATGATATTATCTGTATTAACATTCAGCATTGGTACTTCTCTTACCGAAGCCCTTGACACCTTAATTTCGTAAGTAACATAATATATTTAGAGTCGGATGGGCTCTAACAACTAGAGACTCCAGAATCCAACCTCAACTGGCCATCAAGATATTATCACACTTTGATAGGGTGATGACGGATCAGTTGAGAGATACTGTCAAATCAAGATTGACACTTAAAGGCCATTTGCATACTTATCGATGTTGTGATGATGTTTGGACGTTTATAGTCAAAGACGTTCAGTTCAAAATGGATGGAGGAGATGCTGTATTGGCAGATAAGATAAAGATCGTTGCTTGTAATTCTAAAAAGAATGGTGAGGTCTGATTTGATTCTGTATTATTATTATTATTATTATTATTTTATTATTATTAGGACGCTTCTATTCTCTGTTGTTAGTTAATTCAAGTGATCATTTTATAAGAGGCTGTGCTGACTCAATAAAGATTGACAGTCTAAGCTTGTAATAAACTCTTGAAGATAAGGAAGTCGTCAGGATTCTGACTCAGGAACAAATAAAGTCTCCAATTTAAATCGGAATCAACCTGAACAAATCCCGAGACAGGTCTCTTAAGACTCTTTTAACAATTGTAAAGTGCACACAGAATAACGTAAATGGTATGGGTTTATTAGTTATTTGGAGTATTAGAATCCATTTAGACAAGTCTATTCTATTAATGTTGCTATTTAATACATTATAATCCGATGTCATCTCAGACTCATCTATTCTGTAGATAGTGCAGGGCTGTGTTTGAGCTGTGTTAGGCACTTTTTGCGCGTAATTTACCCTCACATTTTAATTTCTCAACATTTTCACATTTTCAATTTTCACATTTTGGCCACGACACGCAGAGGTCCCTAACCCCCTCGTCAGTGGGAATATAATTTATACATTGAAAAATCTTGACAGTAATTAACCAAGTTTCTTAGTGGCGATTATATTTCAGCAAATAATATGACTTCTCTTGGCTCCAGACTTTCTTATATTCCTGTAAGTTGTGACTGAAATTTCAAGACTGTTGTGGAACGTATTATCTTGGGATTTGAGGATCTAAGATTAGATCTTGGTTGTAATTCTGTCCTCAACATAACTAACAAGATTCCTAATCTCTCTGAGAGATTCAATTTGGATCGCTTACGGGTATGTAAAGTTTTTTTTTTGATTAATTTAGCTATTTTATAGCTAACTTATTAGGCGGAGACCGGGTCATTGCAATCGCGTTTTGCCAATGTGCGAACTCTCACTGACTTCTTCGACCTGAAACGCGTATCGAAACCTCATGGATGGGGAGAAGCTCAGTCGCGAATCAATTTCAACTTGGGATATTTTTCTTCCAATTATGCTATAGTGGTTGCTTTACTGTCAGTGTACAGTCTTCTTACCAACCTCTTATTACTTTTCGTCCTGGTAAGTGAGGTCATAGAATCCAGATAGAACCTTCTAATCAGATCATCGTGGTGGCAGGACTTTTCGGAATCGGTCTTTTGGACGGTAACGATCTTAATCTTGGAGTCATTAGGTTTACTACTTCGCAACTTTATACCGCTCTATTGATTATCAGTAAGTGCAAACTGTGGTAGGAAACTCTTCTAACTTTAGGTGTCCCATTGGGTTTTATTGCTTCGCCGTTTTCCACTGTCCTCTGGCTTATTGGAGCCTCTGGAGTCACGATCTTGGGTCACGCTGCATTCATGGAAAAGCCCATTGAGAGCGCATTTGCCGAGGAACAGGTTTAGGAGAGGAAATAACACTAATAGCTTCACTGTAATATATTCTAATGTGGCAGTTATTATTAAATTACTTTTAATCTATCTTAATTTACTCTGCAGTTAGTATATTTCACATAAGGTTGAAGAAAAGATTGAAATATCAGCACCACGCCTTGTCACAGGCAAAATTATCATCAAGGCCCGTATGTTGGGCACAGCTGACCGTCGTGAGTGTGGGAAATCATCATTAAAGATAAAACAACTGTTTGGATCTTACCTATTAACTGGTATTCTGGGATTCATATATTGAACTCCCAGAATTTGAAGTTCAAGAATCTTCAAGAATCAGACTCGAAAACTTGTAATCATACAGATCAGACATATGCTTGTCTTTATTTTCGTGTTTCATCACTTTAACAAGAAGATTGAACAGCGGAGAAGTTACATTATCTCATTTCACTTTTGACATTTGACATTTGACATTTCTAAGTTAGACAAAGTCACTAATAAAATGTCTCAAACTAATTTGCATCAAGTTGGAATCAGAAAGGCATGAATGGTATTAATATGATTTTTTCGTCATCGGGAAGCCCGAATATGACTCGTCATCAAGAAATCATCATGTCACTTGAAGCAAAAATAGTTTGAAAAAATTCTAGATCACTTACATTACTATAGCCATGAGCGAAGGGTATCAATATACTACAGTCAGTATTTTATTCACCAATTTCCTTTAATCGAGCTCAATTGAAGCATCGGTAACGCAGGTTTTCTAGGCCTACTATAAGCATGTCACTCATCTAGCTTTAAGCTTCAGTGCCCAGTGCTGATAGTCGTCATCTGCAGGAAATAACAGAAAATCTATCAAAAAAAAAGATTCAAATTAATTACCTTCGTTAGAAAAATTGAAAAACAACAATAGAAAAAAAAGTAAAATATATAATCAGTGCTTAAGCAGCAAAAAACTTTTCAACAGTATAGTTCAGCAGGTAATTCCAGCTTTGTTTTTGTGAATCATCATTAAGGAAAACGAGAGCCTCCATCAATACTAACTCACCTTTTAAAATATTTAAATCCAACTTGATTTACAAGAATAAGGATTGCACGGCTCGCCGTTGCATCTACGATTAAGGCACAGCCTAGAAAGCTCTAAATGTTAGAAAAATATCTCACAATTTCCAAAACAAAGACAAATCATGTCCACAATTCAGCCACTAAGTTTTGATCATAAAACCTTCATATACTCTAGTTTGAATTTGAAGTTGGATCATCAACATGGACGCCATTGACTCTTGAGAGAACTTACATATTATAAAAGAATAATTAAACATGATTTGAATATAAAAGAATGTCAATTAGTGTTTCTCATTTCCCACACTTGAAGAAAAGTTTTCAATGGGAAATGCTTCATTTATATAGTTTATTTACAGTTGGGAGAGACTTGGTATTTATGACCACTGTTAGGGTTAAAAGTGGCACGTGATCATCCTCCCGTCCGTCCCGTCCATTCCGTCCGTTCCGCTCCGTCTTCAACCAGACGTCTTCAAAGGTTTAGATTTACGCTGTTTGGGTCGAGATTGATTTGATCGAACCTTGGAGTTGGATGTCTTCTGGTCAGCTGTTGACGCATAAGTGATTTGCTGAGCCTTCTGAGACTCCAACGCCCACCATTTCTCAAACTCCTCCTCTTTCTGGATCTCTTTAAGGCTCCGGGTTTGACGTTGAACCTTGGCATCTGTATCCCACTGTTCCTGGCGGATAATATCGGCCAATGTAGGCTTAACATCTATGGGCGGAGAGACAGCGGTTGATGGAGATTTTGCCGTTGTGTACGCGGCAAAGGGCGAGCTTGTAGGAGAATTCAAACCTGAGGAAGCTGGGATTTTCCAAGGACTAGATGTAGGCGTTTGAATTGGTGCAGTAAAGGAAGGAGTAGAAGGAACAGACGGAGAAGATGGTGTTGTAGGCTGCTTAACCTTTTGTAATCGTTTCCTCTCTTTCTGCGACAGTCGAGTACTTGCTTCATTCAACGAGATATCTAGAGTCTTTGAGTCTAAACTTCGAGATGAACTGTCCTTTGAAGTTCGTCTAACCGTTGTTGGTGTGACTACTGGCAATACTTTCGAAGGACCTCCACTGGAGCGCCTAGTGTTGAGACTTGGCCAGGCCACATCTCCATTTGGCTTTTCATTAGCAAGAAGAGATGAGATTAAAGAAGGCCCTGAAGGAGCTGGACTGGCTAGTATTTTGCCATTGGACCAACTATGTCTTTGACCGCTTCCTTCCCCAGACCTATTGATGTGCTCTGAAAGTTGGGAAGAGCGTCTAGGAGTAGACCAGGCTGGAGATGACGACAATGGCGATGAGCTTATGTTTTTCAAAGGAGTGGAAGACAATAGTGAGTCTCCATCAAGGGAAATTGGAGAATAAGTGCGCATATTCGCTGAAGATTGTGCAGTTAACGAAGGACTAGTGAAAGGAGAAGATCTGGCAGATCCTGCTGGCGAACTGGAATTCTGTCGCTGATTCTGTTTTTCAGCTGTATCATCCATCTCAAGTTCGAATATCTGTTCATTTGATGATGATCCCTTTTTAATGCCAACAGCTTTCAAAAAGTTCTTGGAAATTGTCGAGAACTGACCGGGAATATAAACTCCTGTTACAGGGACTTGTGAAGCGACCTGTTCATTATGCTCGTCCAGATGATCAAAGAACCTGAAAAACACTTCTGCAGTCTCTTTATCCCAAGAGTCATCATTGCAACTTCTACGCTTAGACTGCAATCGTATCATATAAGTGTCTAATCGAGACATTATATCCAAGTCGACATCGGACAAAAACCTGAGTTAGCAGTTATCACTTTAAATTAGCATGTTTCATACCTATTTTCAAGAATACATTCCAAATTCTTGCATATATAGTTCAAAATAGCCTCCTGAAGCTGCTCTGCACCGCATTCGACAGCTTCTGTTAATAACCAGCCGGCATTCTTCACATTCACTGTGTTAGAAATAAATAACCAATGTACAATTACTCACCAGAATGGATAAGAACCAGTTGACATAAATCTTTGAGCTTTGGAAGGAGAAGCTGGTCAGCAACAGTTAAAACCTCAAGGACAAACTTGCTCAGCTGTTTGAACGTGTCGAAGAACGGAGTGTCGAATATGTCGAGAGTCAGATCTCCATAAATATGGCGAATAATAACGGTAAAGACTTGACAAGAAATATCTTCAAGATGGATCTCCACAGTATTGCTAACTCCTCTAGACCATCGCCGCGATAACAAGGTACCAAAGAAACCAGAGCGGCTACTAAGAATAAAGCTATGAGCCTTAACACTGCCGTCAGAGAGATAGATAATCACATCGGTGAACTTGACATCATGGCTAAGATCAAGACATGCTCTCTTTCTTTCCATTGGATCAGACGCAGAATAGTCGTCCAAGCCTTGTATTTGAACTAAATTTTTCAGGTTATGCAGCTGTGTCTTGACAAGGTCAATATGCTTAGGGGTGGCCTTGTAATTCCATCGCCAGGCTCGAAGCCACTTACCAGTATACACGTAATACATAAGAACAAAGACGGTCTGGGGAAGGAGGCCTTCGAATGTTAATTTGTTTCCTTGCAGTAATATTTTGATGTTATGCCGTTCGGATTCTATAAGATTTTTGTCGACAGAAAGACCAAATACATTAGACAGAATCAGTCTGTGAGTAGGCATTTGGAATCCATCTGCAGACACCAAAAGATCATATTTACGCTCGTCATTGAGATCACAAACTGGCTCAGGAACGGACTTAGAGAATGTAAGGATATCCAAGATCTTGGCTTCCCAAGGGCTATAATTATACTGCCTGGTGATTGCAGCTCTGTGTGCAGACTTTGGATCTAAAGGTAGAGGAAGCTCGTCAACTTGTCCAGAATCATCTTCAGCACCCAAGATCTCTTCTATCCCAAACGGACCGTCTACATAATACTCTGAGAACTTCTTGGCAGCATCGTGTTCGATCTGGGCGACTTTAGGATAGACACATCCAGTATCGAATGGTAGCAAACTGACCATATCGTCATCAATGGTTTGAGCTTCGATCTGAATCTTTTCCAGTGGAATATCATCTCTAATAGCAGCAAACGACAGAAAATTAGAGTCGCAACGTACTTGTAAAATTCGATTAATCAATGGGGCCCTCTCAAATTTATACTCTCGAGAATCAGCACGCGACGACTTTTGTCCGACTTTTGACCGTCGAATCATTTTGTAAACACTGCCTGATCTCGTACAGATTATCACCGAACCGTCGTCAGCCACAGCTGCGTCAGTGGCATATAGATGGTGCTTTCTTCCGATCCACACTCTCGAAACCTTGAGATTCTTTGAGATTTGACCAACTTTTAGCCCTTGATTATTGTCTAAAGAAAAACGGAAAACCGCGCCGTTATCGGTAACGAGAGAGACGTAGGAATGTGATGAGACAGAGATCCGAGAGATTCTGGCCGGCCGGGAAGCAAATCGTGGCTTGAAAACCTCAAACCGGGAGGTATCCAGCCAAGACCCTTGAATGGAAAGCTTGAAATACCCACCGTTGATATAAATAAATACATCCAAAGTTTTCCATAAAACAACGGTAGCCACGTCCGAAGCTTTAACCATCAGAGGAGAAGAAGGCATGTATGTCAAACGCCTTGGAGACGTCATAATCTTGCTGTCGTTATCGTCCGAGTTGATTGAGAAGCTCATTTGCCCAACATTACGGCCCCAGAAGAAGATTTCGCTGTCGTTATATACAACAGTATGGATTCTAGAAGCCGCACAACCTTGGATTTTGGCATGGTCAAGCTCGATTCCCGTCACTTGCCTTGGAGTATACTGAACTCCGGGCTCATCCAAGCTGTTATTATTATTATTTTTTTCCAGTTGGTAGCCTAACTGTCCATGGCTGTTCGATCCCCAAGTGTAGCAATCCCCACGTTCCGTCACAGCTACAGAATGATCTTGTCCCAGAGCAACAGAAATAACTCGACTGTTTGAAAAGCCATTTAACGGGGATAGAGTAAATTGAGTGGATTTGCGGTGGGAACCTAATCCCAATCTCCCGCCCCGGGCTACTCCACACATGTACAAGTTTCTACTACGGTCCGTTGTTAGAACAGCAGTGTGTAACTTGGCCATTTCTATAGCCTCGATTCTAAGAGGTTTAAATCTACTTCGAGGCAGTTCTGGTAATATTTCCGGGTCTCTATCGATCTTGACGATTTCAGGGCATGCTCTATTGTCCGAATCTGCAAACCCTAGAGTATGGTTTGCATTCGATCCAAACATAAACAGCTCTGTACCTCCTCGTTGAGCATCCCAAGGCTTGAAACATTGGTCAATAGTCGAGTTGACCACGTCGAATGGGGTATCTTTATTTCGGTCTTTACACTTGATGAGATCAAATGAATAGCTCAAAAGCTGCTGAGCACATGTGATATTGCCAAAGTACAAGGCCCGATGAAGCGCTGTCCAACCGCTTTCATAGTCCACAGCCTTGACATCGATATTAGGATGTTGTAAAAGGATTGATACAAGATCCGCCCTTCCTATTGAAGATGCAATATGAAGTAAAGTGCGGCCAAACAGATCTCTTTTGTTGATTTCGTCTTTGGATTTCGTCAGAATTCGTTCTTTAAGTGACTGAATGTCCTCCACGTCCAGACCGAGGCTTTCTATCGAGCCATTAGTAGTAGCATCGCGCGGAGATTTGCATTTCTGGATCTGGGGCCGCAACGGTAAAGAGGTCATATCAAACAAAGATTCGTCATAGATCGCTGTATTATTAGTCCTCAAATAACGCGTGACTATAGCAGATAATAGTTAAACCATTTAGTAAGGCATCTATCAAAATTATCATTTCGATACTTGTTGAAGGCCTATTATATGATTATGTAACGGAACCGCAGTTGCTTACGTACTGCATCTTTTATGGAGCAAACCGCTTTTGTACTGGCGTTTCCGAGTCTATTTACCAACCACGTTGACTCGTGCCTGCGTAATTGCGGGGTCCGGAGACTGACGGGTGGAACAAATAAACAATGTTCTAGAATTAATTAGAATTATTAGAATTAAACAATTAATTGGAATCAACTACTGAAAAGATTGGTTCAAACGGATGTGCGGAACTATCAGCAACGATCACAGTCGATCTCGTTTCAAAGATCGTTCAATTTTCAATGATTATTCAACAGATCCAAAGTAAAGTTATTCAATTTCTGAGAATATAATTGTGAAAGGACAGGAGTGATTTATGTAACGGTTCCGGATATCGGCGGGACTTGGACTAGCCGATATTTATCGGTGAAATGCTTCCACTAATCATCGCATATAGACGAGATCGAGGCCATGATAACTTATAGCGTTGCAACCTCAACTTTGCAGTATATCGATATACCAAATATATAATCCTGATATTTAGTTCTTTAATGGGTGATAATTCACTTTAGTGACCAAGCTATTCACTGCAGCATTCACTGCAATTCCAATGCCAAGTAGAAGGCGTTTACACGTTGAATACTCTATAGGAGAACAGTGAGCCACCATCAAGAAACCTCATAAAGAATTGCTCATAATTAGACAATCCCGAAGAGACTAGAAAGGTCCAATCGCGACCGAACGTTCTGTTTAATATGAGTCATAGAAACTTATAAATCAGTTATCGACAAAATCACGCTCATATTCATCAATACTAGGAAACCATCCATAGCGACTCATACTAACAGAAAACGTGTCTGCATTGACCTCAATTCCTTCTTGCTGAAGACGTTCCATTTGATGGACTCGAGCGTTGGGATTTCCTCGAATCATTATTTTGCCCTGACTTCCTATGACTCTCCACCAAGGAACGTTTCCGGCATGATAATCGTATTCTCTAGTTTCATCGGGTCCACTTGGAAGATGCCTTAATGCTGTTCCAATTTGCCGAGCATTTTGGGGCCGACCATTAAGCATTGCTATATGTCCTTATCTTAATATTATTCCCTAACTTTTGGCCCTTTGCCAGCTACTTACCATATGATGTGACTTTTCCCGTAGGAATGTTTCGTATAGTGTCATAAACACAGTAGTAAAATGCGATTGCGTCTCCTTCCTCCATTAAATTATAATTCAACAATCCAAGAATTAAACTTTGAAAGTGAATATCTACAATCTATAGAGTGGAAGAGTTGTTTTATATGACGTAATAAAGGCAGTGCAGGATTTAAGAACTAAGACTCAAAAAGAATCAACTAACGAAGGATCCGGAAGTTGACTACGACGGTATTAAGTCGCAGCAAGTAGTGACTACAGTACATTATTAGATTTAGCGTTCCTTGGATTTAACTTTACAGACCGCATGGATTTCGATATGAAAGACTTGATCCAAATGAACAGATTTAGAATGTGAACTTCGAACATTCGACTTCGTAATGCTTCGATATGCAAGAGTTTACTAGGAGATTATCAGGAGAATTGATTGGCTTGACTCATGTGGTAGGAATCGTAGGAGAGACAGTTATTTTGGTTGGAATTAGCTCTGAATATAACAACATCTGAAAACACAACTTTCGAAATATCCTAACAAGACCATTTCAAATCCGATATTAAATGCCGACTTTAATCATCAATATACATTAATTACACACATATTAATGGGCTTAGATGTTCAACTTTGTTCTGCGCCAGTGTCTTCTCTTGGCGTTATATCTAAGTTAGACAGGCTCATTGTAGGGCTGGTCCTATCATTATCACACGACGATGACAGGATAGCACAGTGTCACTTACCTGATGGTGGTTCCGGTCTTGAATCTAAACCATTGAGGAATGGGTCTGTTTTGCTTCTGGGCCTTGGCCATCTTGAGCTTTGTCTTGAGCGACTTGTGGGACTAAATGTTAGAGCTGAACACAATAAAGACTTGGTACGTCCAAGAGCCCTGTAATATCAGAGCTCAACGTCCTACTTACAGGCATCGTTATGTATATCGATGATGATGTTAGACTCTAGGTTGGAAGAAATTGAGTGAGGGTCTGGTTGGGACAAGAAATCAGGGCTTTGTGACTGCGAATTCCCAATTAGGCAATCACGTGATGAATCGTGAAATTTAGATCCTCCAACATGTTGATCCAACAAGGCTTACCAGTTACAGCACCTATAAGCATTTCAAAGTAAGTAAAGCGAAGGATTTGGAGGAATTTATTAAACCATTTTCACATAACTAACTAGATGACTCGTACTTCAGTCCTTAGTGATGCTCTTAACGCCATCAACAACGCCGAGAAAACCGGCAAGCGTCAGGTCCTGATCCGACCCTCTTCCAAGGTCATCATCAAGTTCTTGACTGTGATGCAAAAGCATGGATATATTGGAGAATTCGAATACGTTGATGACCATCGTTCAGGCAAAATCGTTATCCAACTCAATGGACGTTTGAACAAATGTGGTGTTATCTCCCCTCGATTCAACGTCAGAATCGACGACATTGAAAAGTGGGTCACTAACTTGTTGCCTTCTAGACAGTTTGGTTACATTCTATTGACCACTTCTGCTGGAATTATGGACCACGAGGAGGCCAGAAGAAAGCATGTTGCAGGAAAGATTCTTGGATTTGTCTACTAGATGTATTATAGATCAATGAAAATTTAATCATGACAACTATACGATCCTTAATTATGAAGAGCTACTGTATCAAAGAATTTACTTTGAATTCTATTAATCCTATTAATTAAATACTTTACTTCATTTCATAACATCCTCCATACTAAACGATTCCTTTAATAAATTCAAAATATTACATAAGCGGTGTGACTGCTATTTCTCGATTGGGATTTGATACAAACACATTTGATTTATTCCAACGTCCCACCTCCTCTTCACCACATCCAACCAAAATGCCTCCAAAGAACGGTAAGTTAGAGAACAAATGTGTTCATGGAATCAGTTAACTAACTCAGAAAACGTTACTCTGGGACTTCAGACCCGTGAGGGAGAACTTGTCTTTGGCGTTGCCCGAATCTGTAAGTAAAGTCAAGATGCAAACCAAGTCCAATGTTCAGTCATCTAACAGCAGTCGCCTCATTCAATGATACATTCGTGCATGTTACAGATTACACTGGTCGTGAAACCATTGCCCGAGTCACTGGTGGAATGAAGGTCAAGGCCGATCACGACGAGTCCTCGCCATACGCTGCTATGTTGGCTGCTCAAGATGTTGCTGCCAAGTGCAAGGAAGTTGGAATTAACGCTCTGCATTTCAAGATTAGAGCCACTGGAGGAACTGGAACCAAAACTCCTGGACCCGGAGCTCAAAGCGCACTACGAGCACTTGCTCGATCTGGAATAAAAATCGGCAGAATCGAGGATGTCACTCCTGTTCCTTCCGACTCCACCCGCAGAAAGGGAGGACGAAGAGGTCGCAGACTCTGATTGTTGTGTCTCTGTATTATGAGTAATATATCATCATGGAACGTGCGTTGTGTATGTATTGCTGCGTTTTAAGCATCGGACTGTACTGCGATATTACAAGTACTGGTTCTATAAGATCCAATAGTAATATTGTTACGCCAGTGCAAGTCAATGTACAAGTCAAATAATTACTCCCATCGAACTGTAGAATTTTTAATTTCCACAATTTTAGTAACTCTTAAGTCGTCACATATTATCTCTACGTCTTTATTAATGCTAGCGAAAGAAGATATTCACCAAATATTCACCAAATATTCACCAAATATTAATTCAACTATTTAAAGCAGCGAGCTACGATGTAGTCGAGTGAATTCCGATAAGAATTGTCTAAATTTTTAAACATTTGTTGAGATATTATCACAAGTTACCCTGAAAGACATCCAGTATATCCGGAATCACTGATTTGCATCCGAGCATCCTACAACAGCATGAAATCCGTTCAGGTTGTACAAGTGGTGTTCTTAGTGATCCTGCTATGGATTTCCATTGGCTGTATGGCCAATGCAGATATCACTACCGAACCAGGCCTGGAAAAACGCGCGCGCAAGCCCAAATTCATTTCTAAGGGCGCCAAATCTTCTAGTCTGGAGGTGCCTTCTCCTTGGCTTCGTACAGTGTCTAGTACTAAGAAAGAATTAATAACACCGACTGTAATTGACGGAATTACATTCAGCGCGTCTCCAAAGACCGGAAAGACGCCGGAACCTTGGGTCAGTCTGAAGAAAGATGGGCTTCCAAAGACTATTTCACCGAAATTGAAGAATGGAGGCACTCAGAATCCTAGTCCAGAGTATGGAACGTGGTTCGATACTCCAATAACTTCAGTACATAATTTGACAGGAGAGCTTGAGGGACACAAGGGTGAAAAGATCCATGAAGAGATTAAAATGGAGCCTGAAGACAAGACTTATACCGGTCTTAACCCTTTGATCCGTTGCACTCCAGACAGATATGTGTCCCGCGATAGTGAAAAGAAAAAGGGAGGACCATTTTGTACTCCTGATGAGCATAGTCAAATTCTTCTAGGAAACACCTATTGGTTGACATGGTATACGCGGTATTTTGAGCCCGGAGACAAGGTTCGCATTCATATGGCATATGTGGATTATAACAACAACAAGAAACGTGACGCCGTTATTGCTAAACGCGATGCTAAGGATGCTCTGTTCTCATCGGAATGGTTAGTAAATGACAATGGATATTACCCTCTTGAAATCGAAGAAGAATGGCTTGTTGGAGACTATGAACAAATGGTAATAATCAGTCTACAACCAGACTCCATTCTAGATGATGAATTTAACCTTCTTAATGGTACATTGGTACGAATCCGACAAGGACCAACAGTGATTAAAAAGCCCAAAAAGCCGGTACTTAAGATGGAAGAAGATACCGATCATGGCTGGATGATAGCTCTTCTTACCACTCCCACCGTACTGTTCTTTATCTTTTGCGGATATTTATTATTTGCATATCTGACAAAGAACAATCGCTCATTTGGTCACCTACGCCCTCGTCATCGTCGTCGTGGAGACTCTCACAAATACAGCGGGCTGCCCACCAATAACTATGAGCTAAACGAGCGTTTAGAGTAGTTTAAATCTGAATCCTGCCTTGAAGCAGACCGAGGTTTGACGTATTTAAATCTCTTTGCTGGGCAAATATTAATTTGGTCTCTGAAGACTTCTTTTATCAAGGTGACTAAAAGAGGACAGATACGGATCGCACATAACTGTATAGATAATGCATATGGTATAATAGATTACATTGACTCATGTGTCAGTTTGATGATATCTCAGACTTGAGTAGCATAGGCAATAGGTTACCGATATTACCCGTGGTTATCGGATATATTTGAGATCACAGATATTACCAAAGCGACAAGCAAGTATATCTGAAATTGATATACTGACCTTTACAAGTAAATCAATATAAATTATATACTTGAATTCCTTTGTATCCGCTTCTCTCCGTTTGAGCCTACCCCGGACCCCGGAGTTTCCCGTTCTTTAACTCCCAACTCAACATCGACAAAGCTTAATCCTTTACCTGAAATTGGCTGCTCTACCTTAATAAATACAGGCGTCATACAGTAATACGACTATTCACAACTAAAATGATATGATATGAGCAATGCGTAGGTTATGGCCAATCCTTTATAAAGGATCCTTAGTGATTCTGCTGATTCTATTCATCGGACTATTATGTATCACTCCTCTGGACATCATTCTCCAATCCCAGTCGAGCGGGCAATTTTGGAATGTTATTATTATTGTAGCTGCCTACGTGCTGATGGTTCTAATAGCTCTTATTTTCTACATATTACGGCTGCTCAATACTAGACGAACTCTTTCCGACATTCCTAGAATGTATATTCCTAGAGAAGACGACACCTTTGTCGACAGTGCCAAGCTAATAGCCAGTGAACTGCAGAGATGTAATGAGATCGTGGAGTCTACACGGTCTCCTAATGAAATTTCACATCCTGGACTCTTGCCTCCGGAACTTCGAGAAGGAGGCTTGGATATTCCTTACTATGAAATCATTCGAATAAGCAGCCTTTTAGTTGAGTCCAAAGCCACGGCTCTACATTCGTCATTCAGCCGTCCTCCGGGTATGGCATTTAGGGAGTATCTGGATTTACTATATTCATACGGGTTGATTAAAACCCCTTCTAATATCAACGACTTCTTGGGCCATTATGAGAAGGCAAGATTCTCGGGCCAGTTGTTGACTCAACCCGAGTTCACCGATTATATGGAATCTTTTTTCATGCTGTTACATTCAGTTGGACCTCCAATGTTCATGGAGGCATTAAAATCAGGCCTTTCATCTGTCCAAACTCCGAATATCCAGACCCCGAACCTGTTTGGAAACTCTGCCTTATCCCGGTCTAATACCCGTACAGAACCAGCTGGTGGCAGTGTTTTTGGGAATTCACAGCTCCGTCCCAGTGTCTCCAATATTAATTATCCCTCAAATCATTCCATTCGATCGGTATATTCTCGTCTGGCTTCGCATAACCCGTTAACCCCAGTATCTACTCGCATAAGTCATAGGTCCTATGCCCAGGATTCCAATTCCGACCAGTATAGTTGGAACAGTGATCATGACGGCAGCGTTATCATTCGTCATTACTCTTGAGGCCAATGTCACAACAGTACTGGTTTCATCATACCGTTCGTATAGTCTGGCCGATATATCGGAACTCGAGATTATAGTCTTATTTTGCTTATTATCTCGCATACAGAAAATGAGACCGAATATCGTTCTTTTCTACTACCTCATTGTTATCCTCTCTGGGCCATTTACGCCTATTATTTATTGCTAAATGAACATTAATTGCATCTAGATCAGGTTAATAGTTCAACTCATAATTTAATCATCTAAAAAGTACAGCAGCTAAATATCAATCAAGCTTTGATTGCCTTGGCGATATTGGTTCTGTTGATAGTCCTGTTGGGATTGTTGAGCGTTGCCAAAGCCGTAGCCAGTGAAGGCTGGTTGGATGGGATTAGTAGTCACCACTCCAGTGTATTGTTGACCCATAAAAGGGTTGTTATTACCCAGGCCTGGCATTCCCGTTCCCTGGGAGTTAATAAATGTGGACCGAGTATGTTGGGCAGGGATTCGCAAGTCTCCGGTGTTTCCATAAGTATCGATTCCTTCACCAGTAGCCAACAAATTGTTTAGTTCTGTCAGATGACCGTTTGTCTGAGTAGCAGGCAGGGAGTTGGCTCGCATCTGGTTGATCTGGTTAAGAGAAGGAGTTTGATTAGAAGTAGGACTAGCGATTTGAGAAGCAAATGGATTGTTGGATCCTGTTTTTAAAGGCTGCAACGGCTGTTGAGTTTGTTGTTGAGGCTCATAGGCGGTTTGTTGCAGAGGTTGCTGTATATAGCCATTTTGATTAGAAATATATCCAGTGGGAACTTGCTGAACAGGCTGCTGCTGCTGCTGCTGATATCCTACTTGCTGCACAGGGTTGTATGATCCCGTAGCATAGGCATTCTGTAAGAATCCCGTAGTTAACGGCTGTTGCTGATATACGGGATTTCCAAATACATCCACTTGTTGATACTGAGGTTGTTGCGTCTGCTGTTGCTGCTGGAATTGATAGATGGGCTGCTGTTGATAAGATTGTACCCCCTGGGCACCAAAATCAATGAGATTCGGCTGCGTCTGAGTGCCAGTCGAGCCGGTAGTATCAAATATATTATTTGTATTGGGGAGAGGAGCATCCCGGTGCTGGTCCTCTTCACGACTCAACAATATAGCCTTACGGAGGTCCTCGTCATCAGTTTCAAGTCTCTTACGCCGAGCTTCGTCTTCTTCAGCTGTAAGTCGAGATTCATCAAGAGCACGCTGTAGCTCATTATCAAGTGTTGCACCTGGAGCAGAAGATCTTCTACGGCTAGGTGCAGAGCTACGGCGTCGACTAGGACCATCAATATGCTCAGATTCAGCATAGTGACCATCTTCTCGACCTTCACGGTCTTCATGTCCATGTCCATGTCCACGACGACGCTTACCTTTATTAAGGCGCTCTTGCCGAAGTCTATCATCGTCCTGCAGAAGCGAAGTGAGATCCTTTGCCCGAGTGCGGATAGTAGCTCCTTGATCCCGGCCATCATCGTCAATATATTGAAACTCTCGCAAAGTCTTTACAATATAAATGTTATCCTTGGACCATAATACTACGTTCTCCGATCCCGTATGAATCAGATAGTCTAAAAGTATCAGAGCCTTCATCACATGCCGCCAGTTCTTGCCTTTATCGTTAAGACGGCGGTCTATCATATCCATGATCTCAAAAAGCTCATGACTAGGAGGTTAGCAACCATAGTATCAATATAACCATTTACAACCACTCACTTTTCATAAGTTAAAGCAGAGATTTCTTGCAAATCAGAGGTGGAAGGACCCCAGGAATCGTTGCTAGTAGCTTTCGTTAGTAAGTCTGTTACAAAGTTGGAACCACAACAACCACAGCTTAGCTTCTCAACTCACCATTCCGGACCTTGACCTGTGCAGAGGTATAGCCATTTGTGACGTTTTTTATTGAACGAACTATGGATTTAGACATGATGCTGGGTTCACAGACGCTTGGTCGGTTAATTGCTGAAGAAGGAGGGAAGTACGGAAGGGTTCCGTAAAGAGGGGAGCTGGCCGGTTACCCGGTGCCCAACGGGGCTTTGATTCTTGGGACTCGAATTAAAAAAATCAAAAAAAAATTAAAAAATAAACGATCATGCGGCCTATAATTGCTTTAAAGAACGTTAATAATGACGTATGTTGAGCCAACATTAAACTGTAGACAATTTCTCAAACATTTTGTCTTCTAAAGCAAAATATTAACTTATCGGGACTGGCATTAGGGTACTGTCGAAATTTAAAGTAGTAAATAACTCACAACAGTAGTAGGCGAATAATTCAGATTCAGCAAATCGTATTCTCAGTGCTAACAGTCAGGATATCGCTATATGAGTCTAACATGAATAAACTCAGACATTTTAAGTGTAACGGCTTAAATTAATAACGTCTATCGTTCCTTATCCGTAGTCGAGCGAGTCCAGTTTAGTCTGAGAAATCTGGCGTCGTTACGTAATGCGGATATCCAAATCGGAGTCCAAATCGTCTAGCAGCAGGCTCTTTATTACCATCCACTATGAAAGACTCGGAAAGAGGACCTGTACATTTGACCAACCCACGACTGACAGTGTTTTTTGAAGAATGGATGAAAGACAAGTTAGAGTTTGATAATATTCTAGTTCCTGCAGACAATCTGCCTGTAAGCCTTGATGACGACGATGATCTTATTCCCGAGCAGTCAGCGTTTGGAATCGCGCGATTACAAAAGCCCAAACAGCCTCAATGGCAAGACTTGGGTCTGAAGGAAACTTTCTTTCAAGGACCTACAGGAGGTGCTACGGGAGGAGACCAGACGCTTGTTCAATCGGATAATTTCGCGTCTGTTTCAAGGCCCGTCCCAGCTCAGGCAAGGACTAATCCTCCGCGATGATTGGGCGCATAGTCTATTATTGTACAGTATACCCGGTAACAGCTCTGTTTAATCTATCTCTACTTTAAAAGGTCGAGGTTCTTTGTGATCAAGCCTCTAATAGCATCTCCAATTTCAACAGTGGATGCAGAACCTCCCAAATCTCTAGTTCTAATTTCCAACCCACCAATTTCTTTATCATCCAAAGTCACTTTGACAGCATCATCAATAGCCTGAGCGATATCGTCCAGGTCAAAGCTGTATCGCAACATGAGGGAGGCACTCAAAATAGTAGCAATAGGATTGACCACACCCTTTGGCAAGTCGGGAGCTGAGCCGTGACTAGGCTCATAAAGACCAGTGGACTTGGTGGCTCCTCCGGGGACTGCGGACAGGGAAGCAGAAGGAAGCAATCCCAGGGATCCTGGGATAACAGCAGCCTCATCAGACAGAATATCACCAAAAGTATTATCACACAGTAACACTCCATTAAGAGACGTAGGCTTCTGCATCATGATCATGGCAGCACTGTCAGCGAGTTGATGCTTAAGGGGAATATCGGGGAACTCAGCATCGTGAGTCTCTTGTACAACATTCCTCCATAAACGAGACACTGCCAACACATTGGCCTTGTCACAAGAAGTAATCAAAGCAGGAGGGTTCGAATGCTTGCGGGCCAAATACGCCGCCATACGGCTTATACGCTGAACCTCAGGCTTGGAGTAACCCCAGGCATCGGAAGCATAGTCATCTGTCTCTGTCTTTTCCCCAAAGTAGGCACCCCCACAGTTTTCTCTAAGGACAATAAAATCCGTTCCTTTGACGAATTGCTCCTTAATGACTGAACGCTTCACCAAACTGTCGGAAGGAAACCTACAGGGTCGGATATTAGCCCAGCAGTCAAGAACTTTTCGGAGTTGGAGCACCCCACTCTCAGGCCGGACTTTACCCGCTCCCCATTTGGGACCTCCCACAGCCCCAAACAAAACGGCGTCGGAGTTTTTCGCTTTCTCCTGGACCTTCTCGGTTATCGGCGTTCCATGTTGATCAATTGAAGCCCCTCCAAAAATGTCAAAGTCGAGGTCGAAACTGACTTGTCTCTTCTTTAGAACTGGGTGTAGTTCGATTTCTTTGAGAACCTTGACAGCCTCATCGATGACTTCAGGGCCAACGTGATCACCAGGAAGAATAAGAACTTTGTAAGCAGGCATAGTATAGGAATATAATTTTGTTGTAAAAGCGGTACTTAATAAAGCCTACGAATATCAATTGCTTGTTGGAAGCGCTGCTGACTTTATATGGTTCTTTTTTGCCCTGTGACGCTTAGTCTCCCCACAACCCCGCCTCCTCCCCCACATCGGACGTTATAGGCTCGGAGCTTTCCCACCCCGAACACGGCAGCGATATCGCTTTGAACCGTATATAACCGGTCAATCCCCCTCAGTCACAACCTAGTAAACGAAGTTAAAAAAATGGGTCGTCTTGAAGGAAAAGTTTCAATTGTTACTGGAGGTGCATCTGGGTTCGGATTGGGAATTGTAGAAAAGTTCGTTGAAGAAGGGTCCAAAGTCCTCATCTTGGATATTTCCGAGGAAAATGGAGCAAAAGCTGTTAAAACTTTCGGACAAGACAAAGTTCTGTTTTCAAAGGCTGATGTGACTAAAATCGACGATTGGAAAGCTGCTTTGGATCTTGCTGTTTCCACGTGGGGTGCCCTTAATGTCGTTGTCAATAATGCGGGAGTTACTTATCGCAACAAACCTTCGTTGGAGGTGACCGAGAGCGATTTCGATAGGGTTTTTAACATCAATGTCAAGGCCATTTACTTGTCATTTCAAGTCGTTTTGCCATATTTCTTGAAGGAAGGAAAAGGAGGATCTTTCATTCAGATCAGTTCTACAGCAGCTCTAAGACCTCGTCCTGGCTTGACCTGGTATAATGCATCCAAGGGAGCTGTTTCCACTGCGTCCAAGACAATGGCTGTGGAATACGGACCTCAGCAGGTTAGATTCAATTGCATATGCCCTGTAGCGGGAGAAACACCCTTACTAGCCACTTTCATGGGAGAAGATACTCCTGAAAAGAGAGCACAGTTCCGAAAGACAGTTCCTCTAGGCCGGTTTTCTCAGCCCAGTGACATTGCCAATGCCACTGCTTTCCTAGCTTCCGATGAAGCTGCATTTATTACTGGTGTTGACCTGGAGGTCGATGGTGGACGATGTGTTTAACTAGATTGAATTAGGTAAATATAATGTTTTTCAAATATGCTAAATTGACCATGGAGAAGAAGTAAGGTTTAATGGGAGGATAAACAGCTTGAGATTCTCCAATCCTTGAACCATTTCTTCAGTGCTGTTTCCGTAGCCGATTCGAATTGTTCCAGGATCATTAAAGCATTCCCCTGGTACTATCATGGTCTTGTACTTTGTTATGAAATCAGCACTGAACTTCTCGGTGTCTTTACAACCAGTGATTCTAAGTAGAGTAGTCGTTCCTCCTTCAGGCTTGAAATATGTCACAGCACCATTGCTTGAATTGACATAATCATCCACGATTTTCAGGTTTTTGCGGCATAGTTGACTATTGTATTCTACAAGCTTTTTCCAGCCCGTAAGAGCCCAATTGGCTAGAAAGTCATCGATGACAGAAACCGAGATAGTATTGTAATCCCTTCGCTTAAGACACTCTTTAATAACTTGAGGGTCTGTGGCTACTATCCAACCTGTACGGAGACCCGCTAGACCAAACGCTTTAGAAGAGCTGCCAGTAGAGATCCCTTTGTCATACAGAGTCACTATAGAACTAGGGATTGACTTTCCTTTAGGTATAGAATGAAAAAGAGGACGGTAGACTTCGTCACAGAGCAAATAGGCATCAGCATCACGAGCAATCTCAACAATCTGTTGCATGAGATCATCGTAAATGACCGATCCATAAGGATTATGAGGACTATTTATAACAATGAGCTTTGTTTGGCCCTTTTTCACTAAAGATCGAAGAATGTCCAAGTTTGGTAAATATCCATCTTCAGCTGTCAACTTCAACAAATCAACAGAGGCTCCAAACATGGCAGGAACTGAAGATAATTGCTGATAAGAAGGATCAACAACAATGACATGATCGCCAGGTCCAACCAAACTATAATATAACAGGAAATTGGCTCCAATTGCACCATTTGTGATCAAAACATCATCAGCCTTGACTTTCAATTTTCCGGCCTCGGATGTCTCGTTATACATGGAAGCAACTGTCGATCGAAGTGCAGGAGACCCCGAAATATCCCCGTAAACAATTCTCTTCGACGTCAATTGCTTGATAGGAATAGGATCATCAATGATATTTGATACATCTTCCAAAGACAGTGAATAGGCACAAGTCTCTCCAATGTTGACTGTTGCATAAGTCTCGTACTGGTCCATCCATCTTTCAACACCGAAATCTTCTTGATAAACCATTGTTAAGTACAGATCTCGGAGAAACCCAACCTCCTTTATAGTTTTACAATAAGGCCAAGACTTTGAAACAATTCAAAAGATGTACAAAATGACTGACTCGACAGTACCCCGCCGATGCCCGAATTAGCTATTTTGGGAATCCACCGTTGGACGATATCTGTATCGGGAAAGTAACGCCGAAATTTCAAAGCATTGAGTGGAAAATCCTACGGAGATCAGCTAAATGAGCCGCATATTGTTGGAAAATATTAAACTTTCAACGGTTTTAACGATTCTTAATTCGTCAAAAGGTCAATGGAATATCATGGAATTCTAAATATGACTGGTTCAATGGTCATCTTGCGATGATCTATGACGCAATGTAAAATATGGAAATTGATCGAATGTCGAGGAAGGAATCTTTAAGAATAATTGGAAATTTGGAAATGGAAATTTGGAATATTTAGAATAGTCGAGAATATTTCTCGGGAATTATAGAGTGATTTTAAGAAAATTGCAGATCAAATTATTCAATAAATCGTCTTTATTCAAGTTAAGTAGAATCAATGCTTTAAACACCTTTTAAAACCAATTGATAGGCGGGATTGTTAGTTTCCTCAATATATGGATAGCTTAAATGATCCAAAAATGCATCTAGAGCAGGATAGTCTTGGGGAGGAACAGACATTCCTGCCAGAACCTTGCCAACATCCGCACCATGATTTCTGTAATGGAACAGAGTTATACTCCATTTGGACTTGATTCCTATCAAGAATTTGAATAGAGCTGCAGGTCTCTCAGGGAATTCAAAGCTAAATATACGCTCATTGGGGACAGAAGATCGGCCTCCTACCAAATATCTGGCATGGGTCTTTGCAAACTCATTATCACTTACATCAGTTCCAGTCATTCCATGCTCTTTAAGAGCGGAGAAGATCTCCTCGACTTCTTGAGTCCGATCGCTAACAGAATATGACAGATAGATATTTGCGTCTGTAGCATCGGCACTGGCCATACGATATGAGAACTCTGTTATAGGCCGGGGGTCAATGATCTTGATAAGTTTCTCAAAAGACCCAGGCTCTTCAGGAATAGTCACGATATTAAAGGCTTCCGATCCTTCTCCCAGTTTAGCCCGTTCCGACACAAATCTAAGACGATCAAAGTTCATATTTGCCCCGGAAAGAACAGCTACGTAGGCATGCGAAGACCTGTCTTCGGAGCTTGGATTTCTTTCCAAATATTTCCGTATAGCAGCCACCGGAAGGGCCCCTGATGGTTCCATTATAGATCTTGTTTCTTCAAAAACATCTTTGATCGCCGCGCAGATCTCGTCGGTATTGATTCGGATGACCTCATCGACACATAACTGGCATAATCGGAAAGTCTCTTCCCCTGTAACCTTTACAGCCGCTCCATCAGCAAATAGTCCTACCTCGTTTAATGTTACCCTTTGACCCTTTTGTAGAGACTGGTACATAGCATCTGCATCATATGTTTCAACTCCAATGACTTTGACATGAGGAGCTATACGCTTGAGATAAGATCCAACTCCAGCAATAAGTCCTCCTCCTCCAACTGTACAAAACACAGCCTTAAGCTTGGATATATCGACTTGACGTAACAGTTCCAGGGCAATAGTACCTTGTCCAGCAATAACGTACGGGTTGTCAAATGGAGGAATATTTATAGTGCCATGTATTTTCGACAATCGAGTACACTCAGCCTTGGCCTCATCAAAATCATCTCCATACAGTACTACCTTTGAGCCTAGACGAGCCACAGTGCTGAATTTGATCGAGGGAGTCGGAACGGGCATAACAATAGTAGCAGGAATGTTTAGATGTTTAGCAGAATATGCTACTCCTTGAGCATGATTTCCTGCTGAACAGGCAATAACTCCCTTCCATCGTTCACTCTCCGGTATTTGAGCCATCATGTTATAAGCTCCTCTTATCTTGAAGCTAAACACAGGCTGCAGATCCTCTCGCTTGAGCAGGATCTTGCACCCTAGTTTGGCGCTCATAGAGACCGCTGGAGTTAGCGGTGTTTCCTTACAGACGTCATAGACTCGAGAAGTCAGAATAAGTCTCAGATAATCAGGCGTGCCATCTTCTTGTATGAATGAAGAATCAACTCGATGATATAGAGCGGGGACCGAATTGGATGACTCTGTACCGCTCAATTCTGGCGATTCATTCGGTGATCGGGAAATGGGAGTTGCCGTGGAGTATTCAGTGAGTCCTGAAAGTCCTTTAGACTTTGAACTCCCCGAAATCACACTCATTTAGATCGACTTTGAATATATAGCTTTGGTTGTAAACCGGACTCGAAATTTTCACATTCTCTTTTGGACGTAGTCGATGATCTCCCAATTGGTAGTCATGCCAACAATGAGTCAAGCGAAAAAATGAAAGAAATTAGATAGGAAATCATTTGAGCATGATCATTCTAAAGTACAGCCTTTAGCCTTGATTGGCCTATGGTCAATTCAGATCAGATTGTTTAAATAATACCATCCTGACTTGGACCTCGGTTATTAGTAAGGAATAAGTTGAACTCCAGAATTCTTCGGAATACAGGTGGGATATCTGGGATATCTACTGCTTTCCCAGCCGTAGTTGAAAAGCTCATTTCCAGAGCATATTCTGTCGAGTCAACTTCTAAGCTTCAAATAACTAGGAATTCCAGATAATAGACTTGCATTTCACGTTCATCGATAATTCAATGAAGTTCTCCTTACTCGATTATTTGACTATCTATTCGCTCGTCCGCAGGAACTCTTTACCTAATTGGGACGCTGATTCCATGTCCCGCACTTAAACCAATTACTAGGAATTCACTTGGGCCGAAAAACCTAACATGATGGACATGAAGTTCCCTGCTGGAAACAGTCTAATATGAAACAAGAGGTTTACTAACGTTGAATGAAATACAGAGTGAAATATCCATAGATAAATCCGATACATTAACTCAAGTATTGGAAAGATACCTGATAAATAAACTTTGAAGTTTATGCTAGCCGCCCGAAGCAATATCTTGATATAACTGCAAGGCATTCAATAACCAATGAAATATAGACTTCATTATAGATACTATTACTAGTTCTCGCATACTATGTCACATGGTGTAACCGCTCTCTCCGTATATCTAGACCATTTCTCGTGCCGATAACCGGCTTCTATTCTTTCCAAGCTCTCTTAGAGACTCTCTAATCCTTTGTTTTTAGCTAGATTTGTTTAACAAAGTTACTTTTCTCAGATAGCGAATTAATAATTATCTGGGAATCATGCTGGGAAGTGATCGGCAAGATAGCCCTGCTGATGTCAGCAGTAGCGGAGCTTTGTTAAACAGTTTTGTCCAAGGCTTGATTGACTACTTCAACGGGTGCGAACTTGGTGCTTATTTTTTGAGTCGCCTAAATATTCCTTACGAATTACTAATTAATCAGATATTTTCTGCTCGAAGGGATTCTACTTTCTTAAAGATCTGTGATAACTTTCGGCTCAGTGAACCTTATAATATCCTCTTCCTGTTTTAAACCTCCAGACTGGTAGATAGCTTGTCCTCCAAACCCCCCAATGACTTGATGTAAATGCAAACTTCACAACAAGCGAACGTTGGCCAAATCACCTTGGAGACTCGTCCAATCATGAAGAAGCATTCAAAATCTCGGACTGGTAAGAACAAACATTAAAGGCGCGCGCTTCTAATCATTTAGGATGTATAACTTGCAAGAAAAGAAGGCTAAAATGCGATGAAACAAAGCCGTCATGCTTGGAATGTAAGTGTAGACAGAATACAGATGCTCTAATGCTAACAATAGGTGCTAGAAGAAAAGTCGTATGTGGAGGGTATACAAAGAATTTCAAGTGGAGATCGTTTGAGGATACAAAAGTTGCCGCTCGAGTGGTCAAGCCAGCACGAACTAACTCGGATACCAGTTCTTTAAAGAGATCTGAATCACAAAAACGTAGATCAGATGGAAAATCTAGTAAAGCAGTCGGTCTTTCCAAGCCTTCCCCTGCTGTATTACAGTCGACCGCAGCCACTTCTCCTATTTCAATAAAATCTGAAAGCCCCAATCTTAATGAGCATCTTCAAACTAGTGATTTGGAATATTTACTGATTTCCTCAAACTCCAACTTGCCTGTTGGCACTCTGGAGCAGTCTAATTCTCACAACAGTTCAGTTATCGAATGCGATAATGAAATACCCAGGTTTCCGGCCAATGAATCAACTCCTTCAATTTTCCCTTCTCCCTCAGAGTTCTTCAATTGCTCTCCGTCTCCTCATACAAATTTACTAAGTCAACCAAATAATTCTACTGACATTATGGTACGGTCGCCATCGTTCTCGCCCAATTTTGTGTCATTATTTGGCCCTTTACCCGAATTTAACATTCCTTCGCCTGGTGACATTGAGCACTTGGTGCGAGCCGATTCAAGTGAAAAAAACAATACCAGCCAATTGGAGCCATTTACGATCTCTGATCAGAACGATCATTTTATGGAATACTTTGAACTGGCAAATTCTGTAAATCTTCCAATCCATCTATTACCGTTCACCAAACCAATCCCTTCTCCTCTTTCCGACTATCATGAACAGCTTTTCAAGCTTTATGATCAGACCTGTGGGATCCTATCCATCAAAGATGGGCCTAACGAGAACCCTTGGAGAAATGATCTTTGGCCCTTAGCTCAAGAACATGGAGCCCTTTATCATGCAGCGGCCGCAATGACAAAATTCCACCACGCCAAAGGTGACAACTCTCTGCGATCTGAAGCCATGCATCATATGAAGGAATCATTCAATCTTCTTGCTGCCGGTCTTAGTAACAAGTCTATTCCCACCGATATTGCTTTGGCTACGACTCTATGCTTGGCATTCTCGGACTCTTGGGACCGCCATATTTCTACAGGAATTGCTCATCTGAGAGGTGCAGCTACTATGCTAAGGCACCTTATTTCTTCTCACCAGGCGAAACGATTGCCGCCTTTTCTCCAGTTTCTGTTCAATTCTTGGCTATACCTCGATGTTCTTTCAAGGCTTACATCTGACTCTATAGAGGAGAAGTCCATTGTCGAGGTTTCTGACGATGAAAATGAGTCAATAGAAGATGACCAAGAACAATCAGAGACGGACCTCGAGAAAGCTGCCATTCCTGAAAGAAGAAATTCTACAAGTTCAACGAAATCTTCTGGAAGTCCTAAGTTGAAACGAACTGCAAATAACCCAACTCGGTTTGAGCTCAAGGAATATCTGTTTTTGGGACAAGGGGAGGAGATTGATCCTTTGATGGGCTGTGGACAAACTATTTTCCCTTTAATCGGGAAAGTAGCTTCACTGGTACAGCAGGTCAGAAGGGCGCCTAAAGTAACACTATCGATGGTCAGCGAGGCAGGCGAACTAAAGCATCAACTGGAAACTTGGAATTCAACATTATCTCCAAAGATGACCATGGTGGAGGATCCTTCGTGGGATCTTAATTCATGCCTTGCGACTGCAGAGTCTTATCGTTATGCTGCGTTATTATACTTGCATCAAGCAGTACACGAGATTCCATCACTAAGTAGTCATGAACTTGCTGAGAAGGTGATGATGCTATTGGCGTCCATTCCTACTTCATCAAGGATCTCTATCATACATATATTCCCTCTGTTGGTCGCAGGATGTGAGGCAGAAGGAGAAGAACGGCAATGGGTTCGAGATCGATGGAAAGTATTATCTGATCGAATGGGGATTGGAAACGTCGATCGTACAATAGAGGTTGTCAAGGAGGTTTGGGTTCGAAAGGATATCTTGCGAAGAGAGAGAATGGTTCGACATGAGACCAAGCATGGCCATTCTAACGTGGGAAATACATCTCAATCAAACAGCTTGGAAGGTTTAAATGTTCGAAAGAGCTCCAAAGAGATTGCTACGTCTATAGCCATGTCAGTTGCTGAAGCTTTTGGCTCGAATAGGGAATTCGAGGACGTAGATCTGGAGGGTATCAAAGGATGGAGTCATTGGTCCACTATCATGAAGGAATGGGGATGGGAAGTATTGCTAGGATGATTTATGAATCTTACAAGTCTATATTTATAAGTCAATAAAAATCGTTTACACTACCAAATGTCAGTTCATTATTAAATCAGCTCATATTTTGCAACCTTGCATGTTCAAAGGCCATAGAGCATGATTACTAGCAATTACTAGTAGAGGAAAGCAATTGGAGTTAGGATATTCTTTCTATTAAGGAAATAATTTTCTGAGCAAAATCTGCCCTGATTCAGTCGTCTAGAAACCTTCTGAAGTATAAATGCCTTGACTCAGAAGAATACTCAGAGGCCTCAGAAGCAGATTCAAATCGATCGAGACTCGAGACTTTTCAATCGGCTCCCATTTTTTTCTGACTTTGTCCCTTACTAAGAGGTTAGGATAGTTTTGCCTATTTGGGAGATTTTAAGGGCAGATTATGTACTATTCAATCAATGCTATTGTCGAGATCGGTTCTTTCCACGATAAGTAAAAATGAGCCGTAGGAAGCAAACTAAAGTTGAAAGAGAATGATCATAATGAGATCACATAGAAATCCATAGATCGAGTTGAGTTGAGGATTTTTAAGGTGCTTGAACTAAAGAGCATAATTTTTTAGAGTATGAGAGTATGACACTAAAAATCACTTGGACTTGGATCAATTGACAGACAATTAAAGGTAAATATAGTAGAAAGTCTATATGTAGATAACCTTTCACGGCTCCATCATTTCTTAATGCCGAAAAACGGTTGCAGTCAAATCTTGGCTTTCTCAAACAAGGTAAAGAAATCCGCAGTTGGAAATCAAGGTTATATACAACTTTAGACTATAAGTACAGTTTGTATTCTCAATTGCTTCAGAACTCAAATATACAATGCCTTTAACACATATTCCTAAAGCTAAGGGTAAAGAGGTCAAGCCTCCTTTGATCAGTGCCGACAATGCTTTTCTTGGAGACGTTGCTACATCCAGCAGAGGACCCAACGATACATTGAGTTCAGGTTTCTACAGACAGGAGAAGGGAACTCCTCTAGTCTACACATATACCTATGTAAGTTGATTGTGAAAATTGTTGATAGAAAATTGCAAAACTAATTGCAGGACGAAATGAAAATAATCCTCGAGGGAAATTTCACTATGACTGATGAGACGGGAGTGACCGTTGAAGCCGTTCCTGGGGATGTATTTTACTTTCCCAAAGGAACCACAATTACTTTCAGTTCTACCGACTATGGCCTAGCATTTTTCACGGGACTACGTGTTACCGGAGCTGCTTAAAATCCATCAGATCAATGCAAATAATAATAAAATATAATTGCTCATTTAACGTTCAACTAACTCCTAACTCCTGGTGGATTTTAAGCAAGAATTTATTTCTGGGTTGGGTGCATACAGATTTGTCAATGTTCCCCTCATTGCCCTCGTTGCCCTCAATTGTCAACCTTCCGACAAATGAACATAGCTTCAAGGCCTAAATTCGTACTGCCAAAGTTGATAACATTTGATGCTTTTGGTACAATATATGCCCCTAAAACCCCAGTCGCACAACAATATGTGGAATTTGTTCGGCCATTTGGCCTTGAAGTATCTGAGCAACATGTAAGCCAGAACTTTGGTCCCGGTAGGTGAACTATTTGCAGTATAATAATAATAACAGAGCATTTAAAACAGTGTCAGCGCAACATGGAAACTATGGCAAGAATAGTTCTATAACTTTACAAGAATGGTGGGAACGAATCATAGAACTTGCATTCCATCCTCATGTTCTACCTTCTAAAGCCTCTGAGGGTCTATATAACCATTTCAACACAAGTGCTGCTTATGCAGTATTTCCCGATGCTATAAAGGCAATTGATCACTTGAGAAGTAAAAAAGTCCCTACTGGAGTTCTATCGAATTCAGATCCCAGAATGCGCCTTGTCTTTGAAGATCTAGGCATCTCATGTCTATTTGATCAAGTGATTCTGTCCTATGAGACTGGATTTGAAAAGCCGGATATAAAAGCATTCGAGAAAGCAAAGGAGTTAATGCTGCAGCATATCTCTACTGTAGACAAAGTAGACAATTCTCAATGCTGGCATGTTGGTGATGAATATTTCAAGGATTTCGAAGCAGCCTTGGCAGCTGGGTGGAGGGCTGTGCTAGTGGATAGAACAGGAGAAATAATGGCCAAGACTCGCCTTGATAGCATCAATGACACTGCATATGCTGACGACGATATACTAATACTGAAAAATTCACAGATAATTATTAAAGACTTGACTTTACTGGAAGAACTGTTTGATGAGATCTGACAGAATCAGGCAAAGAGCTTACATTATTTAAATATGAGCGATACAACTAAATATTCTACAATTTAATGGAATAATAATAAGTCTTTGGATGTACTCTTCTGAATTGAATTGAAATTATTAAAATTGAAATTATTAGATTTTTTTCACATTGATTAACGGCATGACTGGAAGCCCTGCATTTGAAACTATGACATCATAGTATGGCACGAAAGGGGCATTGCAATACGACCAAAGATCACCTTCCACAAACATACACAGTAGAAAATTGTTGTGTCTGGTAACAAAAATAACCCTTGAGCTCCAAGATAGAACTACTGCTTATAATCCACAAAGAAAACAGAAAAGAGCTTGTATATACAGGCGATTTTAATATTTTCAACACTATTTTGCTAAACTTTTTTTATTGTCACCAACATTCTTGTGGAAACTCCCAAGAATAAATCTCGGCTGGATTATCTAGCCTCTAAGAGGCCAAGTAAGAAGGGTAACATTTACGTCAGCGTGCCAATAATAGAAATCGTAAAAAATAGTTAGCACCCAGCTATTTCAACAGGTTTCAACGTTCTCCGTGGATTCATAGAATTGTATAAAAGATTTTAACTTGTCACCCCCTATTATTTGAAAGCCGATATATCACCACCCTTCTAAACGGGGCAAATATCTTTGTTTTAACATTTCAAAAATCCTCACTCGTTGTTAGACGTCTTTATTTTGCTGTTCATTTTATATAAATTCGGCGCTGCTTTGTGAACCTTGTTAAACAACGTTTCGCGAATCCCGGTACAAACTTGACGATATAACAAGTATCTAGTGTTGGATCAAATCTTTGAAAGGTTCTTTTTTTGTTGATATTCTACTCTTTCATTCGACCACTTTCGTTTTCATTTTATCGCGTGCTGATGCATAACTGACATACAACAATTTTATCGATTGCGAATTAAACAGTTGGAAAGAAAATATGAAATTATTCTCAGTGATATGTGCGGCGTTTTCCGTGCTATCGCTGACACAAGCTGTTAGCATCGATTTCACCTCAACAAGTTCCGTTAATAGCGGATTGGCGCTTATTGCCAAAGGTCTTATGAATTATTACAATGGAAATGATACAGGACAGACCCCAGGAATGTTTGTAGGCCCATATTACTGGTGGGAAGCTGGTGCTGC